>CM053791.1:80903911-81461514 GCA_028749045.1 Cupressus sempervirens | reverse complement strand
ATATTTACATATTTCCCATAATCAAGTCCACATAATACATACCTCTTCTTAAAAACAAGATTCTTCTTAATACAATGTCAATGAGATTTCCCTAATGAAAATCTTAGAATGCTATAGGTTGGGTTACAAGACCCTATAGTCAATAAGAATCCTCATTAAAAAAATTTCTTAAACACAATAACAATAAGAAAATAAAAGAACTAAAAATCACAAAAGCTTATGAAAAGATATTTAGTCCTATTAGACTTTAAATAACCCAAATAGCCAGTCTCACAAGAGGTTGAAAATTACCTTAATAAAATATAAAGAAATAAAAAATCCATTGCAAACATAAGAAAAATAAAAAAACACATCAAAATTGAGCTTCCACCAATCCCCCACAATTCCTTCAAAAATAAAAGAAACCTCATATTATCCTTATTACTAGGCCCAACCAAATTTTCTTGTGCTTAGACAATATCAAACCATAGAAAATCAACAAATAATGGAACTCTTAGACTATGCCCAAAATTAGACCAACCAGAATACTCACCAATACTTGACAACATCTCACTATCACCATGAAGGACTAGCTAGGTATCCATATATTCTATGTTGTTAAACTATATTCAGTGATATTTGAATGAAACTTTCTGGCCTATCTACAAAATCGTTCAAGATAATTTTGAAAAAAGAGGGAGATCCATTAAAATATCATTTATCATAGAATTCTCCAAGCATTTTATAGTATTTTTTACTCCATATGTTGCACTTTGATGGCCAATGTAGATGGTATAAAAAGGTAATATAGAAAAAATAGGTAGTATAAAATGATAATCTCACATTCTAATGTGTACCAAAGTGTGAGTTGTCTTTCTAAAAGTTTCACATTCTCCAATGTTAAAGCTATCTTATCCATAATTTAATGCAAAGGCATTAAAATATTGATTTAAAATGTAATTACTAAACCAACTCAAATAAACAACGTTTTATGTATTTAATGGTATACAAATGTGTTCAACCACAATTGTGATGTGTTTTATGAGGTACAAAAGGAAATAAAGTACTTAAGATTTAATTCACGAGATAGGGTTACTCCACAAGTGGTAGAGATAATAATGTTAATAGGATGTATTGTGAGTGAAGACTTATTTTGTAGGATCAATGTTGCATTTTTTAGCAAAAGTATATAAGATGTAGTGCAGTGCAATGCTATAGAAGGCATCATTCATTTTTGGGTTATTTGTTTTATTTACTAATAGTAAAAGGTAAATTGTGTTATTTTATGAATTGGTTTTTTTTTAATGAATTAGATGAACATGTGAAGTGTGGGAATTCCTTAAGGGAGATTTTTATAAGTGTGTCTTCCATAGGAGGGGAAGGTGCACACATTATAGTTATTTTTAATGTCATTTTCATAGTACAAGTAAAATAGAGTCAATGGGTGAATAATATAAACCAAACCACAATAGTATGTCAACTTACTTTGCCTACATTTATTGTTCTTGTTAATTCAATGCTTCACTATAGCACAATTGTAAAATCACATAGCAACTCCATCCCATTGAAACTCATTTTAATGCCTCAAAGCACTACTTGAATGGTTGCTAAATGTGTAATGATGGGTCACCATCGCTATAAGGGACCCATAGTAGTAAGTTGCCAATAAGGCCTTGAAAGGTTAGTAAGATGACATATCAAAGTTTAGTGTCTCAGTCATACAAGTTGGTGATTAAAGGCATGATAGAAAGTAATTTTCAAGTTAGAAACTTGTTTCCAACTTGATAAGATTCCTTAATCTATAGATATTTCTAGTAATTTGGTAACAATCTTTTAACAAGCACAAATTGTTGTATTGGAAGAAGTTAATAGTTACCATACCTTGGGACAAAGGTGGTTATTTTGAAATATTATTGGTGGAATATGAGCCATACAAAAGATAAATATCTAACTTTGAAAATATGTAGGTAAATGTATTTAATTTTTAAACTTAAATTTGATAAACTTCTAAAGAGAACCACAAAATTAGAAGAAACTATTGCAAAAACTACTTGTTTGTAGTGTTTGCAAATTATAGTCACAAGTGATAAAGTTGCATACCTTCGATTCTAGGTTCACAAAAAATGTATTCAAATAGTTGATTGACTAGGATAGTGCAAATGTTGAAGCCAAAAAAATCACTACTTTGTGATAGTCAACCATAAAAAGATCAGTTTCATTAAATGATAACCCAAGAAAGTTTGAAATGCATAATAAGAAAAATAACTTTAAGACTCAATTTATAGATAACTTGTAAATAAAAGGCAACAAAATGGTCCTCAAACTATTGTCCCCAAAGCACATTCTACCAAAAAAGTCAAATGTTGAAATTGTATATAAACATCAAAAATGATTATAACAAAGTAAAATTGGAAAGTAGTCAACTTCTTTAAAAACCTTTTAAAATATTATACCCTAAAAAGGAGATGTAAAACATCGATAATTAAGAGAGAAAAATACCTTTGATTGAAAAGGTTACATGGTGAAGGAGCTCTCAAAATGAAGAGAAGGTAATAAGATATGCAAAATCAAGTTTGGATTAAACTTTCACCCTATCAATCAAAATTACATAATCCATTTTTAAAATGGAACATTCTCAAATGATGTTTTTCTTCTTCTACAAGTACTATACTGATGTAAAAAAAATCAATAAATAGTTTATTTTTATCAAGTCTAGATTGCTATATTCATAAACCAATATTTTATGGTATTGGGTTTGCTTGTAGATTCCAGATAAGTCCATCACTTAGTGGGAAATAACTACTAGAATTGGTTGTTTGGCATTTTGAACTGATCATTAAGTCATTTCTCTACCATTTCTACTTGAGCTAGGAACCTTGTTCCAATTAACGTCCACTAGCGATTTCACTACATCTCAACCTAAATTGTGAACCCTACTCCAATGTACAACTCATGATTTATTGATTTCTTACTTGCTTAAATTCATGTTGGAATACTTTAGAATAATTGGGTGGGGGTGAGGGGGGGTGGATGAATCAATTATCCAAGGTTGGGATGTACAAATGAAACTTTTCATAGCTTAGTGAACCCATAAAACATTTATACTAATGCATGCATCCATAAGTTTATGCAATCATTAAAACTTGCAGGCTACTATCAAATAACCTTGCAAAAATGTAAAGCATGAAACATAATAGATTCATCAACACACTTGACACAATGATTTATGTGGAAACGAAATTTGGGAAAAACCACTAATAACATGCTACTCTTTTCACTCTTCTAAAGTGATGCCTATGGAAAGCCAACCCTATTAAAGGTTATAATACACACTATTAAATGTGACCTTGTTAAAGGATGTCAATCACCTTGTTAGAAGTGAGCCTTGTTAGAGGACTTTAGGCCATTCACTTGGAATGCCACCTAATTAAAGGATTTACAAATGACTGTTAGGTCAACCTTAATCCAAAGGATTTACCCTAGACTAATACAATTGTTAGAGAGTAACAATGAGGCTTTGATCTGATACAAATTACAGCTTAACTTGCAGTTTACAGATCTCTGTTCAGTCCTCAATTTTGCTTGGCCTTCATACTTTGTAGTTCTGATAGCTTGTTCACCCTTCAAGCATTCATCTCCTTAAGCCTTCTTTCTTAAAATGCCATTTTAGACTATTTTCTCAGGTCACTTGATGACACAAAAGCCTTGACTCCTTGTCTTCCTTAGGTTCTCACACATGAAAACTTTGCTTCATGACTAGTCATTCCTATAAATAGGAAAATTTTGATATTTTTCTGCTCATTTTTCCATCGTCCAATTTAGGTTTTAGATGGATTAGGTAGGATACAATGTATCTACACCATATCTCATATCTCTTCTAGAAAATTTTCCTAGAATCCACTTTGAATTCACCTAAAAATGGTTTACCTCAAATTCCATGCCATCAGCTCATCAACCTTATCTTCCACCTTGTTCACAAAATTTAAGAAAACAAAATTTTTGGCTTAGATTCATCGAATCTATGATCTTTTAAATAATACAACATCTAAGCATTATCAACCTTTTGATTTGTAACACATACTATGTTGTTTGACATCCACTATGAAAGTACTTGACATAAACTAAAATTTACTAGTGCTTGGCACCAACTAAACTTTACTTGGCATCAACTATTTTGCTTAGCATACACTAGAATGATCTTTTACTCAACTCCAACTATTTTTCTGCTCAACTTGTACTGACTTTTCTCAGCACCTACTATCCACTCTATCATGCTTGGTAGACAAACTTTGTGTAACTTCTTCTTTTAAACTTTCTAAGTGTAATTAACCTTTGTAACCTTAACTAGATTATCAATACATCATATCATCACTATCTTAACTGATCATTGTACTTCATTACATAATCATAATTCAACCTTTCCTCTAGGTGCTACTATTACATATTTTGATCAAATCCACTTCATCAATCAAATAAGTTATAGTACTTGAATCTTATAAGCAGTTGTCTTACCAGAAAATAGTAGGTTTGACATTAGTGACAAAATAAGGATTGAAACACATATGTTCAACAATCTCCCTCTTTCAATAATCTCTCTCAGCAATGATCTTTTGAATTAGTTCTCAACAATCTCCCTCTTTGGCATTGATGGCAAACCAAACTAATCAACCAAATATTTCAAATGGTAAACACCTTTGTTTAACCAAGGTGACTAGGTTAAAATAGTAAGACAATACCAAAAATAAAACTTGTGTTGATATCTCTCCCTCCATCAGTAACTTCCATCTTCTAATTAGGTTACAAAACTCTTTCTTATAACTCCCTCTTACTATATCTCCTTTTGACTAGGAAGATTAGGGTTTCTCCCTCTTTCTTATATTCTTCTCTATCTCCTTGACAAAAAATTCTTGATATCTCTAATATCTCTCTCTTTCTCATTAATTATACTGGCTTCATCTATCTCTTTCTTGATTAGTAAATCTCTCCCTCTGTGATTATGCATACTGTTGATCAAAAGAATATCTCTCTCTTTGATAACAATGCCAAAGACATATGCCAAAAACTTGTCATCTTGAACATGCAAATATAGGATTTTTCAATTTCTTCAGTTTCTCCCTTTTTCACCTTTTTTGTGACTGATTTGAAGTTTCAGCTCTGTGATTACTTTAGTTAGGTCCTAAAGTAAGATCCTCTACATCAATGTGTAACATATAAACATTAGCTTGTTTGATGCAGGACACTCCTATTGTTACTTAGATCACGCCTCATTTACTTCTTAGATAATCATGAGGATCCTTAGGTAATGCTTTTGTGAAGATATTAGCAATTTGTTCCTTTGTGTTAAGATATTCCATCTTCACCTCTTTCTTTTGAACTAACTCTCTCAAGTAATAATACTTGAATGCAATTTGCTTAGTCTTTGTGGGCATCACTGGATTCTTTGATATATTCATAGCCCTTGTATTATCACAACAAAGTATCACTGGTTCTGTGATTTCTTCTTTCATTTCTTTAAGTAGCTATTTGATCCATACAATGTTTGTGCAATTTATAACAGCAGCAACATATTAGCTTTAGTAGTAGATTGTGAAGCACAGTTTTGTTTCTTACTCATCCATATAACTATTGTCTTGCCTAGGAAAAATGCTCCTCCACTAGTTCTCTTGTCATCAATCTTTCTAGCCCAATCAGCATTAGTGTAGGCTCTTAATTCAATTTTTTCATTCTTCTTATAGTATAGACCAAACCCTTCTATTCCTTTTAGATATCTCATTATTCTCTTTACAACCATAAAATGATTCTCCCTGGGATAAGTAGAGAATCTTACAACTATCCCTATAGATAATGCAATATTAGGTCTTCTATATGCTACATATTGTAATATCCTAATCATAGACCTATATAATGTTTGATTCACCTTAGCAGAATCATTATTCTTTGACAACTTGTGTCTTGTCACCAGATGTGTACTTACTAGTTTGGAATCCTCTAATCCAAAAGTTTTTAATTTTTCCTTGAAAAACTTTTATTGAGTGATGTATATACCATATTTCATCTGATTTACTTGTAAACATGCAAAAAAATTCATCTAATTTGCAAAATACTTACATAAAGCATCTCAACCTCCAAATATGATATAATCAACAAATATTTCAGAAAATAGAATACCTTTGTGTTTCTCTATCTTTATGTATAGATTGTTTTTATCATCAATCCTTTCAAATCCAATCTTCAAAAGATAACTATGAAGTCTATCATACCATGCTCTTGGTGCTTGTTTCAAACCATATAGAGCTTTGTGTAGTTTACATACCATGCTCTTATTGTTAACATCAACAAAACCTTCTGGCTATTCTATGTAAACTTCCTCCTCTAATATGTCATTTAGAAATTCAGATTTAATATTGATCTAATAAACTTTGAAACCTTTGTATGTAGAATAAGAAAGTAGAGTTCTTACTCCTTCTAATCTAGCAGTAGGGGAAAATGTCTCTCCATAGTCAATTCCTTCTTCTTGTGCATATCCCTTGTAAACTAATCTTTCTTTGTACCTTGTGACTTCACCATTTTCATCTAGTTTGTTTCTAAATACCCACTAGGTACCAATCACATTTTTTTCTTCTAGTCTAGGAACTAGACTCCATGTTTTGTTCTTCTCTATTTGTTCAATCTCTTCTTCCATGGCTTTATACCAATCAACATCTTCCAACACAACTTTTACTGAGTTGGATTCTTTCATGCTCAACAAACATGTTTCATTTCTCAATCTATTTCTTGTTATTGGTCTAGCATCTTTATCTCCAATGATTTGAGCATTAGGATGATGTTTTTTGACATACTTGGATAATCTTGGTTCAACTCTTGTTTCTTCATTTTGTCTTTCAACTTTAGAATCATTGTTTATATCTCTATTAGGTATCTCAAATTCTCTTTTATCTGTAGTAATCATAGAATCAGAATGTGCATCCACTTCATTCTATAACTCAACATCTAAAAGTAGCTTGGTTCCTGAATGCAACTCAACATTCATAGGGTGTAACTTGGCAGTCACTATAACTTTCTATTGATTTGTAACTTGACTTGCAACATCTTCTTTAGTAGGAATACCTTCATAAAAGTATACTAATGATTTTTATTCTTGTAATTCTTTCATGGGTTTGGCCTCATACACTTCTGTATATTCATCAAAATTCACATTTACACATTCCACAATTTTATTAATGTTAATATTCAAACTCTTATAAGCCTTAATTCTTGTGGAGTATCTTAGGAATATACCTTTTTCACCTTTTGCATCAAATTTACCATTCCTAACATTTTTAAGAATGTAACACTTACTTCCAAATACCTTAAAGTATTTCACATTTGGTGAGTATCCATACCATAGTTCAAAAGGTGTTGAATGTGTACCTTTCTTGATTTGCACATGATTCAAGGTATAGACAATTGTACTTAAAACTTCTCTCTAGTATTTCAAAGCAACATTCTTCTACATCATGGATGTTCTAGTACAATCCATTATATATCTATTCCTCCTTTCAGCTATTCTATTTTGTTGAGGGGTTCTAGGGGTAGATGCCTATCTTTTTCTTCCTTTGTCATTATATAACATCTCAAATTTATTTGATGTGAATTCTCCTCCTCTGTTAGATCTCAAACACTTTAGATTGTTACATGTTTCCTTTTCAACCCTTTGCTAAGTACCACTTAAACATTTGGAAAGCATCAGAGTTCTATTTCAGAAACATAATTGCCATCATCCTAGAATAGTTGTCGACAAATAGCATTATATACTTATCTTCCTTGTACCTTTGCATATCAATTGGTCCACACAAGTTAGTATGAACAATCTCTAGTATTCTTTTAGAGGTATAAGTTTTACTCTTAAAACATGACTTTGTCATTCTGCCTAGCTTACATTTTTTCCATATTACATTATCAGGCTTCTTCAACTTAGGAAAACCTCTAACTTTCTTCATGTTATTGATACTAACCAAGTTATCAAAATTAACATGACATAATCTCTTGTGCCATAGCCATACATCATCAAATTTTACAAGACAAATAGCATCCTCTATGTCAAGATAGAATAGATTACTTCTAGTTTGATCACCCTTTCCAATTAGTTTCCCATTTGTGTCATATATCTTAGCAATCTTGCTTTCAAATTCAACCTTACATCCCAAATTGTTCAGTTGTGACACACTCAAAAAGTTATAGTTAAGTCCTTCAACATAGTAAGCATTGTCACACAAAATATTGTCTATGAGTTTGATAGAACCTTTTCCTTTTATCAAACATGGTGCATCATTACCAAATCTTACACTATTTTCACCATAACAATTCAAGTTAATGAACTTAATTTTGACTCCAATCATATGATGTGAGCATGCACTATCAATGTTTCATCTATCATTCTTGTTTAAACACGTCACAAGTGCAGTTGCATCATTTTCATTAGATTCGTCCTTCATTGCAACATATACCACTTCATCTTCATGTTCATCAGAATCATCCTATGTTTCCTCTTTAGCAATGTAACAAGACTTCTACCTTTATCTTTGAAATCTTTGTTGTCTTCATCTCTTCTACTTTGTACTTGTCACCACCTCTATAATTCTTCTTCTTTGGACATCTAGTAGCAATATGACCAACCTCATTGAAGTTGAAACAAATGATGGGTAACTTACCTTTGAACTTTCGCTTACCTTTATTAAATCTTCTTGCCAGTAGTGCTTCAAGTTGTTCAACATCTTCCTCATCTATATCACTGTTAGTGGAAACATTTTTTTTTCTTCTCGTTCTTCTCATTAGGTTCCTTTAATGACACCTTAGCTTTGAAAGTAGATTCAGTCCTTTTAGGCTTGTAATTATCAAAGTTAGATAGCTCAAAAGTAGTGAGTTTACCTATTAGAACTTCAAGTGATAGCTTATTCCCTAGAATACATCTTAATTCTTGAATTGTAGAAAGTCTAATAACATATATAGGTAAAAATATTCTCAAAACTTTTCTTAAAATAGTATCATCATCTAGTTTACTATTTGCTCATCTTATTGCATTAACTAATTCTTTTATCCTTTCAACATATTGAGCCATATTCTCACCTTCCTCCATTATCATATCATCAAAATTACCTCTGAGGCTTTCAACTTTGGCTCTAAGAACATTGATGTCTCCTCCATAGATGGTAGCTAGGGCATCCCACATTTTCTTTGCACTATCAAGACCTTTGATATCATCAAATTTGACACAATTTAGGGTAGAGGTAATCTCCAACATTGTCTTGTTGTGTTCTTTCTTCTTCTTCATATCTTTAGCAGTTGGAGCACCAATTAGATCAACATGCTCCATAGAAATGGTAGATTATGCATGATCTCTAAGTCCTCTAAGGTGTATCTTCATCAAACTTTTCCATGAAGAAAAGTTATCTCTATTGAGCTTGGGTACTTCTCTTTTTGACATCTTGATCTTTGTGCTTCTAGTTCTCTCAATTATCCAAGATCTAGATGTATAAATAAAAATTTTCACAACTTAGTGAACCCATAAAACATTTATACTCATGCATGCATCCATAAGTTTATGCAATCATTAAAATTTGTAGGTTATTGTCAAATCAACTTGCAAAAATGTAAAGCATGAAATGTAATAGATTCATCAACACACTTGACACAATGATTTACATGGAAACCCAATTTGGGAAAAACCATCAGTAATATGCTACTCTTTTCACTCTTCTAAAGTGATGCCCTATGAAAGGCCAACCTTATTAAAGGTTACAATACACACTGTTAAATGTGACCTTGTTAAAGAATTTTAATCACTTTGTTAGAAGTGAGACTTGTTAGAGGACTTTAGGCCATCCACTTGGAATGCCACTTAGTTAAAGGATTTATAAATGACTATTAGGTCAACCTTAATCCAAAGTATTTACCATAGACTTATACAATTGTTAGAGAGTAACAGTAAGGCTTTGATCTGATAAAACTTACAACTTAACTTGTAGATTACAAATCTCTATTCAGTCCTTAATTCTACTTGGCCTTCATACTTTGTAGTTTTGATAGCTTGTTCACCCTTCAAGAATTCATCTCCTTAAACCTTCTAGCTTAACATGCCATTGCAGACTCTTTTCTTAGGTCACTTGATGAAGAGAAACCCTTGACTCCTTGTCTTCCTTAGGTTTTTGCACATGACAACTTTGCTTCATAACTAGTCATTCCTATAAATAGGAAATTTAAGATATTTTTCCACTCATTTTCCACCATCCAATTTAGGATTCAAATGGATTAGGTAGGATATAATGTATCTACCCTATATCTCATATCTCTTCTAGAAACTTCTCCTAGAATCCACTCTTAATTTTCCTAAAAATTGTTTATCTCAAATTCTATGCCACCAGCTCATCAACCTTATCTTCCACCTGGTTCATGAAATCTAAGAAAACAAACATGTAAGCTCATATTAATAAAATGTATGATCTTTTAAATAATACAGAAGCCCAACATTATCAACCTTTTGATGCTTGGAACATAATCCATTGCTCAGCATCCATTGTGAAATTACTCAGCATGAACTAAAGTGCTCGAAATCAACTAAAATTTACTTAGCATCAACTATTTTTCTTGGCATACACTAGAATGAACTTTTACTCAGCTCCAACTAATTTTCTTCTTGGCTTGTACTAACTTTACTTGGCACCTACTATCCACTCGGCCAAGATTGGTGGACAAACTTTGTGTAACTCAAGTTCTTCTAAACTTTCCAAGTGTAACCAACTTTTGTAACCTTAAGTAGATTATCAATACATCATGTCATCATTTTCTTAACTGATCCTTGTACTTCATTAGATAATCATAACTCAATCTTTCCTCTAAGTGCTATTGTTAAATTTTTTGATCAAATCCTCTTCATCAATCAACTAAGTGATAGTACTTGAATCTTAGAAGTAGTTGTCTTACTAGCAAATAGCAGGTTTGGCATTAGTGACAAAACAATGCTTGAAACACATAGTCTTCTTCAACAATCTCCCTCATTCAATAATCTCTCTTAGCAATGATCTTTTCAATTAGTTCTCAACAATTCAATGTTCTAATTCTACCTCTACAATTTGTAAATGCAACCTATATTTTTATAAAAATAAATATAATCAAATTGCAAAAATTAAATAAGAATAAATTTTAAAATTACTTTATCAACAATTAGCAATTTTTAACAGATAATAGTGAGTGTAAATGAAAAAGAAGTATTCAATAGATGTAATCCACATTATTTTGGTTATCATGAATATTTTCTAGTTAAGGCAAGTATATTTTTCCTTAAAGAAATAAATTTCCTGGGACATTTTTTTCCTAGTTCACTAAGTTAAAGTATAACTAATGTCTATTTTAACTAGATTTTCATTTCACACTTAAATGTTGGGAGATTCTATACTCTTTGTCACATATGATGTAAGTTCTCTATTTTGCAGTCCCAAGGCACACGATATGGTTACATCCTACTTATTTGTACTTGAAGATAACATTTGACTAGGATAGGGAATCAGTGACTATCATAAAGGATATGGAATCAGTCAAGTTGAAGGATCTAGTAAAACTTTAAGATTAAATTAGAGTTTATATTATCCATGATGAGGAGAAATGTTGGAAGGGAAGTTGGCAAATGATCCTGTAAGGAAATATGATGTTGAAATTATGTTGGTAGAGGGTAGGTAAAAGGTAAAGGTGGATTAAGGTGGATATATGATGTAGAATAATCCATTTAAGGATCTTGTGACTATTGGAGAGGCTATTGGAGGTTTATTTCACTAGTACATTTTCGACCATTATTGGTCAAAATTTTGACCCAATTTTTGACCAAACTTTGACCAAATTCGACCAACCCATTGGTCGGAATTTTTTTGATCAAAATTTTGACCAACCTTCTGGTTCGTCAAAATTTTGACCAATACGTTGGTCGAAAAACCTCCATAGCCATGGTGCAAGTTCTACCAGGAATTGGTCAAAATTTTGACCAATGAAGGTAGAAAATTTTGACCAATAAAGGTAGAAATTTTGACCAATGAAGAGAAACATTTCGAGCAATAAAGGTAGAAATTTTGACCAATGAAGAGAAACATTTTGACCAATAAAGGTAGAAATTTTGACCAATGAAGGTCAAAACTTTCAACCAATAAAGGTAGAAAATTTTGACCAATGAAGGTCAAAAAATTTGACCAATGAAGGTAGAAATTTTGACTAATGAAGGTCACAAATTTTGACCAATGAAGGTAGAAATTTCGACCAATGAAGGTAGAAATTTCTACCAATAGGTAGCTGTAAATTTTTTTTCAGGCATTCTATAAAATAGTCACATGCCTTGCATATGATATGACATTTTGCATGCATCCTGCACTCTCTCATCCGGCTGATGATGGATTATGGAGAGTGATCTGAAACCATGATGCTAAAAAACACACAGAATCAAATCGAAAATGAACTTGCATTACAAATGGATTGTGGAAATTTGATATTGTTAATTTTGCATGCATGTCTACCAAGACAAATATATGTTTAAGTTGTGATTGTCCTGGTAGACATGCATGCAATTTTACCAATATCAGATTTCCACAATCCATTTGTAGTGCAAGTTCATTTTGGATTTGATTGTGTGTTTTTTAGCATCATGGTTTTAGATCACTCTACGTAATCCATCATTAGCCGGATGAGAGAGTGCAGGATGCATGCAAAATGTCATATCATACGCAAGGCATGTGAACTATTTTATAGAATGCCTGAAAAACACTGATAGTAACTAATATGAAAAATATATAATTAGTTATATGATTGAGACAAATCATGTACAATTGAGTTGGTCAAAATTTTGACCAATGGGTTGGTCAAATTTGGTCAAAAATTGGGTCAAAAATTTGATCAATGAAGGTCGAAAAATGAACCCAAATGCACTAGTGCAAGTATGCTCGCCAAGTTGACTCTTTGAGTTCGGTCATCAAGTCACCCCACCAAAGTGCCTCGTCAAGGTCAATCTTTAGGTCTGCTCATCGAGCTTGCTCACCAAGTCAGCTCGCCATGTCATGTCTCTAAGTGGCCTCACTAAGTCAGCTCGCCAACTTGCCCCACCAAGTTGCCACTTTAAGCCCACTCACCATGTTAGATCGCCAGGCCGACTCCCCAAGTTAGCTTGCCAAGCTGACAATTGAAGTATGCTCACCAAGTCAACTCTCTAAGTTTGCTCACCAAGTCTGCCCCCTAGGCCAACTCTCTAGGTCAGCTCACCAAGCCACCCCCACCCAGTCACCTCAATGAGTTGACTCATTAAGTCAACTCACGAAGTCGACTCACCCAATGGTTTTACCACCTTGCCCCATAGAGTTGCTTCTCTAAGCTCGCTCACCATGTAAACTCACTTGGTTGGCATGCCAAGTTGACACTTTAAGTTTTCTCATCAAGTCACCCAACTAAAGTGCCTCATCAAGGTCAATCTTTAAGTACACTTAGTAGGTCGGCTCACTAAGTCGCTTTGCAAAGTCGCCTCACCAAGTGGCCTCGATAAGTCAGCTCACCAACTTGCACCACCAAGTTGCCACTTTAAGTCGACTCGCCATATCAGCTTGCCAGGTCGACTCCCATAGTCAGCTCGCCAAGCTGACAATTCAAGTACGCTCACCAAGTCAACTCTTTAAGTTTTCTCACCAAGTTTTCTCCCTAGGTCAACTCTCCAAGTCAGCCCACCAAGTCCATCCCCTAGGTCAACTCTCTAGGTTAGCTTGCCAAAGTCACTCCCACCTAGTCACCTCAATGTGACTTATCTTGGAACTACTCCAACTAAGAATCATTAGCATTGTACAAGGATGGGTGACAAGAATTTTGGTAATTCTTTATGTCTTGTTAGATAAAGATGTAATCATGTTTAGCAAACAGAAATCCAAAACTAGTAACATACATTGCAAAAACAAAAAATTTCATGTGAGGGGAATAAAAGGATCACTAATTTTAGTATCCCAATGTTTTTAAGTTCCATTCCATTAGAAGTGAGCTATTTGTGCATAGTAAACAACTTTTCCCTACCTCAGAGAATCGTTTCAATATTATGATACATGTAAACACTATATCCATTGCGACACATATTTGAGGGAAATGAGAATAATTTAAGATACAAGATAGATAAACAGTCATTACCAAAACTCTATATTAAATTGATTTTTTACGAGAAACCATGCTATTAATTCACTCCCTAATATGTCTAGTTGTTGTACCCAACAATGGAGCTAGCTATTAGCACATCACAAATTGTAGTTTCCCAATCATGTGTAAAAAGAATGAGATGATTAGAGGTATGAGAATAAGATAATACCATTGCAATAAAATTTTAATAGGTGTTGTGAGACATGAAGTGAAGATATCAACTAATTCAGAACTCTGAGGAAGAATCTCATCTACTCCACAAGCTACAAGTAATATACAATCCTTCATTGTGACTGCAGAAGAAATACCAGAACCCAAATATTGATGCTGCACATCAACCAAAGACACTGTCAAGAAATATATTATATATACTCAAACAAATAATTAACTTATAAAGGGGCATATGTATTTTTTTGGATTAATCATAGAAGATTCCATGCGCTTCACAATTTATTAAGTAAAACTTATCTCCAGAAAAGCATTCACAATCATATCACGTAATTTTTTCTAAAGTCTGAAGGATACAATGTTGAAGCAGCTTCAAAAAGATCATCCGAAGGACATGATATGCTCAGGCTGAAGGAGCTTTGAGATTCATTACCACAGTCAGGAATGGGCTCATATTCAATCTTCTGAAGATTGAAGATGAGCCCATTCCTGAGTGTAGTAATGAATCTATAACCTTGACACCCATCTCTTTGTAGACTTGCACAAAAGCTTCACAATACTGATGACACAATTCATTTGTCCATACTATTGGAGCAAAAATGCTACTGTAGAATCCAAAAAAGTTAGGCCAAATAGGTAGATTACAGAATCATGAAATTGTGAACCATTACACACACACAAGAAGAACAATACCTTGAAACACTACTGCATGATCTTATTGCAACTTTAATATCTCATTCCATCATTCTCTCAGAGAGAAAAGATTCAAAATAAACTACAAGAGAATGACCCACCTGTACTAGAAGACTTTTCAATACATTAAACATATGAAGAGAAGGTGGGCATCTTGTAAAGGAGCACATGCAAGACTCAGTGCTTTTTGGGTTGTGTGCAGTGGGCAGCATGTGAATGTTTAAATCTCACTGAACATATCACATGATTGATTCTTCAACTATAAAGATAATATCTATGTAAACTTATAAATACATATATATAATTGAGTTTCTATCTGACAGTATTGTTTAATGGATTTAGTGAAACTTCCTAACATCACTGTGGCGTACTATCTCCTACTATGCCACAAACTAAACCCTCCTTTAGGAATCTAAACAAATCAAGTACAAAGGAAACCAAATAAGAGTTATAAGGGACAACGATTGCACCTAAACATTACTTCTAGAATGCTAAAAAAAATCTAACAAATATCTAGGACCAAATCAGAGACTAGAGAATAGCAAGCAAACTCTTCTCTTGATTGCTGTGTTACTTGAAATCAGTACAAGAAACTTAAGGGCGTAGTAAAAATGAAGGTTAACTAATGCAAATTGATATTGGTACCTTATGTTTTTGAGCTTTCAAATGCAATATAAGTCTATCTAACAAGCCAAATTTTCCACACTGCTGAACCAACTGAGCCACTGGTGGGTAATCAACTGAAGAGAAAGCTCAATGTTAGACATAACACTAAATCAATTTGTCCCACTAGTAATTAGTTTCAAAAAAACCAAGCTTAATTACTAATTAAAACATTACTTGATTGATCAAACTATGATTCCAACAGATCAGGATGATTTCAGTTCTTTCTCAGTTGAATCATCAAATTGTTTAGCTTTGTTCTGATACCTTTTCCTGAAACAGATGAAGGAAGTCATACCAAGCTTTTACTATTCAAGCAAATAAGACTGGCTAAATGGCTAATAGTAAAATTTAATAAAGGAACACAACTTTTGCAGGAGCTCTACAAAATAACTCTTTAAAATTAGAGAACACATTACCCTACCTCTCTCTTCCTTACTCTGTAGGTAGGCCTCAAGTGTTTTATTGACTAAATGCTCTTGTATTTGTGTTTGATGTTCCATCATATTTGCATACAGGATTATTTCTTTTTTCTTTGGGAGGTTCTATTCCACCTCTTCCTTCAGTCTTCTGAGGAGAAATGGCTGAAGAATCAAATGAAGCTTTGAAATTACCTGAAAAGGCAACTATTGTCAATCTCAAGTCCAACAACAGAAAACAAACATAAAATTAACTGCTTGAAGTTTTATGCTCGTCTACATTTTGTCTTTATGGGTTTTTTGATGCCATCATGATGCTATTTAGCTTTTTGTGGCCTGCATTTAATATCATGTGATATGTAACCCCTTTTCGTAGTCCCCATTTTGGTGAACTTGACGTAAAAATGCCAAGAATCTAATGAATATGCAAGATTTATTTATGTTTGTAAGGGTAAATACACTTGATTTGGTTTTTGCACAATTATAGAATCACTTACTACCCAAAGTTGTTCACTAGCAGCTGTGCAATTGATTATTTTTTCTCTCATATTTATTTATGTCTAACCTAACCAATGTGTGCATGCACTCTACAATCTACATCTAAATTAATTAGACATTTTGAATAAGTTACAACTCAACTAATTTAATTAAGTGTTAAAAATGAACAACAATTTGTACTTTTAAGCCTAATAAGGATTATGAATTAAAAAATAACTCTCGAATAGTCTAATTAAGAGAAATAATGAGCTTTTTAATTATCACTTAGACCTAAAGAAGGGGTTCAATTGAACAATTGTAAGAAAATATATTTATTCTCAATCAATTATATGTTGAAAAAAATGCACTCATGTAGAGAACAAATAATCGAGAGGAAATAATTCATAGTAAAATTCTGTTTAATAAAATGTTCTCTGTCAATCGCAGAGGAACGAATGTAAACATTCTTGTTTAAAAAGACTGAACAATGATATGGATGTGGTTGATGGAAAAAAAATATTTACACTATCATGATAAAATTTAAATAACAAATTAGAATAGTAAAACTGGTAATGTAAGCACTAGTGTCACCCCTCATAGGTATAACATGAAGTTAGTTTCTAGGAAGCATTCTCTGTGTTAGTAGATGCAGTCTCTTTGTACTTGTAACAGCTAGCAATGGTCATGAACATGCCCAGATTGAGTAAACACAAAGAAGCAAGAAGCCAATAAAAGTAATCTAAATGAGATCTATTCAAGTTGTTTGCAAAAAAGCAATGCTCCTGCTTTCCACAAGTAGCCTTCTCAATGATCAAAATGAGGAAACTACTGAGGAGACTACCAACACCTAAAACACTCAAATAAATTGCAATACCCAAGATTTTCATTGTGTTTGGCATCTGATCATAAAAGTACTCTTGCATTCCTACCATTGTAAACACATCAGCCATGCCAAAAAGAACATATTGTGGAAGTAGCCAAAAAAAACTTATTGGGATTGTTGTTGAGGGAACGTCTATGAGTCCACTATCCCTTGTTGCATTGATTCTCTTAATTTCTACCCCTGTAGCAACAATCATTGAAATGGAAGAAATGAACATACCAGTTCCTATCCTTTGGAGAAATGTTATACCCCTCTCATTCCCTGATAATCTTCTTGCAATTGGAACAAAGATACGGTCGTAGACAGGGAGCAACAGGATTATAGATATGTTCATGAAACATTGCATACTTGCTGAAGGGATCACAAAATGTCAACCAATTTTTCTATCCATTGTGTTGCCCTATTTTGTGAAGAATGTTGAGGATTGTGCAAAGACAACGTCATACATTAAACATGCCATCCAAATGGGTAATATGCTCAGGAGGAGTTTTACCTCTTCAACCTGTTGTACTGTGCAAAGTCTCCAATTGCGTACTATTTTGCACTCAAAGTCTAGTTCATCTTCAATTGTTGCTTTGTCAAGAAACCTGAAAAAACAATACTATGAGTTTCATCAAAAAGGAATCTCCCAAGCATATAGGCCCAAAAAAAACACAGTTGAGAACTCCAAGCATTTGAACTAGCATTATTCCCAAATGCTATTATTGAACTAGAATTTGAAATTGCATCCAACATCCCTTTTTTTTGGCATGCCTATAATGGAAACTTGGCAGACATTCCGAAATTCCCCTCAGCCTCATATTAAACCATGACCAATTTGGTCCATTCCCAATTTGAAAACACAAAACTTATCATCTAAGTCTATCAGATCTTCACAATCCATATTAAATGTTTGCTTTCTTTTCTGGGATCGTGGGATAGTTTTTAGCATCAACCAAGTAGAGTGAGAAGAAACCAAGTAGAGTGAGAAGAAAAAAAACCCAATCTTAAAATGTGATGTTTTGAGTCTGGAGCAAGACTCTGACATATACTTGCATAGTGAGGGTTTGAGACTCCTGAGGGAGGTTGATAGAGTCACCAAGATTAGCCCCTGCCATGTTGCATTGCATGAAGTGTTACTTGGGCATGTTAAAACACTGGAAAATGAAAACTTATTCAGCTACTTTGAAAGAAAATGGACATCTGATTCAGTTTCCAACAAGTGCATATTCAGTTTCTTTATTCACAAAAACTCTTAAATCTGTAGATAATATTGGTTAAGGAATTTTATTCCAAATTAATCTACCCATTAATTGTACCATTAAGGAAAAGGATTTTGTGAAGGAAAAGAATACTAACAAGTAGGTAGATGAGAGAAGAAACAAGGATTGTCTAGTACCGACCCAAATATGAATCAGCAACAAAAGCACCCAAAAAAGGAAAAATGTATTGTACCCCTGACCATATGTTCACATTGCATGCAACAGTTGCAGTGCTTTCATTCAAAACACTTGTGAGATAAATCATCAAATTTGAAGATATGCCGGCATGAGCAAACCTCTCTACAATCTCCACCCTTGTTATTAACAAATAAATTTAATGGTTGAAAATTACCTCTGAATGGATAGACTCCTCAAAACCAAAGGAGAAAAGGGTTGGTCATGTTTAAAAATACTTGTCCACTTCTCTCCACATGGAGAAAATGTAGTTGAAAAGAACCTTCAAGGCTTCAACAGCAAAGGAAAACTCAACTAATCCAAATGGAGAAAACATATCTGAAAAAAATCTTCTGTAAAACTTATAAAACCACTTCTGATAGCAAGGGTAAGCAATGAAATACAACAGGAAACACCAAGAGCAATTTTAACAAACACTTACACTAAAGACCTTTCCACCTCACACTGTTTGCTCCCCTTAAAGAGAACACTATTATTTAGCCTTTAGATACTTTAAATTTATTACATTGAGTGCAAACTTGAGAGTTGAGAGGGTAGTGAAAAAATGACATCATTTAATCCTTGGCACAACTCGCATATGCATATTTCTAAATATCTAATGAAGCACATCTTATGGTAAGAGGAGCATGTCCCATAGTATGGGATTTTGAATTCGGGTAAGCAGGTATTATTTGATTGTCTATCCAAGCACAAATTCGTGACAATGAGGAATTATATCTGCATCCTTACAGAAGGTAATGGAAGGTTAGCTTTCTTCAATAAGGAAGATGGATCATGGAGCTACTGGGGAGTGGATGATAGTAGAAAGAACATCACAACTATTGTTAATGCGCATCTCTGTGATCCATCATTGATTAATCTCGAATCAATGACTAATGTCTTAGGGGCGAGGTGAGGTGCTAGAACTTGATAAAAAATCAACTTCATTGTGTGAGATTGATTTATCTCAAATCACCTTGTCTATATTTTGATCTACATGGATAATTGCACAATCAATCATACAACCATGCATCTCGTGTTGTTACATAGTGTGAGATGTGTAGCAATCAAAGTTTTGCACCTCTTTGTTATGTTATAATTGGTGAAACTTTCCGATGCACTTTTTGAATGGTGTCATTTTGAGTTTTAATTGCAAAATTATGAACACGAAGTTGAGCTAATAGGCTTGTTCTAGTTTTTTTTCAGAACTCTAAATTTCCATATGGATCAACATCAGCAGCGATTACTTTCATGTTTGTTCCAAGTAAATCCTAGAAAACAACTGTAGTTATTGATTCCACAAGTTGATATAATTTTTTTTTTCTTGTCCCCCCTGTTGTATTCACATTTTTCTCCCTTGTCTTGTGTGGCAGTTACAACAATATCATCATAAAATATGCTTACCTTGCCACAAAGCTCATGACCTAGAAAATCAAATGAGTTAATTCCAGTTCCATCCACTGTTCTGTTATCCAGGATGTTACTAGAGTCTAGATGAACTTCACGTCTCCTCTCATTCAATTGGCATGACACTTATAGAACTGTCTTGATGTGGATATGATCCATACATCAGAGATATATCTTCTCTTAAATGCAATTTTTCTAATTCCTTTTATTGATTTTTTTCATTTCATGCACTGCTTCCTAACTTGTTTCCAATCAAATCCAACATCTTCATTTCATAATGTCAGTTCTATGTTGCACAAGAAGCATGTTGCTTCAATTTATTTTAAGGGCTTTGAGATTATCTATTCGTACACAAATTAATGATGACTGATTTCCCACTTCTAATACAAAACGCATACAGCTTTGAAAAAATGAGACCCAATTAGCTTGTTTTCTTAGAAAAAATCAAGTGAACTTCCTATAAATTCCTATTCTGTCATACTAATGGGAAAAAAATAAAAATAGGCAGAGTGAGTCAGCTAAATCAACCAAGAAAATCACCAATGCAAACCCTCATGATTCTATAGTCAATAGCTGTCCTCGTAAGACCTCTCTTACTCAAGGCAGCTCCAATCCCAATGTTCAATCTATAACAATAAAGAGTCTTGTCTTCCCAGAAGAAATCTTAATGTAATATATAGTAGCCACTACTTAATTAAACTACTAAGCTCAAACTCCTAAACTCCTACCAATGTAGACAAGATGCTCTAAACTCATTATATCATTTATCCACAAATGCTGAAAATTAGTCTACAATGGTGTCAGCAGATGTCGTTTCCAAGATTGTTCATCTCCTCACTGTCTGTGAAGTTGATTTTATAGAAATTTGCATTAGCATCTTATATAATCTAGCTACCATTGAAGATGGAAGAATAGTGATTGCCAATACTAATGGTTGCATCACGACTATAGCAGAGCTTCTTGATATAGGCACCCCTAAGGAACAAGAACAATCGGTGGCTATACTCTCGTTGCTATGCACCAAGAGCTTTGACCATTGTCAGCTGGTTTTAAGAGATGTACTTTGAAATGATGTACTTTGAAATCAACAAATGCCCTCTTATATTATTCAAACATTATTTTGTAGACTTGTAGGCAAATATCAACATGAGGCCAGAGTTGTAGATTTGAATATTGATTATTAGATAGGTTCAAGAGATACTAACCAGTGTCAGATGCCAAATAGATGATTGCCATAGAAACATCCCATTTTTCTCCTTCTTTATAAAGAGGTTGGTTTTTCTGAAGATCACCTAAGAATTCCTTGGGTGAAAGTATGCCCATTCTAGTAATAACTTCAATTGGACCAGATGCAATACCATTTACACATATTCCATAATGCACAATAATTAATAAAGACTATAATGCACAATAATTAATAAATATTGTATAGATTATGGAAAAATTTAATAAATTTCTTGTGCTACTCTTTGTTTGAAGGAACTACATCTGGGGTTTATAGCCACTTTATAAGTTATCATCATACAAAGGACTTAAATTGGATCCTACATGGCATGGATCAGAAGGCACATTCCAATTAACCAAGAAGATTATGCCTATGATATTGTCATGTCCCATGAGAAAGAAGATGATGGAAACTGTGGGCAGAACAAGTAAATAGAAATCACCCTCAAAAAAGAAATCATTGAGTTCCAAAGGAAGCTTAAAGATCAATACAGTTTAGCATTACCAAATGAACTTCAGGATAAAATCTCAAAAGAAAATAGTCAAACCAAGCCTTGTGTATAGAAAGAAAAGAAAATTATATTAATGTCCACAAGGGACTAGAGATAGCAAAAGTTAAAAAAAAGTTGTAGGAAGATGAAAAGCTGAATTGTCTGAACTCTGAACTTTGAAGGTGTATTTATTATTGAAGTAATATGTTAAAACTTAAGACACATAAATCATTGATAAGTAGGAGATATTTTCCAAATCAAGTCAAATTCTGATATTGCTATCAAGATTCAACATTGTAGTTTTTGAGTCAAACTCATTGAACCATGATTCATGCATAGTAGTTCACACAGACTCATTTCTCATGAGAATGAATGAAAACTTTGCACTCATTGCATCGAGGGAGTGCTCACAAAGATGAAGCACCACAACTTGCTCAAAGGCTCAACCATTCCAGTACTACTCCAACTCAAGAAGGCTTAACTATGGAGTTTCCTCCATGGTTTAAACCACTCTACTTGGAATCCCATTTGCAAAACCTACAACAAGTGTTGTGCCTTATGAACCATTCATTAGAAAGCCCCTTGAGCTCATCAATAGATAAGCCTAAGATATTTTCCACAGCAAGTCAAATTATGATATTGCTATCACGATTCAACTGTACATTTTTTGAGTCAAACCCATTGACCCATGAATATAATATATGACGCAAGAAAGAGGGTGAAATTGTAAATGTAATGGATTATACATCCTTTCCTCCTACTACCAGATGACTAAAGGTTCTTGTGTGCTAATTGTAACCCCTTTTCTTGTAGTTATTTGTAAAATATATGTGGAAAAATGAAATTTCTGAAATGAAAACTCACAGTAATATAATCAAATTTCTAAATGAAATGTAACCATAAATACTGGTAGAAGCCCTAAATTACTTAACACAAATATATAATTGGATTTTTGTTGAATTAAACCCTACATTGGTCAAAATTAAATAACAAGGATAACATATGGAGCATCACATGTCCCAAAATGCTTTGTCAATAGGACAAGTGTCTAGACATTGAAAATCTCAACATGGGACGATTATACCATTCACTACTCCCCTACTAAAAAAATGTCAAAAAGTCTTTAAATGACTATGTGCCATGCAAGTCCCTTTATCCTTAATACCAACATACATGAGGAAGATATGTCTTAGTTCAATGACTAGTTGAACTTTGTATATACACTCAAAGACTTAGGTCTACATTTAAACAAGAAATTCAAAAGCCTTCTGAATAAATCAATCTTATCTTAATTTAGATTATGAAAATGAAAGCACAACTTTTACTTCTTTACAATGACTGATACATATCAGATCTATCCATTCAGAATGGAAGGCAAATAAGCCTTTTCAACGAGGTAATATCAAATAATTTCTAAGTATTCAAACAAGAAAATGAACTACCTTACTCAATGATTTGAAACAGTGAATATCAAATGAGCCATATAGAACAATAAATGAAAATGTTCTAAGTGGTCAAGCAAACTGTCAAAACTGCATAAAGATCAATGGTATGTAATAACCCCAACTGGGTATGGCTTCAATAAGCACCAATTTCCTTTCCAATTCAGTTGTTTGACATTTCATCAAACACTTTAACAATGACTAACCCTCACTATTATGCAGTTTCTTATGGGATTTTTAAGTGATTCTTCTAGTCTGAATTTTAGATAATATGTTGGAAAGAAATGACAGTACTAAAACTTCATCAAACTAAGCCAATTCTAAATATAAGAATCAAATTTGTAATGCTGAATGTACCAATGAAACTCATAAAATTGAAATGCAAATAACTGATATTAGGAACAATGTAATAATCCCTGCTTGCTCTGATCAAGGAGATCAAGTTTGGGCTAGAAGTATTTTTTCAAATAGTTAGCATGTAAAACCCAGGTCTTAAGCTTGGATACTACTATAAGAAATCACTCATGGGAACATAGTAACAAGACCAAAGGAATGTGCAAACAATATGAAAACTCAAGAGATAACAGTTCTGAATTTTTATTATTCTCCACTATAACAGAGCTCGTACAACATTTAATCTATCTGAAACCATGAAGGAGCAATCACTGACTGTATCCCAAGAAACTAATCTATGTTTAGATTACTAACACAAGTTACCAACACAAACAAATGATAAAGAGAACTTGGTATAAATCACAGATAACAGAGGAACTGTGTTGCTATTTACGACATGTCTTTAATGATCTCACTAAGTTAGCTCTCCAGGTCATCTCACCAAGTTGACTCACCATCTTGTCTCACCAAGTTGGGCAGTAGTAGTCGTGGATCATTTTAGACCTACCACATGCGAAGTGTCCATTTTATGTTAGTTTGAGCTTCACTTGGTTTCAAGAATACTATAATATTGTCTACTTAACAAGGCCAACCACGTGAAGGTGGAAGCTCATCTGGCCTCACCCCCCTCCCCCTAACATCAATCTATAGTACCCATTATCATCTAATTACATACTTCATTTATTCATTCATCCATTTATGAACTATAACATTCAATCAATACAATCACATAAAATTCATTAATATGATATAAAATTCATTAATACACAATACTAATCAACACTTCATTAAGACATAACAATATTCATTAACATAAAATAAAAATCAGTATTAATATGCATCATTCATACATAATTACTTAAAACAAAGTTTTTTCATTATCCAACAAGTTTTATCAAAGAAGATTTTTAAAACATCATTTTTAAAAATTTTTTTTTTGAGCTCTCTTAAGAAAAGTGCTCATAGGAGCATTCATATCTGCATCATTCTCCTCCTCTTTTGTCATGTGTAATGTCAAATTATGATGGCTCCTTGTCTTTGGAGGAGCAGGAGGTTGTTGCACTAAAGGGGGCTTTGTTGCAAGAACAAGTAAATGGGATAAATTGGCATACTCTTTTTCTTTTTTTAACTGTTACTAGTCTATAATTAAGTGCTAGTACAACATAACATGCATTTTTCTTACTTGACAATGCCACATCATGTACATTAACATTTTGATCTGTTGCCAGGTCAACATGTTGAACACTTGGAACATGTTCCACTCCTTCGGCATGATGTTCAACATGCTCTGAAATATTCAAAAAAAGGATACATGTCAAATTGCAATTGAAGATGTTAAATTGTATTCATAATTGCATAGTTAATTTCCAATAGCAAATTAATACCTCCACCACTATAATGCAAATTATGGCCTTCGTCATGAGCAAGTTCTATGGTAGGATATGAAAGCTGCAATAAAATGTTATGCACATTGTTATGCAGTCAATTTACATTCAAAACTAATACCAAAAAAGAAAAGGATCAACTATTCAATTTCATTTACTTTTCATCTAACCAATTTACCTGTGAGATATCATTTGGTGAACTGGATTCTTGGGCAAGGCTTACAGATTCTTCACGTAGGCATGCAGCCACGGCTTTATAGCCTTCCTTCAAGGCAAGTTTTCTATCTTCATCTGTGACCTCCACATTGAATTCTGTGCCCTATATTTTTTGCTTAATATCATCAATTTTGTATGTATGGTTTCACTAGACAAAATTGTTTGCAACATTATATTTAAAAAAATTATTTCATATCATTGCTCCTACTTACAACTCAAGACTAGAGATTCATATAGCCACCAGAGCCAAGTTTGTGTTGGCCAAAATTTTCTAGTCTCGCTTTTGTAGCCACGGATGTGTCCTTCAATCTATGAACAATTTCAAACATCTTAGATTATATATTTACAAATATGAATAATTAGTGCATGATTACAATGTACTTAATACTATCATGACACACCTCTTTTTGCCCTGTGTTGCTTCATTATCTCTATCTTCACATAGCCTTTTCTCCTTTGCATCTTCTACTACTTCATTCCACTCCATTGGTGGAATCATAGCAGGACGGTTGTACTTTGGGTTATCCTTAAGAGCCCTTCTATATTGATCCCTCACAGTCTTTATATGCTTTGCTGCTCTTTTCAGAAGTAGGCCATTGTCAAAAATGTTTTTTCCAAATTTCTCGTCAAAAGATGCAAACAGCTTATTTTTTAATTCCACGGTTTGTAAATTCCACCTTTTTAAAAACAAATAGATTGTTAGATCAATAACTTTAATATATTACAATAAATGGAAGGAAAGAAAAATTATGTAGCAATGATATGAAACTCCGTACCTTTTACCTATGGTGGGTCCGAATAGTCTCAATGTCATATGAAAAAGATGGTCAAAGAAAACATTATTACCTACAAAAACATAAATGATTTATCAGTCCAAAATGAGTAGTATAAAAATAAATTAAATTTACACTTTAAATAAAAATAATTTTAAAGCAACTGGAAGCTTTCGTTCTTTTAACGGAAACATAGTTTTCTTATTCAGCAATAATTTCCCTTCATATGAACCAGTACTAATCACATGAACTGCTCCAAGAAATGGATCAGCTTCAGTAGTACTGCTCTCTGCTGGTCTATCAACTAAAACATCATGACAATTAAAGAAGACACCAAATGAATTAAAGCACACTTATGGATATAATCAAATTGAAGAAATTGACTAGCAAAAATGTTTTTTCCTCGCATTCCATTAAGGATTGCATGTCCTAGACTGCATGTCCTATTTTTAACAATAAGATTTTGCAATAGTTTATAAGGATTTTATGAGTAGTTAGTTCAGAAGAATTCATCTCTCATGAATGGAACATATAGCAATCATTGCATCTAAGCAGGGTCTTCACATGAATGCAAAATATGTATGTATGTATGTATGTATGCATGGTGTGTGTATGCATGTGTTTGTGTGTATGCAGGCTTCTATAGACATCATTTAAGCATTGATATGCTACTTCATTTTTCATCAACTTGTACAAATACATTACAAAATATAGCAAAACAAGGTTTTACCAATTCTAGTGGGCATAGATGAGGATGTCTGCATGCCCCTTGTTCTTGACGATGCACTAGGCAATAGTGGACCGGCAACTAAAGGAGGAGTCCGCACTTCATCATGAGCTGAAGAATACAATATTGTTAGCAAAGACATTTGCAATGGATAAAGATCAAATGGAATACTAGCTACAAATGTCCACAAAAAAAAAGTAAGTGTTATAATGTTGATGAAAACAAACAAAGTGCTACTTACATGAAGGTTGTGCGCAACGACCATTACCATGTTCACCATGTGATGTCACAAATGGCGCAAATGTCTATACAAGTACACATAAAATTAGAGATCATGATCCATAAGATAGTATAAAATATTCATATCTATTGAACTTCTATTATTTCTTTAGTTGAATTATTACTTACCTGCAAAGATTGGATTCTACGACCCAATTCTGTTCTCAGTGCCTCTTTCTCCTCACTTTTGTCAGCCTTGATGATAATTTTAACAAGTTCATTAGTGTATCTTTGCTTGATTTTCTGGGTGATGAACACAGGGTCAGTACTAAGGGCGATGTTATGTAGATATGAAGCCTGTATTTCAGATCGCATTTGATCAGCGATCATTCTAGCTTTTTCCTATCATTTGTGACATCAAATATCAGTAAAATTTCATCAAAACAACTCCAAAGACATAAAGAAAAGAACATAATAATACGACATTTTTTTCCATATTTACATTATAATTTACAATATTTAATGTTTACTTGTACTGAAGGTGTCTGAGATGGTGCATCCATATCGCCCTATGAAAAAAATTAGTATGTCTTAGAAATCAGTAGCGAAATTAAAGTAATAGACTTACCAAAAAGAAATATTAATAATAAAGTAGATTGTATATGTAAATAATTTGTCTTAAGTTAAAAATTTAGTGTAACTAATGTGTATATTTAAAAAAATATTTGACATGTTCTACTTAATGTTTATATGTGCACATATGGTTTAGAAAAAAAGTTTGGTCATACAAGACCCCATCATAGTTGACATTGATCCTATCTGGACATTTCATTGGTCATCATGATCTTCATCCATTTCATCATCATCATCATCATCACCATCATCGTACTTGTCACTTTGATCATCGTCGTCACCACCACCATCTTCATCGCCATCATCATCATCTTTATCACCATCATCATCATGACCATCATTGCCATGATCATCACCATGATCATGATCGTCATCAAAATCATCATCATCATTATCACCATTATCATCAACATGACCAAAATCATCACCATCTTCTTCATCTTCATCACTGGGTAATTTTTGTTCCTGATAATCATTTACTTCCTCTTCTACTTCTTCAATTTCTTCTTCTTCGATCACATTATACTTTATCGGCCTTCCTCTTGGGTCATATCTAACAACAAATGACCAACCTGGTTTGTGTGGAACACCAAAATAAAACACTTGCTCGCATTGGCTTGGAAGAACATACGGCTCATTTCCGACTAGCTCAAATGACCTTGTACTAATCATAGTAAATCTACTATCATGTTCAATAATAGTCCTATCAAGATCATTTCGATTCAGTCGTAACCTGAACCATTTGACGAAAAATAGAACTATTTTGAATGAATTAAAGTTGCACTCAAGTATATCATCCAAAATTCCATAGTATCAATTTTCAAATTGTTGAGGATGTATGTCAGTTCTAGATGAAATATTGGTGACCGCAAAGACAACACTTATATCAGAATCACATGTTTTCTTCGTTTCATCTAACCTTTTTGTGCAAAATTTATAGCCATGGTAGTACATAGCTTTGTGGTGTTTGACCTACAATTATTCAAACATGTCAAGATTATTTGCATCGATCTGTGAGTTGATATTAAACTTATGTGTGATGATTAGTAATCTTATGCGTACCTTTGTATCTCTTAAGCCATATATTAGATCAAGTACCATTTGTGTAACATTGGGATCTCCATTATGATGAGCTTCTTTAACCAATGATACAACACCATCCCATGTTAATGAGTGACCATTTTCTTGAGACTGTTCAATCCATACTGTCATCCAATCAAGATTGTTTGCAATATACAAGTGTAGTGCATCCCACTCACGACCAACTATAAAGAAAATAATTACACTAGTTACAAAAAACTTATATATATTGATGATGAATAATAATTATTAAACTTTTTTTAAAAAAAACCTATAATTACCTCTCAACCTCCTCATTCTAGCTTTCCCCGTCAGGTACTCCCCTTCAAATTTGTCATTAGAGTTGGGATCCCAAATGTGATCTACATAGATATCTGCTACAAACTTTGGAAGATATTTAGTAATGTACACCATGGTCTGGTATATCGTATATCCCTCTATACTAGAACCCTCAGGACGTGCTCTTTGTCGAACCAAGCCCTTCATAAATTTCAAGTCCCTCTAAACCATCCACATTGATCTAGCTTGTACAGGTCCACACAATTCAATCTCCTCAACTTGATGTATGAGGTAGTGTTCTTGAGCATTGAAAAAGGTTGGAGGTAAACACTTTTGCATTTCACACATAAGCAGTGGAATTTTTATCTTCCAATATTTTATATCAATTTCTTTAGATGATAACCACCTAAAAGAGATTCAACATGCAAAACAAGATAAACGAGATTTCAAATAAAATTTTACAATAGATTTAACAGAAAAAGCTACAAATCTAAGAGATGACCAAAAGCATGAGGGTGATAGGCTAAGCTGGGGATGGCAGGATTACGCATGACGCTTGTTTGCCAAGTTTTCATCATGGTACTTGTCCAAGGTGCTTGAATTGAAAAGTTTTCACCAGTGGACGCTTTATTTTTCTTTACTTTTTTTTGACTTTTTGACTTTGGACTTAGCTAGAATGATTTTGGATTTCTTCAGCTATTTTTGGCTCATAGATGTTGGTAGGATGGATGAAAAAGGATTGGATTGAACAAGTGGAATGGTGGTTGGGAGTATGACAGATAATGGATGTGAAGACATAAGGCTTGTGGGTAAATGGATGAGGAAAATGGAAAGATCATCATTGGCACACACCTTGAGAGGTGATAAAGTAGTGGGAAAGATGGTTTTGAGCGAGGTTGAGGAGAAAATGGAGGAAGAGAAAGATAAGGACTAAAAGTAGAGTTGGAAGATGGAGGATGGGAAATTTAGGATAAGAAGCATATGGACTAAAAGTGGATTGGGGGGATGAAGGATGCTTATATGGGGATTTGGATGAAGGATGGATGGATGAGGCTTTTTGAGTAGCATGAATGGATGCCAATTGAGATTTTTCTTTGAGATGCATTTCTTTTATGAGCATCTTGGGTATCCACATGATTTTTGACTTTTTTAGCTTGGGCTTTTGTGGCCTCTTGACTTTTTCTTTGATTGGGATTAAATGTTTCTTGTTTTGAACATTTATTTTAGAAGGGACATGTTGAGACTTGGATTTTTGTGGATTTTTGGATTTATGCTTTTGTATTTTGGCATCCAATATGCTTCTATTAGCCATGGGATGGGAACAAGAGCATGAAGGAGATAATTGATGGAGTGATAGGGTTTAAAGGTTGGAAGGGATTCAAGGGTGAGTGCCTTTGATGATCTAGCTGGTGGATTTGAGGGGATGGAAGGATAGATTGGAACATAGCATATGGATGGATATAATTGCCCAAAATGGATGGAGGGAAGGAAGGATATGGGACCAAAATAGATGGAAACGGGGAAGGTGTAGGTCCCAAAATAGATGGAGGGGATAAAGGATTCATATTAGGTATGTAAGGACCCAAAATGGATGGAAAGGGTGTGCGATTTAGATAAGGGATATATGGACCCAAAATGGAGGGTTGGAGATAAGGAGTAGGATGAGGGCCCAAAATAGATGCAGAATAAGATGGATGGGAGCTTTGGGGTGGAGATGGAAGGACTTGGGACCATGTAGGAATAGCGGGGATACCAACATCTAGAAATACATTTTCATTTCTTTTTTCAATATGATGTTCATTATTTGGAACACAAGATGTGAGTCCATTACTAGCTGAAGGAGTTAGAGCTTTGGATATGATAATTAGTTCTTTTTCAATGGATATATCATCATGGATTATGGAAGATGTATGATCATGAAGCAGAGGAGATGGGAGGATAGGATCTTGAGTTGGGTGGGCTGAGGGAAAGGGATCTTGAGATGGAGTAAGTAAGATGGAAGGATTTAGATATGGAGGGGATGGTAAAAGTGGATTATGTAGGGGAATAAGTGGGAAGGCGGGATCTGTTATTCTGTCAAAGGATATTTCAACATGCTTTTGGACAAGATCTTGATAGGAATGGATGGGAGTGGATGCATGAGGTTCATTATATGGGATTTGGATAATTCTTGGAGGAGGAGATGTGGATGGGATTTGGAGCGATTCGATGGGTGGTGGGAATTTGATGCTTGTAGGAAGTGGAAGGATTTTAAGCAATTTGATGAATGGTATGGGGATGATAGTTATGGGAGATGGGGGTGATATTATAGATGGGGAAGCTTCATGACTAACTACTTCACATGGTTGGATTAGATGACATGGCTTATTGACTGTTGGAGGCGGCTTTTCTTGTATTTCCTCTAGGAGATTCCTTGGAGACTCGTGTGTCAGAGGTGGAGGTGGTGGATTGATAGGAATAGCTGGTGTGATGAGGGTGGAAGATTGGAAGCTTGGTTGATTGGGTGATGGAGGAGAAGCTAGGATATAAAATGGCATGACTAGATAGTTTGGAATAACTCTTGGATTTTGGGGGATGGTTGGTGAAAGGCCTCTAAGGCTTTCAATATACTCGTCATAGTCAACAAGATTTTCATCATCATTGGAATAGGAGGTGGCGGGAGCAAGGACAATACAACTGAACACATCATGATAGGTTTGGGATTTCATGTTTTGATGATGAGTCGGATGGGGATGGGGTCTTGCATATGGATGAACACGGAAGCTCATGGTTGGATTTGCATTAAGCATAGATTTTGGATTGGCTGATGAAGGATTTCCTAGGGAGAGTCAAAGCTGTATGACAGACCTAAGGAGGATTTGCTGGAAATTTTTGGCTTTCCTGTGGATGGAAGACTTCAAGGGCATGCTGTCAAAAAGTGAGTTTTGCTTTCCTATGCACTGGATTGGGGAGATTATGTCAACTTAAGGATAGACTAATGATCCTATGGGCATGACACAAGATTGACAACTTGTGGATCCCAACCTTTAGCTCAAGGTGATGAGGGATAACAAGTGACAAAGCTAGATTACCCTAGACAAAGCTATGTCAAATGGATAACCTTGGTGAGGCTGGTGGATTGGTCAGATTGATTGGATAGAAAATGTACTATGAGATGCCCCCTCAAGAAGGTAGCAGGGAGAGAAAGCGAGGCTCGATGGCTTCTTGAAAAGTACAAGAATCTCGGATGAGCAAGGAAACTCAGATTGGCAAAGAGAAGGGGCTGAATTAGCTCAAACTCTCACTATGGGAGAATGATAAAAGAAAATCAGATGCACAAGAGGAAGCAAGCTTAAGACTTTAGGGAAGGTGGAGGATGAAGGAGTAGAGCGCTATAAAAAGGAATCCAGGATAGGGAGATGGATGAGGGGATTATAAAGCTGATGCAATAGGATTTCAAAGAGTCAGATTGGTGGAAGATGGGTTTCAGAGATCCCTAGGACTAGGATTGTGGATCTCGAAAGATGAGGCTTGGTGGATTGATTTGGATTGGTGGATCCCTAAGACTAGGATTGTGGATCCCTAAAGCTAAGAGTGATGATTGATTCTGAGAGATACAGTTGCATAAGCTGGGGTAGGAGAGACAGATGTTGGATATGGATGGGGGATAATGGAGATGAAGAGATTCCATTGAAGCTTTTTGAGCAGGGGGATACTTCAAAGAGAAGTACCACCATGTAGTTGAGCACTAGATTTGCTATAGGATTGTTGGTTAATTGCCAAGGTTACCAAGAACATCAAGGCCGTGTCACCAACCATCTAGAGGACTGATAGAATAACTCGAAACAAACACACAAGGATTGCCCTAGAATTACACATGAAACCCAGAGGAAACAGTGTGGAACCAACACTGGGTAACCCACAAGCAAAAAAGAAACAAATGAAAGACTTGATCAAAACCATATGCTCTGATTGCCCCATTTGTAGTATACCATGATACGAAAGATCATGGCAACCTTGAGGAGGGAACAAGGAGATTGTTTGGAAAAGATATTTCAAGACCCAACAAGGAAGAGTCCAAATCAAAAGAAAGCGAAAACCCAAAAGAGAACCGTTTGCCAACGAGATGGGTAGGACGAGGTACTAACAGACCAAGATCAGACATGAGGAAAGCTATATCCTACAAGGACCTATCGGAGAGCACCTAAGCTAGTGGATTTGGATGAGTGATGCATCTGGCAAGCTGAACTAAGAAAGATAATACTTTGGTGACAGGAGATCTAGCTAAAGGGTGCATTGGAATAGCTAACCAAGATGTGCAATGTGTACAAGATGCTGATCAAGGAGGAATTGACACAAAAGCTAGATAGATACAATGGTACTAAGCTAAAGAGGATGTACAAGCTGACGAACCAAGATATTTACAAGCTGAAGCTGACCAAGATAGTTACAAGAAGGAAAAAGCTCAGGATGATAGGATAGCGGGATGGTTCGATGTTGTGCAAGATGCGAAAGCTAAGGGTGGGTTGATAGCGAAAGATATGGATTTGGCAGGATGCATCCAATGATGATGAGAGATTTTGTGACCAAGGATAGCTAGAGGAGCGGGATGAGATGGCTGGATAGGATGGTAGATAGCTAGGATTATGATGGATATAAAGAGATGACATTGGGTTTCCATGAGGATAGCCTAGAGCTAGATACCAATGACAAGGGAGGATGGACAAGACAAGATCTCCAAGGAATATAGTGCCCCCAATCAAAAGATAACATGCGGAACGAGGTCTTATGATGGATGTGATAGGATTGAAGCTAGGATGGAAAAAGCTGAAGGGGCTAGGGAGATGGATGATAGCTAGGATGGTTGGCTGAAGCTGCAGGAGATAAGTGGATGGTGTGAGATGGAAGATGGAGGGTGGAGGATAGGTGGATAGATTGGAAGATGGAGTTGGATGTCAAGAGATGACCAAAAGCATGAGGGTGATAGGCTAAGTTGGGGATGGCAGGATTATGCATGACGCTTGTTTGCCAAGTTTTCATCATGGTACTTGTCCAAGGCGCTTGAATTGCCAAGTTTTCACTAGTGGACGCTTTATTTTTCTTTACTTTTTTTTGACTTTTTGACTTTGGAGTTAGCTGGAATGATTTTAGCTTTCTTCAGCTATTTTTGGCTCATAGATGTTGGTAGGATGGATGAAAAAGGATTGGATTGAACAAGTGGAATGGTGGGTGGGAGTTTGACAGATAATGGATGTGAAGACATAAGGCTTGTGGGTAAATGGATGAGGAAAATGGAAAGATCATCATTGGCACACACCTTGAGAGGTGATAAAGTAGTGGGAAAGATGGTTTTGAGCAAGGTTGAGGAGAAAATGGAGGAAGAGAAAGATAAGGACTAAAAGTAGAGTTGGAAGATAGAGGATGGGAAATTTAGGATAAGAAGCATATGGACTAAAAGTGGATTGGGGGGATGAAGGATCCTTATATGGGGATTTGGATGAAGGATGGATGGATGAGGCTTTTTGAGTAGCATGAATGGATGCCAATTGAGATTTTTCTTTGAGATGCATTTATTTTATGAGCATCTTGGGTATCCACATGATTTTTGACTTTTTTAGCTTGGGATTTTGTGGCCTCTTGACTTTTTCTTTGATTGGGATTAAATGTTTGTTGTTTTGAACATGTATTTTAGAAGGGACATGTTGAGACTTGGATTTTTGTGGATTTTTGGATTTATGCTTTTGTATTTTGGCATCCAATATGCTTCTATTAGCCATGGGATGGGAACAAGAGCATGGAGGAGATGGAGGGATAATTGATGGAGTGATAGGCTTTAAAGGTTGGAAGGGATTCAAGGGTGAGTGCCTTTGATGATCTAGCTGGTGGATTTGAGGGGATGGAAGGATAGATTGGAACATAGGATATGGATGGATATAATTGCCCAAAATGGATGGAGGGAAGGAAGGATATGGGCCCAAAATAGATGGAAACGGGGATGGTGTAGGTCCCAAAACAGATGGAGGGGATAAAGGATTCATATTAGGTATGTAAGGACCCAAAATGGATGGAAAGGGTGTGGGATTTAGATAAGGGATATATGGACCCAAAATGGAGGGTTGGAGATAAGGAGTAGGATGAGGGCCCAAAATAGATGCGGAATAAGATGGATGGGAGCTTTGGGGTGGAGATGGAAGGACTTGGGACCATGTAGGAATAGCGGGGATACCAACTTCTAGAAATACATTTTCATTTCTTTTTTCAATATGATGTTCATTATTTGGAACACAAGATGTGAGTCCATTACTAGCTAAAGGAGTTAGAGCTTTGGATATGATAATTAGTTCTTTTTTGATGGATCTATCATCATGGATTATGGCAGATGTATGATCATGAAGAAGATTTGATGGGAGGATAGGATCTTGAGTTGGGTGGGCTGAGGGAAAGGGATCTTGAGATGGAGTAAGTAAGATGGTAGGATTTAGATATGGAAGGGATGGTAAAAGTGGATTATGTAGGGGAATAAGTGGGATGGCGGGATCTGTTGTTCTGTTAGAGGATATTTCAACATGCTTTTGGACAAGATCCTGATAGGAATGGATGGGAGTGGATGCATGAGGTTCATTATATTGGATTTGGATAATGCTTGGAGGAGGAGATGTGGATGGGATTTGGAGCAATTCGATGGGTGGTGGGAATTTGATGCTTGTAGGAAGTGGAAGGATTTTAAGCAATTTGATGAATGGTATGGGGATGATAGTTATGGGAGATGGGGGTGATATTATAGATGGGGAAGCTTCATCACTGACTACTTCACATGGTTGGATTAGATGACATGGCTTATTGACTGTTGGAGGCGGCTTTTCTTATATTTCCTCTAGGAGATTCCTTGGAGACTCGTGTGTCAGAGGTGGAGGTGGTGGATTGATAGGAATAGCTGGTGTGATGAGGGTGGAAGATTGGAAGCTTGGTTGATTGGGTGATGGAAGAGAAGCTGGGATATTAGATGGCATGACTAGATAGTTTGGAATAACTCTTGGATTTTGGGGGATGGTTGGTGGAAGGCCTCTAAGGCTTTCAATATACCCGTCATAGTCAACAAGATTTTCATCATCATTGGAATAGGAGGTGGCGGGAGCAAGGACAATACGACCAAACACATCATGATAGGTTTGGGATTTCATGTTTTGATGATGAGTCGGATGGGGATGGGGTCTTGCATATGGATGAACATGGAAGCTCATGGTTGGATTTGGATTAAGCGTAGATTTTCGATTGGCTGATGAAGGATTTCCTAGGGAGAGTCAAAGCTGTATGACAGACCTAAGGAGGATTGGCTAGAGATTTTTGGCTTTCCTGTGGATGGAAGACTTCAAGGGCATGCTGTCAAAAAGTGAGTTTTGCTTTCCTATGCGCTGCATTGGGGAGATTGTGTCAACTTAAGGATAGACTAATGATCCTATGGGCATGACATGAGATTGAAAACTTGTGGATCCCAACCTTTAGCTCAAGGTGATGAGGGATAACAAGTGACAAAGCTAGATTACCCTAGACAAAGCTCTGTCAAAGGGATAACCTTGGTGAGGCTGGTGGATTGGTCAGATTGATTGGATAGAAAATTCTAGCAGAATGACAACAACTCTCTAAAGGCTTGGGTGTGATTTTGGATTGGGTTGCTAGCTAGCTGGGGGGGATGATTTGGAGAGACTTTGGATTTGGGATTTTTCTAAAGCAAGGACCTAGATAGATTCAGTTGTAGCGAGGGAGCTTGGATGATTTTCTGATGAGGCAGTGACTACGCTAAGTATGCCTTGAGCTGGGAGATTTTTTCTTTTTTGGGATTTTGACCAAAGTTGGCAAACATTCATTCAAAAGCTATGAACAAACTAGTAGACAAAATTTTGGAGCAAGAACGTCAAACACACCAACATCCTAGGAAGCTTTCTACAAGAATGAAATTTGTTATAGCTAGGGAGTCCTCGATATATGCAAGGTATGTGAGGCCCAAATCCATAGATGAAACCAAAAAGATGTCACACAGACGAGAGGAGCGGTAACTCACTTCTCCTCTTTCACTTCTCAAGGGTATAAAGTTCCTTGAGGCTTAGCCCGAGTGACAAAATCTTGATTCCAAGAGAGGTGTCTTTGGATTCAGCTCTCGATTTTTATACTTCACCGAAATGCTGGAGTTGAGGTCGTCCCAAGGGGTGATGAAATCCCCAAGTAGGCCTCCTAAAAAGTGTAAAACAAGACCACATACATGATCTTCAGCTTTAAAAGACATGCGTTTATTCCAATTGATGATTTAGATTTTGTAAGCTATGATTGAAGACACTTGTGATTATGGCATACAATGTTCATTCCAATTTGACAGCGTCGTTAGCATAATGGAAGTTGAGAGATCATCAACATAAGAAATACGAGCGTCATTGAAAATGCGTCAAAACCATGCGATGTTCATTGATTGTTAGGCATTCAAGATTGAGTGTGAGTTTGTTTTAAGCCCAAAACAAAGATATGTGAAACTCAATTTGTCAAGCGCGCACTCGGAGGCCCTCCACGTGAAGAGTTGTTTAATTTTTATGCCCAAATGAAGTGTTAGCGAGACTACTGTGCATTTAGGGAATTTTTTAACTTAGAAAAACCACTAAAAATCCAAGTGAGTGGAGTTTGATTTGAGTGGAGCACTTAACACCCTCTTAGGTGGACCCATCCCCATAGATGGCGCTGAGATTGCAACCAATGGTTAAATTGATGGGTGATTAAAGAGGGTGAGTCCAACGAAAAACTCACTCAAAGCATTTTTATTTGTTTTTATAACTTAAAAGATTACAAAAATGTAGATTCTTTTTATGCCCCAAAAGATGATAATTTGATCTATGGCATTCAAGATTGGATTTGTTGTTTTAATCATGCATTCATAAAAAAAATAAACTTGATTTTAATCTATGGCATTCAAGAGTGATTTTAGCAACATGCATTCAAAGACAAGTGATTAAACATTTAAGTTTCTTCCTTTGAGCATTCAAGATTGAGATTTTGTGTGTTGTTTTAAGAACTTTGAAGTGCTTTGTTTTAACCTTAGATGATTCAAGATTGTTTTGGACTCAAAAGTAAAAATGACTCTTTGGACTTTGGTTTTCATTCAAGATTTTGTCTTCTAGTTTTCATATTTTAAGCCCAAAAATGATATTCCTAGGTTGTTTTGATGCATGAAAAACCTAAGCAACATTCAAGATTTTGCAACAAGAAATTTGTTTGGAACAAATAACAAAGCTTTTAGGACAATTTTTGGCAACCATTTAGGACTCTTAGTTTTCTTGAGATTTTTAAAAGAATTTTAAAATATTTGCAAATGAGGTTCATTTTATCCTTGATTGATGCTTTGAGTTTGATTTAGATTTTAGTGTGCACTTAATGTTGATTTTGAACCTTTTGAAATGAAAACTTGAAGTTCTTGTTAAATTCCCAAAAACGAAGTGTTCCTAACTTTGCATGAATGCATCTAAAACCTTTATGTTGCAAGGATGCAAATGATTGGATTGGTTTAGTTTCACTTGTTAAAAGTTTTTTTTTGTTGCAAATTTTTAGTTTTTTTAATGGATTTAAGTATGATTTGGGGGTTCATTTTAAACACTAAAAAGAAGTGTGTATGATTTTGCTTCCTTAAAAAAAAATGGCCAAGATCTCCCACAAGAAGAAGAAGAAGAAGTAGATGGAATAAGAAGAATATAGACAAGAAGAGGAAGAAGAATTCCAAGTGCTTTGTCCACCTATAAGCTTGAAAAATCTGCAAATACTATGAGATAGACTATGAGTTCCTTTGTCTTCTTCATGCTCATGTGGACCTACAAAACCAATTTATACAATCCTACCAATCACAAAAACAAGCAAAATTAGGCAAAATTAGGAAATGATATACAAAACTTGGCTAAAAAAGCTAATGAAGATGACCCATGCGGGGTCCCACCGGGCGTGCCAAAAATGTATATGAGCAATGTTAGTATGCTAATAGAAACCAAATTTAAATAAAGCTTCTACAAACTAAACTAAATTCATAAACTTCGAGATAGACTAAGATGAACTCTCAATTGAGAATATGAGCCATTAATGGACTCTCTCAATGAGAGGCTCCCTTGTTGAGTGGCTTTGTCTAAATAGATAGGATGTATGCTCAAGCTTATGCTTCAAAAAGGGCTTCAAATGGGTTGGAATTTGGGTGTGAGTGTATGGTTTTGATGTAAAATGGCTTCTTAAAATGACATTATGACTTTTCTTCATGGATTGTGTTAAAATGGCTTGGGAGAGGATTCCTTAAATAGGCAAAGGGGTTGAGGGATCAAGGGCTAGGATGCAAGGATGGGAAAAAAATTATGGAAGGCTCAGATTGTATGAGAGGAGAGCAAATAGATTGTGCTTCCTTACAGCCAATCAGGGAGTGACACATGTCACAGGGTGAGAGGATGGAGGAAAGGGGAAGGATGAGTCAACAAAGGAGGCTCAAGGGATAAAATCTTCATAAAGACCCTCATAATGGCTTGTAAGAGCAATAAAAGGGCTTGGAAGAGTCATTTATAGCCTAGTGGACTTCATAAAGTTTTATGGTTGAGATATTTTGAGGGAGATGAGAGAAATTTCGACTTGGGCTTGATTAGGAGGGTTTTAAGCTTGTTTAGGATTGTGCAAATGATTAGAGGATGGATTAGGATGGTTTAGGATTAGCTTAGGGATAGGCAAGTGGATGGCATTTAATGAGGGTGGGTGAAAGAGGAGATATTTGTTAACTTTGGCTTGGGTTAGTAAGTTTTAACCCATGTTTAGGGAATGTTACAAGGTTAGGAGGGGATTAGGATTAGGTTTAAAGACATCTTCTAGAAGAGTCTAGACTTTGGATGAGGATAAATTAGATTTTAGGAAATAAATAAAGTTTTATTTATTTCAAGGGTTTGGGTTGAGGAGATATTTATTAAAACATTTTGAATAAACATGAGGATTAATATTTAATCTTAATTAAATATTTTGAGTTGGGATTAGGGGTAGGAAATGATGGGATTAGCCTTTAATCAAAATTAAAGAAGGATTAGAAGATTTTGGAAGAGGTTAGTGGTCTTAAGGAAATTGGCCAAGTTTTGGGCAAAAAATAAATTTTTTATTTATTTTGAGTTTTTTGGTCAATTTATTAATTAAATAATTAATAAATAAGGAAATAATGTTTAAATAAGATTTAAACATTTTTGGGAGGGATTCCTTAATTAAATATTTTTAATTAAGATAAAGGGATTTAAAGGCATAAAAATTAATTAATGAAATAAATAATTAATTAATAAATGATGATGTCATCAGGACTTTTTCAGAAAATAAAAATACTTTATTTTCTAAAGGTTTTTAGGTGTCTACAGTATTTACCTATCAATTGAATGAACATAAACATTACATTATTATTATGACCATTTTCATGCACTATTTATAAATTAATTTAGATAACTATAAAATGAAAAAAATACCTGGCACAACCATTGACAACATTATGTGCTCCCTCTTTCTGGACATCCAAGGAGGAATATTATTGTTAATAACAAAAATAGGCCACACTGAGTAAACAGATCTCATATCTCCATATGGATTGACACCGTCCGTTGCCAATGAAAGCTTTAGATTACGAGGTTTTTCTTTAAAATGTGACCATGTTTCTTCTATCTCTTTAAATCCAGAACCATCGGCAGGCATTCGCATAATGTCATCCTGACTTCTATTGCGTGCATGGTAATCCATAAATTGTGCCAAGCTAGCGCACCTGAATAACTGTTGAAGATGTGGAATAATGGGAATGTACCAAAGAACCTTGTGAGGCACTTTTTTTGTTATTTGATCTGACCGATATCTACTACTATAACAATTAGGGCATTCTGTTGCAAATTCATGTTGTTTATGATATAGAATGTGATCATTGGGACATGCATGTATTGTTTGATACTTCATTCCAATCTGATCCATAATGTTAGATAATTCTCGGTACGAACGAGGTAAAATGTTTGATGGTGGTAACAAAAAATCACTAGTCAACCTACAACAACAAATATGCATTGTTAATATAATGAATAGTAATTGTATGCTAACATTGAAGATGACAAAAATGACATACCTCAGCATACGTGACATTGCTACATTGGATATACCATTCATAACCTTTAAATTCACCAACAACACTATAGCTGAGAGTAGAGTTGTTTGGGAGCCTTCGTATAAGGGCTCGTGTGCCTTCTCAAGTAAAGGTATATCAAGACCATCTTCATCATCATTATTAGATTCGCTAGTACCATCATTGTGAGCCTCTTCATCACCTGCCCCAATACCATATTCTTCAATCATGTCCTCTGGCACATTATCATCTTCTTCCATGAGAGTGTTATCCTCAGCGTGGATATTCACACCTCCATGTTCCTCCAATATGAAATCCACATTCAGCAATGGACGAAAATCATGGCCCCCTTCAACATGACCATGTTGCCTACAATGACTCTGGGCTGTTGTGATTAGAATTCTTTGAGTCTTTAACCCTTTACACTTTTTGCAAGGACAATAACATTTATTAGGTTTTCTTTGGAACTGAGCCCATAATGCAGCCATTGTCTCATTTTGTTTAGTGTTCATATTGTCAAGCATGGTCTTTCTTCACAGGAAAATATATCTGCAAATAAATTGGAAATTTTGTGATTAATGTTTATATCTGCACATATGGTTTTTCTTGATTATTTTTTTCAAATGTAACTAAAATGTTAATTAGAGAAGGATAACTTATCAACAAAATCAAAATGTTGAATACAAAATATCTACACAAAAAATATCCAACAGTGTATCTACAAAAATTAGAATTGCTATGATCTGACACATTTAAACCTAGAATATACTGACTACAATTGCATTCAAAATAGTGAAATATTTCAATGCATCCTTGGTCTTTTGGTGAAGTTGAAAGTTGAAATCATCCATAACGTAAAAAAGAAAATAATAAGTGATTTCCTTCTTATGATAAGTTTGAAGTACTCACATTTATTTTAGTTATCTCTAAAATCATTTATTTTCTGGAGATCTCCCTATGTTCAAATGATTTCATATGGAATGTGGGGATGCCGGCTGGCGGCCCTAAAATTCTATGGTGTTAGATATTACAAGGCTCATATGATTAGCATTAAACATTAAATGATTAAGCAATAAATGATTGAGCAAAGCCATTGGATTAAACTAAAATGTTTGTGTTTGTAATGAAGAAAAGAAACATGCACCCACATGCTTCGACTAATTATGTACCAACAAATGCTTTGGTAACTAAGCACTACCACATGTAATACTAAGGTGACATTATTTGTGATCTGCTTGGTTTGTTCAAGGGATTTCAAATAGAGATGAAATATATGCATACAATACCTAGGTTAGTTGTGGAGAAGTATACAGATATAAATTGCTTTATGGTTGAAACTAATTTGGCATGCATGGAGGTTACTGATTTAAGTGTAAATATTTAGTGATACAATAAATGCTACAAAAACTTTAAAATGTGGAATTGTATGAGTTAGTGCCAAGCAATTGATTTGATCCTCAAGACATTGCTGGAACTATTGAAAATTGTAGTCTGGTGATGAAATTTATGAGAAGAATTTACCATGAGTATCAAGAGGTATCAGTAAAAGATGCAATTGCATCCATTTCCCATTTTAAAACAAGAGCATCAACAAAATTATCCAAGCCTTCACCCTGCATTATATCTTCAATAGGATGATGAGTTATCCCAACTCGGTGATCTGTTACACGCTCCTGAGGAAAATTATATGTTACGAATTCCAATCACACTTGACAATACTCCTGAGGATAAAGAGCACAATCGAAACAACTTCATGGCCAATGAGGTTAGTAATTTAGAAATTTAAGAGATTATGACAAAGGCGACGCATGAGGCTAAATACATTGAAGATGATGTGCTGAACAACAAAAAGAAGGAGCTATAACAAAGATAGAACCTTACTATTCCGACAGAGGTTACACTAAAGCTACCAAACACTGCTGGAACTCAAACAGTAAAACTAGCCTAGAGGATGTGTTAGACACATTTATATGGTGGCCATAAGCGTGGAATTGAATGATATATTCACAAGTCAAGTCAATGGCTTTTAATGACTCGAACGTTCCACATTGCTCAATTCATTTGTTTATCCACTTCCATCACGACATCCCAGATCATCATGTATTCTCCACGAAGCTGCAACAGTTGAATGTAATCTTAATGAAATTGACCATTCATTCACTCTATTCAACAACTTTGTAATGGACACTCTGTGCAACTAAGCTTTGAATGGCCATGGTGATAGAAATGAGAACCATCACAATTCTATGGAGTTTATTTTCAATTGCAATTTATAGGTGCTTGGGAGATGTGGGCACGGCTACTTTTTATTCTCCTCCTTATGTTTGTAAGTTCTACTGCTCTCTACTTCTCTCTTGGCTTTTGATTCAATTCATTTATTGTTGTCTTTGAAACTTTGAGTTTTTCAAATTAGAGATCTATAGATCTATTTGGATGATGAATCATCGAGTATGATTTGAATACTGACATTAAAAACTTTGGATCTACTATTTTGGATGTTGATTGTACAATGTGATTTCAAATATAGATACTCAAAATCAAGCATCTAACTTTTTTGATAATGAATCATAGAACGTTGTTTGAAACTAGGTTATGAAAATTAGAGATCTTGGATCATAGAGTGTGATTTTGAAATGTCGATATCAAAATCAAGCGTCAAACTTTACTATAATGAATCATAGAACATGATTTGAAATTCATTATTTCATTTGAAGCGAGGTTCTAAAAATTAGAGATCTTAGATCATAGAGTGTGATTTTGAAATGATGATATCAAAAATTGAGAGCTTACATTCTGATAATAAATCCATAGTGTGGGATTTGAAATGTCATGGGATCTTGAAATGAGAATGATAGACTTAGATATTGTAAAGATTTGGTAAGTAATTTAATCACTAGATTCATATTGGAATGTTTTGTGAAACAAAAATTGTTGGCAGCCTCAGAATACTATGGGAATGATGAAAAGCAGTTTCCAGCTGGAAATCTGTTTGCAGCAGTGAGTGATGCAATTTGGGACAATGGAGCAGCTTGTGGGAGACAGTATAGTGTTAGATGTCTCAGTGGTACAAATCAAATCTCACAAAATCCATGCTCAGACAACACCAATTCCACTGTTATCAAGATACTCCATTATTGCTCTTCTAACTGCAATGGAACACTCCAACTCTCTGCTGATGCCTTCAGAGATATTGCTACTTCCACAACAGGGACAATCAATATTGAATATGATCAGTAAGTTTATATTTAACTTTTAATTGGGTCATTCTTCTTTAAAATAAGATGTGGGCCAATTTATTATTGACTAGTCTCCTCCCAATTCACCCAAATTAGAGTTGGGGGTTGGGTTATAGACATTTCAAACCTATAAAACAATAAAAGAAAACACTAATCTCCGACCTAGAATACTCTCAAGTTGTTAAAATTGGTAGCTTTCAATGATTATTGACTTTGATGTGTTCTATTGCAGAGTATAATAGCATCAAGTTCTATTACACAAGTGTTAGGAAACTCTTCTGTTTAAAGTTGCCATGAATTGGGGAATTAAAGGTCAAAAACATTGTGTAAAGAGAATTATTGTATAAGCATCTTATTTATTCCATTTTATGTATCACACAACTTCTATAATAACATTAATATTGATTGTAGCTCATTCCAACATTATCACATTCATTGTGATTGTCTATTGCAAATGTTCGTTATCATTATATGTGGAATAGTGTAAACTGATTGTTGATATATATTTGATTAATCTTAATTTACTCTAAAAAATTTATTTTGGAAGATGAAATAATAAAATAATGGAAGATCCCATAGGTGTGATAGTGGAATCAAATTTAAAATCCTACAAAGAGGGAGTGGAGATACAAATTCCCATCTCCAAAGAATTTGTCAGAACCAAACCCAATTGTGTGGAATTGATAATTTTTTCTTGGGAATTCCTAGTTCAAGTGATAAGTCATGGCCTTCTATAGAGAGTTTTCTTTGTTAGATCCAAAACAATTTGGGTAACATTGTCAAGTTTATGGTATTCCTGACTGTTTTAAGAAGGATACAACTAGTAGAAATTATTGAGGGTTGCCATGGATGATGGATGGCACCAAAATTTATCCAAGAGATTGGGAACCAAATATCTAATAAAACATACAATTTTCAACCTCAATATGGATATCCGAATTGAAATTTGAACCATCTAGATGCATGAAGTCAGCAATATAATACGACAGTGTAGTAAGGGGAACATTGATGTAGAGAAATCTCAAGGAAAAATAATGGAGATGCTTACAGAAATTTTCATGGGAGGGTAAACTTTATAATGTTACATCATTAGTCATAATCTTGACAATTAGTGACAATTAGTGATGTAGTGAAAGGAATAATTGGACGATGGAACATAAAGTGACCTTTCAGATGAATGATCTATTCAAATGGATGGCCTTTGTCTAAATTGATAAGGAGCATGTAATGTCTTGACTTTTATACCACTCAATTACTGAATAATAAATGAAGGTAAACTGTTTTTCCATTTCACAAATATGATAAGCACGTCACTGTTCATATTTGCACATAATGTATTGAAACTAAGCAACACTATGATCCAACTATTGTGACACCTCTCTCAGGTAGCCGACAGAAATTAATCTATTAAGTTATAACTATTTTTTTCCTTAAAAGTTTATACAACGCTATGGTACACAATGCAGAAGCAATATGAAACATACACATTAAGCAATGCAAATATAGTTTTGATTACTAAAAGCTTCCTTACTATTCCGACGGAGGTTGCACTGAAGCTGTCAAATGCTGTTGGCATGTAATCTTCAAACTCTTCCTCTGCTAGCACCACAAAATGCAGTAGATGATAAATATTAACTGCACATCCATAGCCTTTCTTTCGGTCGCATGGCAAGATTGAAATTAGGGCACGACAAAGAGCTTTTTTTGGATTTTGACATAGTGTATAAGTTCGTGTTGGTCAAAATTTCGACCAACACGGGCTTCTAGTTAAAAAAATTATATACGTTGCCTTTCATAAAATGACCAATTTGACCCCATTCTATTAGATGGTCGAAAATTTTGGTCTAAAAATGGGATCAAATGTACTAGTGTTTTAAACATGTCTCAAAATCAGTGAGTAGTGATAAGAGGTTTTGATCTAGATGTGATCATAGTTTGAGAAGGTCATTAACTTGTATAGAATAAAGCATCCTAAGATTACTTAACCATGTATAGGTTTTGATCATAGTTTGAGAATGTGATTGACTTGAATAGAATAGTGGATCCTATGAGTACTTGATTATTAAAAGGTCTAAGAATGAGAATGGTTAGATCTAGTATATTATCAAGATTTTCTTTATTTCAATATTAGTTTACTATTATCTAATTAATAAGTCCAACTACATGAAGGTGGAAGCTCAACTTCCCCACACACCCCAAACATAATTCTAAATTCCATGTTAACATCTAACATTCATTAACTATTCCATTCATTAATAAAATATAACATTTATTCTTGATCACATGAAGTAAAAATCCAACATCAAAAGAGAACATCTACTATTCATTCATTCTTTCATCATTAATAAAATATAACATAAGTCAGACTCAAGTATAAAATCAAAAATACCATAGTATCAATTTTGATACTATTGAGGATTTGTGTCATTTATAGATAAAATATTAGTCACCTCAAAGATTGTATTTGTCCCACAATTTCAAGTTTTCTTTGTTTTATCAAACTTTTTGATGCAAAATTTATAACCATTGTACCATATAACCTTGTAGTGTTTGACCTGTAATAATATATCAATCATGTAAAAAATTTCCATCATGACTTGATGAACATAGAAGTAATTAAAAAATTTATAAGTACCTCATGACCTTTTAAGCCATATTCAAAATAAATTTCCTTTTGTATAACATTGGAATCTCTATTACAATAAGCTTATTTAACCAATGAAGACATACCTTCTCATGTTATTTTGTTATCATATTTTCAACATTGTTCAATCCATACCATCATCAAATCAAGATTATCTTTCAAGATACAAATGCAATGCATCCCATTCTTGACCAATTGTACAAAAACTAAACTGACAACTTAAAAGCAATTTATTTTGAAGATTAAGAATTAACTAAATAAAATAATATCTTATAGCTACTTTTCATTTTCCTCAATCTATCTTTCCCCATCAAGTACTCCCGTTCAAATTGGTTAGTAGGGTTAGTATCTTATAATCTACCTCTTGATTTCCTCAATATACCTTTCCCCATCAAGTACTCCCCTTCAAATTGGTTAGTAGGGTTGGGCTCCCAAATGTGATATATATGGATCTTATTTTCAAGATTAGGAAGATATTCAATAATGTACACCATAGTCTAGTGTACCATATAACCCTCCACCATAGAATCCTCGAGACATGCTCTTTGTTAAACCAAATATTTTATAAATTTTAAGTGGCTCTCAACAATCTACATTGACCTAGTGCATGCAAGTCTACAGATTTCAATCTCCTCAACTTGGTATATGAGGTAGTGTTCTTGTGCATTGATAAAAACTTAAGGTAGACACTTTTTCATTTCATAAATATGATGAGGAATTTATCTCTTCTAATATTTTATATATTCTTAATGAATTTCTTTAGATGACAATCACCTACAAGGGATTCAAGACAAATAATTATATAGGTATGAGACTTTACAAAATAATATATAGTATATTACTTAAAAAGAAAAAGAAATTGTGAATATAACATACCTATACATAAAATTGAACAAATATCACTACTGACCTCATGTATTTTCCAAGATCATATATGACTTGCTTGACACTATTTTCAAAGTGGTCTGGAAGACATAGAGGTAGCACATGCTACAATAATTATAAATTGATAATTCTATTTTTTTCTAACATAATACAATGAAAACTACATGCAGGTTACAAATATAAAATAAATATGTAACAACATAAATTACCTTGATGAAGGTATTCTTATCATGTATTTTAAACCTTGGGCCAAATTCACTTTTATTTGATAAGAGAATGTTTATGTTCATAGAAAATTCTATGGGAAATCATTTTTTTTTATACAACTTATTTTATAATACTGCTTTGTTGATCCATCAATAACCAAGGAGGGAACTTATGTTGATATAGTATTCATAGTTATTTTATTGAATGAGATATTTCATTGCATGAGTGGATTCATACATGTTAGCAAAATTTTTGACAAGCTTTTCTTTGTCATTCTTCCGATCCAATATTTTACACAATGTATATGTTACATTCTTTTTGATATGCATAGTACTAAAAAAATACACAAATTATAGTTTCTTGTAGTACGGAAACCTATACAATTATTTGGGATAACTTTTTAGTGATGACATTAATGATTATTAGTTATGTCATCAATAGACAAAACACAAAAGAAAAATATAAATTCTAAACATAAACCATTAGGTGGAATGGTATTACCTTGGTGATTAATTATATTATATTCCAATTTCCATAAGAAAGGTTTCATTCCCTATGGCTTTGATGTAGTCTCTTCTTTCCCATGTAAAGGATGTTTTCTAGCACTTTGATACTTATGATTCTTGTGGGGGAAGTTCCTATACTCATTAAACACATATTTTCCTAAAGTTTTTGAATACCGATACTTTGTTTTTGGTAAAAAAACTAGATGTGAAAATTCTCCCTTTGTTTGAAGTCCTACAAGATAATGATCTATATGCACTAACTATGCTAATTTTCATAATTATAATTATAAAGCACAACTATAACACTTTAACATACCACTAATATGTGTTATCCCTAGGGCATCATATATCATCTATACAAGAATCACATGGAATTGGAATTGTCTTTTCCTATTGGTCTAGAGATGTAATATATAGTGACACCCTTCCATAACTCTAGTAGCTCGTCAATAAGAGGCTCAATATACACATTCATATCTTTAACTTGGTACTTTCCTACTTGAACAAACAGCAACATTACATATGTATTACGAATATTTTATTTAAAAATTATAATTACATGTACATAACTATTCAATGAAAAAATAGACCTAGAACAATCATTTCCAACATGATGTGCTCCCTCTTTATTGACATCCATGGACCAATATTATTATTGATAACAAAAATAGGCCACACAAAGTAAACAATGTTGATCTCATATTGGTTTTTACAATTGAGTGTCAACACACTTAAGACATTCACTAAGTTCATACTGAACTAGTAATACATGTCGAGTATGATATGTAAATATAGACTATGTTGAGTTGCAATGAGTTTTGAGTCACTCAAGTGCCAAGAAAAAAATACATGCTAAGTGATTCAAGTGCCAAGAAAATAGTAGATGTCAAGTAGTTCAAGTGTTGAGTCAGAGACATAATTATAGTATGTTTTGAGCATCAGTAACTTCATGTACCAAGCAACATAGATTTGACATATTTGTTTGTGATTGCACAAACAACTATGTAAACCATTTTTTAGTTGACCTTTTGAAGATAATGACAAATCTTTATGCAGATTCCATATGCAATTACATGCAGCCAATTAGAAAAAGGGAATGATTAAGCGGTAAAAATAATGAATCTTAGTCGTAGATTCATACCTAACCCTAAGTCTTCTAGTCTTCTTAAGGAGGAAAAAAACTGCAAAATTCACAATAAGTGTGCAAGGAATTGATGGAGAAGAATAGTGAAGTTTGTATGCAAAAAGTAAAGCATTCATAGAGGCTTAGAAGTTGCAGAGTGTGAATTGTAGAATTAGTTTGAGAAGAACAAAGGATAGAGGATATAGCATTGACATATCAGATTAGAAAGGATTAAGAAGGACATAGTACATATTTCATCTTTAATCAAGTTTCTAGAGCTAATCACAAGATCCATGCTAAATCCTTTAACAAGTTTCTCAGCAATAGTGACTAACTAAAGCTAAAACATTCCATGCAAACAAGTACTAGCCAACTTTGAAGATTTTTAGGAAATAAAAGTAAAATTGATTATAATTCTACATTTGAAAACCATTTATGACATATTTCTCTTCTAGCTGAATCAATTTGACCAGTACCTAATCCATTAGGGTTCAAAGTCTACTACAAATCCATAGATCTAATTTATTGCCTTACAACAAATATCATCAGCAATTCTTATCAGAATTCATCGTTAAAAAAATCCTTCCTACTACTATAGTAACCTTATCAGATTCATCAAAGCTTTTACTTAATCCATTGAACCAATAGCAATGGTGAACAAATATACAACCTAAATGGATTGCATTCAATTGCACAGGCCTTTACTCATACAATATCAAGATAACTAAGTAACTAAAAGGAGACAAAATTCAGAAAGAACTGATATGGGGACAACTCATAATTTGTATTCATTTTCTTTGAAAATTGTATACATTTGAAGTAACTCAGAATGACCTTAGGAAGAAACATAGAGATCATTCTATATTAATGTATTCTCAGGAACTAATGGACATAATACATCATAAAACTTGCTCCAAACATTGGACCAAAAATAGACTAAGTATTTCACCTAGAAAACATTAGAAATCAGACCATCCTCTAGCCCTAGAATCTCACTTATATAGTGTGAGATGCAACAAGCTTCAGGCCAAGAGAAAATGATAGGTGTCTTTTACAAGAAATATTTACATACACCTATCACAAAATGACAAAATGTGAGTAACAGAATCACTTATACATCAAACATTCCTTTTGTGGGCCCCTTTCTATTACATCCTTTGGAATTGACAGATTACAATGATTTGATTCTTCTATCAATCTCATTCCTCGGAATAAGTGACCATGAGGCTTGAAAGTGATGTGTCCTCTTCAGTTACCTGCAAGTTTACTTTAACTTGGGGATTTTCTTTCTCTTCATCATCAACTGTTAAAGTAATAGTTACACTTGCATCATCTTCTACCTCGTCATCTTCTAACATCTCCTCTGTAGACATGAATTTATCTTTCCACTCATTATAAGCAATGTCATCTAGCAAATCAAAATTTAGAAGCTCCCTTTGTATAGTTATTAAAGAATTTGCAACTACCTCTATACCAACCAATTCTTTTCTGATGGAGTTATAGAATATTTGCACTTTAACCAACTCCTCATTTGTCATAGCCCATAACAAGTGTCCAGTCTCATTTATAACTTTATTTATTCTTTTACAAAATACTTCATCTAGCCCCCTCTTCCATTCTTCCTTTTCCTTTATCAATAGTCTTTAAAGCACAAGGAAATAAATCAAACTTCTCAGCAATATACTAGGAAAAACAAATAATTAATCTTTTTTGAAAAGAATCTTTTTTGTCATCAAAACCTTGCAATTTATTAAGGAAATCAAAGATCTATTCTATTTGATGACACGATAGTTGAATGATAGATATACACATAATAGTGATATCTTTATTCCTTTCTGTCCATTTCTGCATAAGGGGTCTAAAACTACCCTCATTTCTCTTTAATCCATTCTTAATGGATGCAATCCTTGCCAATAAGTCAAAAAATGATGGCCACTCAATTCTATCTACTAAATACATTATACCCTACCTTATTTTATCCTCAAATTGATTATTTAGTTCTACATGCAATGCACACAACTTATTCTTTTCTTCTTCAAAATCCTCTACAGTGTAGAACTATGGCCTTTCAAGGGTATCTAGTACCTCAACAATTAGATTGGACTTGAAAGTTTTAATAGGTTTCTTGGGAGGGTATATAATCCTAGTTCTACTAGATTCTTCTACTTTCATTTTTGCTTGTACCTTCTCCATTTGAGGTACTTTGTTTTCCAATGACTATATCTGCATACCCCTTTCCTCATGTGCTTTCAAAACTTCTTCAAACCTAGCATTGAGTTGGGAAAATCTATCTTCTTCCTAGCTAGATACAACACTACAAAATTTTAAAATTTCTGAGGCCATTCCTATTATTTGCTTACTGCCTACCTTACTAGCCCTGAAAACTATCAATGCACTAGTATGCTATGCAGTAGAGATTTCCTGCATTCTGGTCTTGTCTCTTTTTTCAATTGACCAAATAATAAGGGCTTGGTGGTCATAGCTAAACTTGAATCCCCTATGAGCCTATAATATCTCTTCCTCAGTCTTAAATTAGACATATGTTTGTTTCCTTACTGAATCAAAAACTATGGCATTCACTATATCTCATTCAGGTAAAATAAAGACTCCTGATTGTCTAACTACTTGCCTTCTAACCTTAGGTGTAACTTGAGCAAAATCATTTAGAAACTTAAATTTTACCTCTTCTTTAATAATAGAGTCCAATTTATCAGGTTGCTCTACCTTTATCTTTTCACAAGTCTTCTCAAAATTTCTTATATTTAGCCTCCATAACAATTGAGCAAATGCCCTAGATTTTACAAAATTTTCATCATTAATAAATTTCTCAGAGGCTTAGGCAACTATTGGATCAATTTCCTTACCTTGGTAATCAGCCACAGTTAAATCCAAGGAAGGTGTAGGTAGTTCTCGTGGCTCTCCAATCTCCAAATTTGTGGAGGTAACAATTACATCTCCCTCTCCACCAATTTATCCAAGCTTCTCTCTTAGAGATGTTTCATCATCAATCCTAATTGGAGATTGGCTTGGGGAATATTGCTCCACTTGGGAAGAAGACCCTTGCTCTAACTTTTTTCTTTTTGGAGCATTGGCTACAGGTGGGCTTTCTGGCCTTGGTCTTTGCTGAGGGGGAGCCTATTGCACATTTTGGATCATTACATATCCTACCCTTTTCTACAAAGTGTACTGACTAGGAGACACCATGTTTCTCCTGTTTATTCTCTTCTGCACCTCTACAACCTTGTTTGGATAAGCCTTGACATATGCATCTTTCTTCTCATTCATGGCTTGTATTATCACAGCAAAATTATTCATCAATGCCTACATCTTGGCTCCCCAATATTTCTTTTCTTTCAATGGATCATAATGGAAGTCAAAAGCATTAATGAATTCTAGGGTTTTGCTAAATACTATCCATTTCTCCTTTCTCAATTCTTGTTCTTGTAAAATAAAAAAATTTCTAATCACATCCTCCATATAGCAAACTTGTTGCACCACATGAGAAGCTTTTATTCTCTCTCTTAAGAGGTCATAGAATCCTTCAAGATCAATAAACTTGGCATGAGACTTTGCCATGTTATATCTATCTAAGAACAAATTCAAATGCTTCCACCCTTTCCTTACAAAAACAAAATCATGTGCCACAGTAACAATTGAAAAAAATGTACCCTTCTTAGGCAACTCCCTCTCATCTATAGTGCCTATTTTCCATAACAACTCAGCTATTCCTATCTTCAAAGGGACATGAAATGGCAGCACATGAGGCTTTCCTAGGAAGCCATATACTCTTATCACTGTTGAAACATTATAGGGAATGATATCCCCTCAATTATGACTAACCAATAGTCCTTTTGCATGATCCCTGGGTCTAACCAATTCTAATAGTGCTTGTGGAATTCTAGGGCTATCTCCTCTCAAAATAAATCTAAGCTTTGATGCAAAATATCTATCAAACCTCACATAACTGGCATCTATGGCTTCTAAGGTCATATCTACACTCCACAACTGTACTAGATTCCTCTCTCCATTTCTAGTTGTTTTCGGCTCCATACCCTTAGATAAGAAGGCAAGTTCCTTATACAAACATACATACATGAGCACTGAATACCAACAGAAAGGTTTATCCACCTTTCCCCTTGCTATTCCCACCAAACCATTGTAAATCTTCTTTGCAAGGAAAGAAGCAAAATCTCAAATAGTACTCATCCCAAATTGAAGAGTTTGAGCCATTATGAGGACAATTGAGCTTGGGATATGCTCAGCTTCATCCATTCCAAAATGTTACAAAGAGAAATATATAATGCCTGATCCCTATGGTTAAAATGTCTTTTCAGTAATGGCTCGAGTGTGCTAGCAATAATTATAGACAAGGTTCTAACTTTAGCAACATGTTCCTATAATGGCCCTATCCTCAAGTTTATTCTTTGTGCATCATATCTTGCTTGCAAATCATCCATATCAATAATTTCATGTACAATGTGGTTAGGGTTAAGGTTAAAAACTTCATTGAGTAGCTCAAGGTAAACCCTAAAAAGATTCACTCCAGAATGATTCTTCACCTAACCTGTAATAGGATCATATTTCTTAGCCAAGTCAGTCAATAGATCACTATCAAAGAAAATTGTAGGAACTATTAATTTTCCAATGTCGAATTCCCAGACATTTCTCATGGGGGTATCTAAATTCCTTTCTGAAAACTATTTTTTGAACAATTGCGAACATCCCATAGATACTTGGGCCTCTCTTACCCAATTTTCCCTATCATAGAAACCCTTAGCGAAAACTACCCTAGGGTTCTTAGGAATGAGTTCCCTTCCTTTAGTTATTTCATTTACTGATAAGCGAAATTATTCTAGGAAATCATCATACACATCCCTCTTTAAGTAATCAGTTTTCCTAGAAAACTCCTTTCGTGGAGGCATCTTTTAAAATTTTAAACTCTTACAATAGCAAATTTTGGATTTCTTATGGTTACAGGTTACTTACCTGCTAAATTTTCCCTTCTTTCTCTGCAATTTTTTTTGCAATTTCACTGAAACTGCTGTGAAATTATGTGCCCTAGCTCTGGAAATCCTTTTGCTATGAGAAAATCTGCAACTTTGTGATTCAGTAATGGAAATTTTTTATGTTAAACCCATGCATTAAGGTTGCATGAAGGAACTCTGAATCATATTAACTCTTGTAGCCATTATTTTTGTGTTTGTGTTTGAGATCCCCTAGCCATGTGTCAAAAGGGCGCATGCCCACATTACTTAAAATTCCTACAAAATCTTATTATGGGCATGCATTCTCCATCGATCTTTCCCAAATTGACGGTGGGCCAAAGTCCTTTTCTTTGATGGCCCACTTAGCTGACTTAACCAATAAAATATCATCCTTTTACTATTGTGCTCTAACAGATTTGACCATGGCATTTAAAGTTTCTGCGCCCATGACATCACCACTTCCAACTCGGCATACCTGTCATATTCGACCAATGAGGGCACTTTACTTCATCTAACCTTTCTAGCATGGCATGACTCATCATTCCCTTTGAGTCTTGGTCCCACTGTTCTTTCTTGCCCACATTATTTAAATGTCAAGCAAGTCCATATTGCAGGTAAGGGCTAACCTTGGATCTTATTCAGTTCAACGACGATCAAAAATATTTTGTGACTATAATATCTAGTCAGCTAGTCAGACCAATGAGATGCTTTCTCTATACTATAGCTCATCTGACAAGTACCTCATAAGACAAGTTGCTATTACCTTCTAAGAAAGGCAGGCCCATGATGTCACACTATGCCATGTGTCACATTCGCTCTTCCTTGCAATGTATAACTTTTGTGCACTTTATTATTGCGGGTATGCACTAGCCCTTGATTCTTTGCAAAATCAATAATTAGAAATTCTAAACTATAAAATAATACCTTCATTAAAGAATGAGCCAATGATATTGCAAGAATTTCAAAACATGTGTGAGAACACTAACAACTCTACAAGAAGTTCTGACTAGCTCTGACCATGAACCTTTTGTGGTGCACCAAGCCTGAAACATCAGGAAGGGCTATATGTCATCATAGCGCATGCTCGCATTGTTTAAAAGACTTGCATCTTCTTATTGCAGGAATACGATGGCCATTGATCTGATCAAGATCAATGATCACACAAAATTTGTGTTACATAGGACCTTTTCAAATAAAATAATACAATTAAGGAAAACTTTATAAGGTTTATCAAAAGATTAAAAGGTCATTCTTACGTAAATAAACCTTTAGGATAAAAAATGTCCCACCAAAATTTATTTGAAATAATACTTTCTAATGTTTTCAAAGGCTAGGGCCAAACAATGCAAGGCACAAGATTATTTGGTGAATTTTTTGCCTAAGGTTTTTTGACCGAATTTCAAATTACTTGGAGTACACATTTAGGGTTTTTCACTGCTAAATACAACAAAACAAGGGTGGTGAAAAACTAGGCCAATAGGCCTTTCATAAGGTAGATCATATATCATGGTCAAAACTTTGTAACCATAATCAGTGACACTTTATTGTTGTAGTAGTGAAGAATTATGGGTGTCATTCCAACCCTAGTTTTACCTTCTCATTTGGAGGGTTTTTGGGTAAGCATATCAAGTGTAAAGTGTTTGCGTGTTTATATGTTTGGAAGAATTTACATTACATGTTATTTATAGTTTAGATATTATATGCATCTAATGAAATGGTGAAAGTTTTAGTTGTTAAAGTTTGAACTTCTAATTCACCCCCCCTCTCAAAAGTGTATTTTTTATTTGTAATTCCATCAATTGGTATCAGAGCTAAGCTCTCAAAAGAAGAAGCTTTCTAGCTTAGAGGAAAAGATCTTGAAATGGAAGTCTACAAGTTGGGAAAGACCATTAAGAACCAAGAGATTGAGATAATTAAATGAAACCAAGGATGCTATGAAGAGTTCCCTAAAGAGAAGGAAAGAGATTGCTATAGCAAAAAATGACACACAATAATGGAGATTGACACCACAAAGCTATTTGTAGATGGTAACTCCAATGAATTTGATGCAACAATTACAGATCTAATGGAGAAGAATAGAGCACAAGCTGAAGAGATTGGAAATCTCAAGTTGGAGCAAGAATCACAAGCTATACTGCTATGTGAGGTGATTGAACAAAAGAAGAAAGCTATAGAAGACAAAGGCCGTGATTAAAGAAGACAAAAGAATTTTGGCAAATAGATTGGAAGAAAAGTCAACAGAGCTATCCAGGATCTCAAACATGCAATTAGATACATTAAGCCAAATGATGAATGCTCATCATGAGTTGAACGTCAAGGACATTGAAATAACCATTTTGAAGCTACAAAATGAACAACTAAAAAATGACTTGAAAAGAGAAAAGGAATTTTCTAAAAGTTTCAACAAGCCAAATGAAGCCATCAAGAACTTTGAGCAACTACTAAAATCACCTAGATCTAGTAGAGATACATCAAGATTGGGCTAGACAAGCATTGAAGAAGGACAATCATCTAAAGCTACTAAGGAAAGGAACAATAAAGGTAAGAATTCCAAACCTATTTGTCATAATTGTGGTAAGAAAAGACATACAAATAATGTGTGTAGGAGCAAGAATGCAAATTAGAATGCTAAGCCTAAGAACATGACTCATTGTCACAAGTGCAACAAACAAGGTCATCAAGCACATGAATGCATACATTGAACCATGCATACATAAAAAATTGATGGACACTGCTACAATTGTCAAAATTATAGACATAGAGCCTTTGAATGCAGATCCAAGTCCACATGGTCATCGAGAAAACCAACAAAGGTAAGAAGCTATGAAAACTCCTATAACTAGGATTAAAATACAAGATATAGCTATCACTATTGTCAAGAATATGGACATATACTTGAAAGCTGCGTTAGGACTCACTTCAATGGTAACTATAATAGATGGTTGAGTCAAACCACATGTTTTAGCCGTTACAAGATTGGTCACATCAGCAAGCTTTTTCTAACTAGGTCTAAGGCACCAAATTGTAAATTTGATAAAGGTAAAGGCAAGGAAATTGTTGAACACATTAGGAATGAGATGAACAAGACATGGAAAAAGAAAGATGTTGATAGTATATCAAATGAAGGAGGGATCACTTCACCCAATGGGTTAAGTTGTCACACCACATCAAACTAAGCAAATAAGAGGTATGTGGGACTGATACTTAAAGTGTGTTGCATTATACATTAGTTCTAAAAGAAATTAGCTCTAAAATGATTACATTAGCAAGAATTAAGATGTAAGAAGTTGTGGAAAATTCAAGATTAAATCTTCAAATTTTCATGTTGTTGTCGAGCATGAAAAGTCTTTTGTTTATGCTAAGTGAAAAACTAGTTAATGCTAACTTGCTCCTCAAAGACAATTAGAGTTGAGTTTGTAGTAGCTCTTGAGTGAAGGAAATCTCTATAGATGCCAAATGGAATAGTAATTGTGTTGAAGTCAAGTTTTATAGCTATACAAGTACCTGTTGGGCATTCTTTTTACATGAGGTCAACGATAGGAAGCCATTTTGTAATTCCTCTCTTGTAAAGAAAATCTTTTTAAGCATCCACTCCAAGGTTCAGTATTTGTCTTGCAATGTACCAAAATTTTCTAAGTAGAAGATAAATGTGAGTGTTCACAAGGAGGCCTTTTCTGGTTCTAAAACTCTTTTATCTTAGAATCAAAGTAAATATGTTCACTGTCTCAAAATATCACACCAAAAGAGAACAATATTTTTGTATTTTCTATTTTTTAATGAATGCAACTCTAATAATGCAAGCTGCTATGAGGCTCTATTCTAGCAAGGGGTTAGCAAAGAAAATAATGAAACTAAAAGCAAATAACATGAAACCAAATGACTTGAAATTGAAATTCCTAAATGACATAACCTATAGAACATAACACGCTGTGAGTTAAACCTTTGAAGAAATTGGTAGAAAAGCAATGAAAATAAGAGTGGCGCTTCCTAGAATCCACTGATGCAATCATTGGTAAGAATATTTAACAAATTGAATGATGTTTCACTCTTCATTAAATTGCAAGGCCACAGAAAGTGCACTCATGCAAGACAAAAAGCTATGTAGACACAATCGGGTGATCTCTTCTCAAGCTTGTTACCTCAACAAAATTTGTATATCTATAATAAACACCAGAACTAAAAGATCACACAACTAGAAACAATGTAATAAACCTTTTGCTCAATCAAAATCTCATGACTAAATTTCACAAAAATATGACACATTTAGGAAAGAATGACTACGCTCCAAATGTGAGCACCAAAAGCATAATTTTATTGGATAATAACGGAAGCCCTTGTTACATTTTACAATGGGGCATTTATAAGAAATCCTCTCCTCAATTTTTTTTGAGAGTGAGAGATATCTTCATGCAATAAAATACTTTTAAAACATTAAAACAAATTAAATACATACAAACTAACAATCAAACTAGTGCTTAGAGGGACTCCATCCAAATTTTATTTATTAATTGGATGCATGAGCCCTTTACATGTCGAAAACCAAGAAAGAATGAGAGAGAAAGTAGAAGGAAGTCATCAGTCAAAGTGGAAGTGCATGGAGGTGCCAAAAATAGAAGCTAGCCCTTCACTAGGCATGTATCGGAGTTAACTTTCCATCAAAATGTGTTCTTGATGCATGGAAAGTACAATGTTTGGAACTAGTAGTAAACTATTAGTGCACCTCTAAATTACAGAGCTATGGACCTACGAAGCTGCAAACCTATGGGGCTATATGAAAATGCGAAGCTGTAGACATTGACTGGGTGAAAATCTAAAAATCTTGCTAAGTGTCAAAATTGAAATTCTGGCATCTAGGGTTTGTTCATCTTCATCCTAAAGCTATGTTTGGATGTTTGCCCTTGAATTTCTCTATCATTTTAGTAATTTTAGTAGCATCTGGAAGTTCTAAAGCCTCATACTTATCCTTGACCTTCTATCTATAGTTATCCACCTCAATTCGAGTCTTTGCAAAATCTCTAAGTTTAGTGTCCAACTCTAATAGTGCTTCCTCTGTCCTGAAGGCTTGTCTGATGTCTTCATCACTAGATGCCTCCTCTAAAGTCATCTTAAAATTCTCCACTACTACCTCAACTAGAAACAACTTCTCTCATTCTTCATCTTCAAAAATGTCCAAGCATGCGTCACTGTACAAGTTTTCTACTTCAAAAATTCACTTTTGGGCCTAGTCCTTGAGTGTATGTATCTCATCATGCAATGTTTCCATCACTTTATTTCCATTGTCTATTTTTTGTATCCAATCATCTATCATGTCTAACTCTTGCATGGTATATACATCAATCAGAATGCAATACCTTTTCCTTTTTATCTCTTGTAGAGTTTGTAAATCTTTGCTCCATGCTCATACTTTGTCCATGATACTTAAGTCTTGCCTCAAAATTGCCATGATCTTATCAATGTTCTCTTGTATAGCATGCAACAACTTCAAACTTCCTATGATTATAGTGACATCTTTATCCTCAAGGCTATCCCACCAATCCTGCTATCCCACCAATCCTGACAAGCTTTCAAAAATGGATTGAGTTGTACACCTTCCCCTTCTCTAAAAATGTTATTTAGAGTCTACTTAGGGCATTCAGGATCAAGAGGACCAATAACTTTGGCTAGATATCGCTTTAAGATCTCCACTTGCCTTTGAAGTGTTCTAGTTTCAATCTCATCCTATTCCACATGCCTGAGAACCTCTTTGACTCTTACAGTCATCATCTGTCGGGATGTATCTCGTGTAGGCTTTCCCAACATAATATCTTCCTCTTCATAGTCCTTGAGACTAATAGCTTCTACATCTATACCTTCAGGAGGGCAAGCCACTTGTGTAAATAATTCCTAGTTCTATATGGAAGTGAAAAATGCAAATGACATTGCATCATGTAATGGAGACTCAGGCTTGTTCAAGATCTCTGCAATATCACAAATGTCATCCTCTGAAGCACGAAATTGATGCTTAGAATTTCTCATTATTTCTTTCCAAAACCATCTTGGGATGTGTCTCTCTACAACCTTGGCTCTAGATAATGAATGGGTGTGTTCAACTATCACCTTCCCTTTATCCCTCTTGCTCAGAGTCTCCTTCTATGAGGACTGTTCTTCTTCTATAGTCTTGGTCTCTGTAGATCCTATAGTTTGATCCTCAACTTCCTGAGAAGGTTGTTGTGCATAATCTACTATCTGTGCCTCTTTTGATAGCTCATCAATAACCCTTGGTTTTGGTTGCTCTTGTAATTATGGTTCCTTTTGAATATGTTCCTCTTCTAAACTTAGAGGTGGGGGAGTGACTAAACCCTTATCTACCATCGTGGTCTATGGTGGAGATGGAGGAGTGAGATCAGGACCCTATGTCTTTGTTAGCATCTACGTCTAGTCTTGCTATTGAAGCTCACCTATAGTGGTGTCTCTAATCTTATTTCCAACTAACTCCATACCCACAGGCATGAAATCAAAATTCAAGATGGAGAGAACATCTTCACCTTGCTCCCTTTTCTCATTCACCCATCGCTACACTTCATCTTCTGAAGAATAGAGTTATACAAGTTTTTCTTGGGTGGGTGGCAAGGTACTCGTGGCACTCTTTCTTCTCTCCAATTTTGTGGCTTTTGCCAACTGAGTTCTCCTTTGTAAGGGTACTTGTTCTTCCTTCTCATTTGATTATGTTTATTCCTCCATGATGGTTTTGGGAATTGATGGATTAGGCACTAATCTCTTACTGACTCTTTGCCTCTTGTTCATCCTAACTTTGATCCTCTCTTGTCTCTTTGGAGCCGTAGGAGAAGAAAACTCTTCTTGCATAGGAGGAATAAAGGTCTCTAGAATTTCTCCATCTTTTATTTGGCTTAGCAAAATAGGAGGCAACTGAAGTTCAACTGCGAATTAGTTAGCTCCACCATCTTGGGGCTCTTGTGGACTTGGCTGCCATCGCTGGGAAGAGACTTGTTCTACAACATGCTCTATCTGAATCCTTTGAGGAGAGCCTTTCTTCCTCTTTCCCTTTCTCTCTAAAGGGTGATAATATCCCACTAGGCAATCAAGTTGGTAGGCTGTCTCTCACCTAATAGGAGACTAGAGTGCAAATATAGGAACTGTGACTTTCCTTCCCTTACCCATTTCTAGGCGAGCATGTGCATGGAAGATCACTGTATCTAGAATTAGATCAAGTGGAAAGGGTTTCTTAATCCAGCTCTTTGTCATTTGAATGACATGCCTCACTCGATGATTAATATCATCTCCTTCCTCTCTATCAACATCTACATTCAGAATGGGTCTCTCACCAACTTTATCTATATTGAATAGGGGATCTAGTAGTTCCTTGGAGTCCTATAGCCTTATCTCATCAGGGATGGTCAAATGGATAGCCTTTTCTGCTAGATACAAAGTAATCCTACAATAGTCTCTGATGTGAAAATTGTAGTCATTTGTGGCATTCATCCAATGATCTTTAATGGCATCCTCATGATAGAACTCCTTTCCTAGCAAGTTTTCCACTTTAACAACATTATAGGGGAATGGCCAAGGAGAATTGTAATCTTCAAGAGGGTAGTTCTCCCATTGCCACTAAAAATTCAGGATATCTTGCTTTCTCTTCACTTGATATGCTCCTACTACAAAAGGCTAATCCTAACAAGTTCTTCATTATCTTTTGATCCTCTCATAAGCTGACTCAATCTACTGAGATATTTCCATTAGGACCAACTTGTCACCTGGGTACCTTGGGAGTTTCTTCAGATTGATAGATGCACCACCTTCCCAAATATATGTAAATGTCTGGAACTAGATGAAATATGCTCCAAGAGCTATGATCTGTGCCTTGGCTTCCTTGAACATTCTCTTCCCATAGTCCCCCTCAATGAATCAAATGATGGCAAAGATTAAGGCTTCATTCACAATTCTATACTCCTTGCTCTATGGTGAGAGCTTCTTCTTTACCAATTGAGGATAAACTATGTATGGTTAGGCATTGGGGTCCTACATACTACCTTTCTTGTACAACCCAAGATAGTTGGTTGCCCTTGCTGTAAGTAGATACACCATGTAAGAAATAATATTGAACTTTTTCTTATCCTTTACTATCCTCAACTAATCAAACAAGTTTTCACTTAGCATGTTGGCCCAATCTAGTGGTATTTTTGCATGCCTGATAGTCTCAATGAAGTTGAACATGAATGGAGCGAGATGACCTTCTATAGGTAAGCCCATGACTCTACTTAAAAGAATGATGGAGTATCAGATGCCATCCTTCATGTATCCTCGAGTCATATCCACTTTGTTGATTGTCTTTCCACAAGGTGGCTTCTCAATGAAGTCCAAGGAATGTATGATGTTGATGGCCTCTTGGTTATGATCCTTATCTTGTCTTTTAGTTGCTTCATAGGAGAGTCAGATAAACTAATTGGCTCTAGGAAGATGGAAGACTTGCTCAATGTTATCAAGTCACAGATCCAAAACCACTTCCCCTATAATGCTCTTGACTATCCTTTCATCAGAACCAAAGTGTCGAGAAAGGGTCATGATCAACTCAGCTGATTGCGCTGTCCCTGGATGTGATGCTACATTTACTAATCCAGATCAGATTAATGTAGACCTCAGGGATGATCTTTCTATTAGACTATTGCAAACTCTTAGGAATTCTCCCAAGTTTGTGTGTCTGAGGTCCGTGCCTTTGATCTCAGTATACTCATTGAGTAACCTTGATTTTGGGGTCATGCCTTGAAATTTGTAAACAACTAGTTTCGCTGCTGATCTAGATGTTGATGCCATCTGATTATATTAAGTACACATCATGAGAAAGAAAACATGATCAGTCACCAGATAGCGAAAAATATAAGGGAAAAAAAAAGTCCCCCTTGGGGACTTATTCATTTTTTGTTTGAATTTTTTTTTTAAATCTATAATTAAAAAAAATAAAAAATTACCTAACGATTAAAAAAATCAACATAAAAAAATGGGGGCAGAGCAGAGGCACTTTTGCGCACAATGTGCCCCCCTAAGGGTGGTGCGGGTGCTAGCCCGTGAGTGGAGGGTGGCATATGTGGCACATCCACCCAAGGGCAATATGTCATGTGGGTTGTAACCCACAAGCGGTGTGCATGCACCCAAGGGCAGCATGGCATGCATGCCCAAAGGCAGTGCTGCACGCACGTGCCCAAAGGCAGCGTGTGTTAGATGCTAAATGTTGAGGGGTAAAACTTACCCTTCCTCCCTTGAATGCTCCTCCTCTAGTGTGAAATGAAAAAATGATTGGGGGGGGGGGGGGGGGGGGGGGGGGTTTATAGCCCTCTCCCCGTGTGCAAAAAATAAAATGTGTTGTGCCTTGATGGGTGCGTGTGGGGGTGAGGGGAGGGGTTTTTTTTTGTGTTTTTTGTTTTTTTTGACTATTTTCTCTTTTTTTGTGATTTTTTCAACCTTTTTAATTTTTTTCTATTTTTTCAAATTTTTGACATAACTTATAAACTAATTTTTTCTTTTCTGACTTCTGAACTTAAAAAAAGTAGGGGGTCCTCATTCTTGGTGAGGAATGGGGCGTGTGTTGTGAATACCACAACAAATAGCCCAAAAAAAAGGAAGAAATGACCAAGGCATTTTCTTCATTAGAAAACATTCCTCAAATGTGTATCAAACACCAACCAAAATTCAAACATCTTGAGCATTTTTTAGATGACTCTTCAATCAAAATCTTAGAACTCAAAACCTTCCAACTCAGTGTGTGTGTTGTGTATTCATATCCTTTTGATGTGCCAGGGTGCAGTCAATCAAAGTTTTCCAATAACTTGAAACAATCTTTGACTCCTCCCAACCCATTCATTTGGGATCTCCACAAAGACTTTTTATCAATCAATTACTTGACTAGATGAGAGAATCAGTTTGAGGGCTCTTGGCGGGATGCCACGTTCTTTTGAATTTCTAGCTTTTTGAATAATCATTCCATGTCATTCAAAAGGTTACTTTTGATAGAACGATACTTTGAATACAAGATTCTCTATTTTGAGAGCGTATCATTAGCCATTTCAAATCTTTAGAATACTTTAGACTTAACACTATTTTTATTTTATTTTTGTGTATCCTAACTATGCTTAGGCTGTGTAGTCAGAACATCAGTGTCATTTCTCAGATTTGATCTCTTGTGAACATCCCTTGCATTCCTCTTTTAGAACTTTTAGGAAAACTCTCATGCCAAATCAATGATCTTAGTAACCTCACAAGGAGACCCTTACTGTTTGACCTTAGTCAAAATTTGGATAATCTCTCGCCTTTTTTTGACTTCAAATGAACAACACATAAAATAATCAAATCTTTAAATTTACAAAGTGTTGAGAATTTGGTGGTTTAGGGCTTTGATTTCCAAATTGAGAGTCGCGTATTTCCACAAGAAATATCTGCTACTTGGTTGGTATAAGACACCCAGCCATTTGAATGTTTTGACAAAGAAATACCTCTTCCTAAAATCAGGACCAAGAAGTGGTTAGTGAAATCTTAAGAGAAAATCTGAAGTACACCTTACCCTCTAGGATTGATGCAATTTTAAAAAATAAACACACAACTGAAAGCAAACACACAACATGAAAGCAACTACACTTGTTGAAATAAACACACTTGCAGAAATGAAAATCTAAGCTAAATGTAGAAATGAAATATAACTAATTTTTTTTGTTTTTTGTCTTTTAGGCTTCAAAATAATGCTTCAGAAACTGCCCATTTATGGGCAAGCAAAGAAATTCCCCCTGTAAGGAATTGAACCTAAAAGTGTTTTCTCCCAAAAAATTTGCAATTTGATAAGGGCCTGTCCAAAGTGTTGAAACTTGATATGATTGCTCGACTTTTCTTTCGCCTTATCCCAAAGTAGAACAAGGTCAGAAATCCTAAATTATTTGATCGTGGCCCTCTTGTCGAACCATCTTTTTAAAATAGCTTGATGTTTAGCCATGTGCTCCAATGTATCTATTCATTTCTCATTCATTTCTAGGAGATTCATCAATCTAATTTGAACTTTATCAGCATCCTCAGCATACCCACTCATGAATTTCAAAATCAAAATTCTGAGATTGAGTGGGAACATTGGTTTTTGTTTGTAAATGAGAAAGTATGGAGAAGTCCCCAAGGCATTTTTTACTCTCACTCGATCTGTCTATAGGGCTTATTTCAGTTGTGAATGCCAATCCCTAGGATTCTCCTTTGACAATCATTTTATTACTATGATCAAGTTCTTGTTTGTAGATTTTGCTACCCTATTTCCTTGTGGGTAGTTATTTGAAGAGAATTTGATAATGAATTTTTTGTCAAATGCCCAATTGGTCAAGAATGCAAATGCAAATGTAGACCCGTTGTCACACACAAGGGCAAATGGCATTCAAAACCTAGTAGCAATGTGTTCTTCCAAAAAATCAGTCACCACCTTAGTAGTGCAATTTTTGAATCTCTCTGCCTCCCTCCATCATGTACAATAATCTGTAGCTATAAGGATGAATGTATATCTAATTTATGATGGTGGATTGACTACTATGAAATCCAATCCCCATTTTGCAAAGGGGTGCAACTCATACACTAGTTGTATTGGCATTTCTGGGTGCCTCTCTTTGTTAGCACTGGTTTGGCATATATGACAAGAGTGCACGTGTTCAAAGTATCCTTGAATATCGATGGCCAAAAGTAACCTGATCTTAGAATCATGTGAGCTATTGCTTCTACTAAACCATGTCCTATACCATACTTGTGATGGAAATATTCCAAGACATCCTTAGCTTCTTCATGTCCTAAGCATTTCAGATAGATCCCTTCATAGTTTCTTTTATACAACTTGTTATCAAGTAACATGTAAGACTCACATTTCATCTTAAGTCCCCTACATTGTGAACTATTCATCCATTTGGGACATTGTTCTTGTAAGAGATAATAAAAAAATGTCTTGGTACCATACATCTATCACCACACCTTGGTTAATATCAACTTGTGATACAACCATCTTCTTTTGATCATCTTCATCTATTTCATCCTCAAACTTGAATTCCTATTCATTTCCATCTTGGTTATCAGCTATCATTTTCTATAACCCTTGACCTCTAACTAATCTTATAGATTGAATTTTGAGATCGAATTCTTGAAATATTGACATCCACTTCCCTCTCCTTTCACCAAGTTCATGCTACATCAAAAGTGTTTTTACTACTGGATCAGGAACAATTGCATACACCTTACTTGTAAGTATGTAGTGACGAAACTTCTTTACTTCCTTGATCAATGCAAAGGACTATTTATCAAGGTTTGAGTATTTCAATTCTGCATTCTTCAAAGGACAACTCGTGAAAGCAATTGGTTTCTCATCCTCCTTCTCTCTTTTTTGTGTCAAGATCCCTACACAAGAGTGTTTGGAAGCAAAGGAATAGATCTTGAATGGTAACTCGTAGTCCAAACTTACCAAAACTAGGGCCATGGAAATGGAAACCTTAATATCTTCGAAAGATTTCCTTATTTCTAGTACCAATTCTATCTTAGGCCCCTTTTTGAGTAGATCATTGAGGGGAGGAACTATCTCTGCAAATCCACTTATGAATTTTCACACAAAGTTTATCTTTCCAAAGAAAGATTTCAATTTCTTCTAACTATGTGGAGGTGCTAACTTGAAAATAGACTCAACTCTATTCGGATCAATGCAAATTTTAGCTTTGGAAATGACATGTCCTAGGAGTTTTCCTTTGGTAACATCGAATGAACATTTCTTGGGATTGATGGATATGTTCTATTTATGACATCTATTTAATACCTACCTTAGATAAGCAATATGGGTACTTCAATCTTTTGAAGAGATAGTCAAGTCATCCATGTAGATGACTATACACCTATTTATCAATGCTTTGAAAGCTTCATCCATTTCTCATTGAAATGTAGCCCCTGCATTAATCAATTCGAAAGGCATCCTTCTATAAGCAAAATTTCCCCACTTGGTTGTGAAAGTAGTCTTTAGCCTATCTTCTTCATCAACCATCACCTAATTATATCTCGAGTAACCATCCAAGAATGAAATCATTTTTGAACCATTAACAATTTGCAGTACTTCATCCAGTAAGGGTAGAGGTTAGTTATCCTTTTGAGATGGTAGATTCAAGTTATGAAAATCAACACAAAGATGAATCTCTCCTGTCTTCTTCCGTATGGGAACCAAATTGGCCACCCATGTGGAATAGCAGATAGGAAATATGATCTTAGCATCCAGTAACTTTTTTACTTCCTTCATGATCAATGGATCAATAAGTGGATTTACTAGTATTTGTCTTTGTCAGAATGGCTTTGCATCAAGTTTCAGCAGGATGTCATGTGTGATAATCTTAGGATCATAAGTCTTGAACTCTTCATAGCTCCAAGCAATAACATCCTTATACTCAGTGATTAATTTGAGCATGTCCTCCTTTTCCTATTGGTTACATGCTTTACCTATTTGTACCATTTTTAGTTCTTCATTAGTACCCAAATTGTATGAATCACATTCTTTGATTCCCTTTTCTTGAGTTTCCCGTCTATTGAGTGTTGATTCATCATGATCAAAGATGCATTCAAGTTCAACTATTCCTCTTGGAATGGTGTTGGTTTTCAAATTAAGGAATTCATCTTCATACTCAAGCTCATCATTTTTAAGCTTGTCATCAAGCGTATCATCAATCTCTTGTCCCTAAAAATGGTGACTGCACATAATAAACTCAAGTTTATGTTGATCATCCTGAAAGACCTAAATTTTTTTATATTGTTAGGAATGGAGGGAATGACAACCAATTCTACTAAAAAAAAATTCAACTTGGTTCTTTCAACTGGTTGCAATGCACTAGCTAAGAAGTCAAGAGCATCTGCTACCATGTTCTTTCTCCTTGGAATGGATTTGATGTTTAAGGCCTCAAAGTCATCCAATATGTCCCATACCCTTTTCCCATGAGCAAGTAATCTTTTGTCATTGCAAGAATATATGGATTTTACTTGTTGTATGACCAATTGGGAATCCCCTTGATTTTAATAGTTGTGACTCCCTTTTCAAGTGTGAAGAGGAGTCCTTAGATTAATGCCTCATATTCTGCACCATTTTTGGTACATCTAAATTGCAATCAATATGCGGCATAGAAAGATCTACCTTTTGGGTTGATTAATTCAATACTTGCACCATCTCCCATCTTGCACCTAGAGCCATCGAAGCAGAGTGTCCAAATTGTATTTTCCTTGGGTTTTCTAACTTTTTCCTTAATTTCTCTTTCACTTGAGCCTTGAATGATTGTTTCTTAGGAACACATTGTAACTTTCCTTGTGTAGGGCTTGATGAGTCCCCTTAACCTATAGATAGAGGAAGTGTTTGTTTTTCTTGTTTATCCTAAATTTCCCCTATCAGCTCTTTGATTTCCTCAACTTTAGGTTCAAGATGAATGAATATTGAAGTCCATCCTTTACCTTTCACATATCATCTTCTTCTTTGAACTTTAATCATCCCTAAAGGAGGAGAAGACAAACCAAAACCATTTGAAGAGGTATCACTATATGATACATTGAGATCATCACTTTCTTCTTCAATCTTTTCAACAAGGTTGGATGAATTCACTGAATTTTGACTTTCAATGAGTTCATCTGTTTATTAGGAATAAGGTGTCTCAACCTTGTTTAATTCCTTTTTTTTTTTTTTTGTTTGTAAAATGTATTTCTTGCAAATAATGTTGATGTGTCGACATCTTGAATTGTGTGTAAGGAGATCATGACTAAAATGGTTATGACGGATTCCCATGACACATAAGAGCTATGTTAGGAAGATTCAATGATAGGTGAAGACATGTGGCAACTAAGATATTTGAGTACTGTACACTCTACCCCAATAGAATTTTTTTGGGGTTCCTATTTTCTCAGAGAATGGAAAAACCCTAATACGGTTTACCTTTGGGAGTAGCCCTAAAGTGAAGCGCATGTTATAAGCATTTTTACAGTTGTGAAGAGATGCGATGCAAAAAAGGTGTATTGTTGGTATTGCAAGTAGCTACTGGAGTCTTCTGTTGTTGATGTTGAACTTGCATTGCAAGTGTATTGTAACCTTGTGTTGAAGATAATACATTGTGCAGGTTCTGAAGGGGTGGGGTTGTTTTACCGAAAGGTTTTTCCCCACCGAAAAATCCTTCTGTTGTGTGTTCCTTTCTCTGTCTATTTTCTTTATGCATGGTTGGCTGCACTATTGTTGTCTACATGATATTGAATCTGTAAGTGTAGAAGATTTTAATAGGATTTGCATCATAATTTCCTTATGAGATTAGTGTAGGAAGTTGTTTCCGCACCTGAGTTTCCTTACACTATTGAGGTCTTTTTATCCTTGTTTTCCATTATGTGGGTCAATACGTTCGCAACTACTTCTTGACAAGATGAACATTCAAATTCAAAGTGACTAACTTTTTTGTAAAAGACAAAATTCTGAAAGGAGGAGGATGCTAGGATCAGCTTCTTCTCCTAAACACTATAAATTGGTCACCATACTATCTATGAACTATGTCATGGTTTCATTTTTGGGTACCGGCACCTTAGGTTCTTCATTTTGATCTTGAGGTGTATGGTTTGGAACCATATCCAATACCATCACTTTGTATGAACCCAAATCTGATTTTAAGAATGCTATCTCATTCGGGGCATTATAATCTATAATCATTATTTTCAATTTAGGCTCAACATCTATCTTGATTTGATTATTCAATCCTTTCCATGGCAACCACAATTGAGTGAAGTCTATATAAAACCATCCTCTCAAACATTTCATCCATTCTCTTCTTAAAAGTAATCCATATGCCTTCGGGATATCAACCACATGTATGTCAATAACATCCTAGATTTGAGGATCAACCGTTAACTATATCTGCACATCTTTCAATACTCAATGACTTTTACCTCTATTTTATCCAACTATATCACCACTCAGTTAGAGGGTTGAGGACTAACTTGTAGCCTTTGGGCTATTAATAATGGCATTATGTTACATAAAGCTTGCAAATCAATGAGGAAATTGTGAAGATTCTTCCCATATAACCTAGTGCTCAGCAAAAATGGGGGTACCTCAGCTTTATCCTTGAACATAGTGGGCATCACTTCCATAGAATTTACTTGTTATAGCACTATCTTTTGAGGGACAAAATTCATATTTTGGGAAACCTTTTTACTATCCAATGTCTTTATGAGCACTTCTTTTTGTTGTGGACAATTCTAAAACATGTTGAACATGGACATATTGGCTTTAGTATTCTTTATTTTTCTTTGGAAATAAATAACATTATTTCTTTGGAAGTTGTTATTTTGTTCTTGTGACAATCTGAGACGTTTAAGCTCATTGTTCATTTCTGACATGGTCTTCTTCATTTGACCAACTTTTGAAAGTAGATTTGTATCTACTTCCATAGGAACCATTGCTTTTTGTTCAAAGAAAGCTATTTTTGTGGGCTCATACCCTACATATGTTATCACTTGAGTTTGTGGAGTAGGTGCCTACTATAATGGAACTGGGTTCATAGGTATGAACTGGCTAGGCATAGTGGGTGCTCACATAGGGTATGTTGGTATTGTAGGTATTGCTTGTGTTAGAAGCATCATTCCTCCTATATTAGGATTTCCTTGCTTTGTGAATGTGATTGCTTCTACAAAGACTTTGTCCAATGTCTCAATATTCATTGTAGGAAGTCTTCTCAGAAAGATCGCAGTAAGAGGGTCCATTGCATTCAAATAAATTTGAATAGCGGCTTCTACTGATATGGTGTATGGCATTTCCAACTTGTAGTAGGCCATATGAAAGCAATGGTTGAAGCTTGAAACTATCTTAGCTAGGTCCCTTTTTATTGATATGAATTGTTGATGTATCAAAGATGGGTTGATGAATGTTTTGAAATCTTCCAAAAATAAATTTTCAAATGTATCCCAATCTCCAATGCATCTGAGTGGAAAATTGACGTACCAATTGAAGGTAATTTCTCCCAAAGAGTAGGGGAATAAATGAAGAACCACGTCCTCATTAGCCACTTGCTTTTGGTTGCAAATTTTTTTGAAAACTTTGACATGATCCTTGGCACTTCATGTTTCACCATAGATAAGTCTTGGGAAAAACTTCTTAGGATTCTTTGGGAGGTCATGGAGTGCACCTCTCAAGTTTATTGGTGAGTCTACAATGTTTGTGAAAAAGGCCATGGGAGGACTTGGTGGACCTAATGGTGGTTGTTGGGGAGAAGCTATCAAAGTATGTGGTGGTTCACTAGGTGGTTGGAGTGGAAGTGAAGTTGAAGAAGATGATGAAAGTTTTAAAAAGAGTGGTTGGGCTTGACATGTTCCCTTGTCACTACATGATTTATAGAAGTGGGTAAGTTCAAGAAATTCATGTGTACTTGGCATAGATCTTAATGCTCACTGAAATGGGGATTTTGGATCAATATCCTCCAGCCTGCATCAAATTTTGGTGACAAGTGTACCTCTACAAAAGTACACTTTCTCACCATTTTGGATTTTGTGCACCACAGAGTTTTGCAGACCTGCAGACCTACGGATCTATGGACCAGTGTACTTGCAAACCTACGGAGTAGTGGACTTGCAGACCTGCAGAGCTGCGTACCTAAATTTCTAAACATTTTAGAAGTATTTTCGGTACTTGTTCAAAATGAAGTTTATTGTAGGGGTGCAAACAAATTTGAAACTTTGTCAAATGTTCCTAATTTTTGAGAGTATGTTCTTTAGTTTGTGGCCCTCCTTCTAGCACCACTTCTATTGGGCATTGATTTTTCATGAGATCAATAGAAAGAATCGATTGCATAATTCCTCTATTGAAAAGAAAATCTTTTAAAGGATCCACTTGAAGATTCAGTATTTGTCTTGTGAAATACCAAAATTCACTTAGTAGAAGATAAATGTGAGTGTTCACAAGGAGGCCTTTGCTGGTTCTAAAACTCTTTTATCTTAGAATCGAAGTAAATATGTTCACTATCTCAAAATATCACACCAAAAGAGAATAATATTTTTTTATTTTCTATTTTTCAATGAATGCAACTCTAATAATGCAGCTACTATGAGGTACTATTCTAGCAGTGCAACTATAGCAATGCAGCTACTATGAGGTCCTATTCTAGTAAGGGGTTAGCAAAGAAAATAATGGGACTTAAAGAAAATAACGTGAAATCATATGAATTGAAATTGAAATTCCTAAACACACATAAGCTACAGAACACAACATGTTGTGAGTTAAACCTTCAAAGGAATCGGTATGAAACCAATTCAAACAGGAGTAGTGCTTCCTAGAATCCACTAATGTAATCATCGGTGAGAATCTTTAACAAATCGAATGATGTTTCAGTCTTCATCAAATCTCAAGGCCATGGAAAGTGCACTCATGTGAGACAAAAAGCTATATAGACACAGTCAAGTGATCTCTTCTCAAGCTTGTTACGTTAGAAAAATTCGTATGTCTATAGCAAACACCAGAACTAAAAGATCACACAACTAGAAACAATGCAATAAACCTTTGGCTCAATCACAATCTCATGAATAAAATTCATGAAAATATGACACATTCAGGCAAGAATGACTACACTCCAAATGCGAGGATGAAAAGCATAATTTTATTGCATAATAATGGTGGCCCTTATTACATTTTATAATGGGGTATTTATAAGAAATCATCTCCTCAATTCATTTTGAGAGTGAGAGATATCTTCATGCTTTTAAAACATTAAAACAAACTAAATATATACAAACTAATACTCTAATTGGTGCTTAGAGGGACTTCATCCATATTTTATTCACTAATTGGATGCATGAACACTTTACATGTCAAAAACCAAGAAAGCATGAGAGAGAAAGTATGAGGAAGCCATTAGTCAAAGTGGAAGTGCATGGAGGTGCCAAAAATAGAAGCTAGCCCTTCACTAGGCATGTGTCGAAGTTAACTTGCCATCAAAATGCATTCCTAATGCATGAAAAGTGCAATTTTTGGAACTGGTAGTCAACTATCAGCACACCTATGAATTGCAAAGCTGTAGACCTATTGAGCTACATGAAAATGTGGAGTTGTGGACCTACGAACTTGCGAACTTGTGGAGCTACGAACCTTGACTAGGTAAAAATCTCAAAATCTTACTAAGTGTCAAAATTGAAATTCTTGCATCTGGGTTTTGTTCATCTTCATCCTAAAGTTATGTTTGGATGATTTCCCTTGAATTTCTCTATCATCTTAGTAATTTTAGCAGCATTTGGAAGATCTATATCCTCATACTTATCCTTGACCTTCTGTCTGTAGTTATCCACCTTGATTTGAGTCTCTGCAAAATCTTTGAGTTTGGTGTCCAACTCTAACAATGCTTCCTCTATCCTAAAGGCTTGTCTGATGTCTTCATCACTAGATGCCTCCTCTAAAGTCTTCTTGAAATTATCCACTACTACCTCAATTGGCAACAACTTCTCTCATTCTTCATCTTCAAAGATGTCCAAGTATGCATCACTATACAAGTTTTTTGCTTCCAAAATTCACTCTCAGGCCAGGTGCTTGAGCCTCTGTATCTCATCATGCAATATTTCCATCACTTTATTTCCATTGGCTATTTTCTCTTTCCAATCATCTATCATGTCTAACTCTTATCTGGTATATACATCAATTAGAATGTGGTACCTTTGCCCTTTTATTGCTTGTAGAGTTTATAAATCTTTGCTCCATGCCCATACCTCATCCATGATACTTAATTCTTGCCTCAAAATTGCCATGATCTTATCAACATTCTCTTGCATAGCATGCAACAAATTAAAACTTCCTGTGATTATAGTGACACCTTTATCCTCAAGGCTATCCTGCCAATCCTCACAAGCTTTCAAAAATGGATTGATTCATACACCTTCCCCTTCTCTAAGAATGGTATTTAGAGTCTCCTCATGGCATTAAGGATCAAGAGGACCAACAACTTCAGCTAGATATCCCTTTAGGATCTCAACTTTCCTTCAAAGTTTTTTGATTTCAATCTAATCTTGTTCCATGTGCCTGAGAACCTTTTTGACTCCCATAGGTATCATCTGTCAGGATGTATCATATGTAGGCTTTCCCAACATAATATTTTTCACTTCATAGTCCTTGAGACTAACAGCTTCAACATCTACACCTTCAAGAGGGTGAGCCACTTGTGCAAGTAAGTCTTGGTTCCATATGGAAGTGACGAACACAAATGGCATTGCATCATGTAATGGAGACTCAAGCTTGTTTAGTATCTTTGTAATATCACAAATGTCATCCTCTGAAGCACAAAATTGATGCTCAACATTTCTCATTATTTATTTACAGAACCATCTTGGGATGTGTCTCTCTATAACCTTGGCTCTAGATGTTGAAGGGGTGCGTTCAACTATCTCCTTCCCTTTATCACTCTTGCTCAGAGTCTCCTATTATGAGGACTCTTCTTCTTTTCTAGTCTTAGTCTCTGTAGATCTTGTAGTTTGATCCTCAACTTCCTGAGAAGTTTTTTGTGCATAATCTACTATCTGTGCCTCTTTTGATGGCTCATCAGTAACCCTTGGTTTTGGTTTCTCTTGTAATGATGGTTCCTTTTCAATATGTTCGTCTTCTAAACTTGGAGGTGGGGGAGTGACTGAACCCTTATCTACCACTATGATCTGTGGTGGAGATGGAGGAGTGAGATTAGGATCCTGTGTCTCTAGTGGCATCTATGTCCAGTCTTGCTATTGAAGTTCACCTATAGGGGTGTCTCTGATCTTATCTCCAACTAACTTCATACCCACAGGCATGAAATAAAAATTTGGGATGGAGAGAACATCTTCACCTTCCTCCCTTCACTCATTCACCCATCATTGCACTTCATTTTTTGAAGAAGAGAGTTCTATAGGTTCTTCTTGGGTGGGTGGCAGGGTACTTATGGCAATCTTCCTTCTCTCCAATTCTATGGCTTTCGCCAACTAAGTTCTCCTTTGTAAGGGTACTTGTTCTTCCTCCTGAATGGTTTTGAGAACTAGTGGATTAGGCACTAATCTATTATTGACTCTTTACCTCTTGCTCATCCTAACCTTGATCCTCTTTTGTCTTTTCAGAGCCATAGGAGAAGAAAACTCTTCTTGCATAGGAGGAATAAAGGTCTTTGGAATTTCTCCCTCTTCCATGTGGCTCAACAAAATAGGAGGCAACTGAAGTTCAACCTAGATTTGGGTATCTCCTCCATCTTGGGGCTCTTGTAGATTTGGCTGTCGTTGCTGGGAAGAGACTTGTTCTACAACATGCTCTATCTGAATCCTCAGAGGAGAGGCTTTCTTCCTCTTTCCCTTTCTCTCTAAAGGTGATAATATCTCACTGGGTAATCAAGCTGGTAGAATATCTCTAGCCTAATAGGAGACTTGAGTGTAAAGACAGGAACTATGACTTTCCTTCCCTTACCCCTTTCTAGGTGAGCATGCACATGGAAGATCACTATATCTAAAATTGGACCAAGTGGAAAGAGTTTCTTAATCCAACTCTTTGTCATTCGAATGACATGCCTCACTTGATGATTAATATCATCTCCTTTATTTCTATCAACTTCTACATTTAGAATGAGTCTCTAACCTACTTTATCTATATTGAATAGGGGATCCAGTAGTTCCTTGGAGTCTTGTAGTCTTATCTCATTAGGGATGGTCAAATGGAGAGCCTTTTCTACTAGATACAAAGTCATCTTACAATAGTCTCTGATGCAAACATCATAGTCATTTGTGGCATTCATCCAATGATCTTCAATGGTATCCTCATGATAGAACTCCTTTCCTACCAAGTTTTCCACTTTACCAACATTATCGAAGAATGGGTGAGGAGAATTATACTCTTCAAGAGGTTAGTTCTCCCATTCCCACTCGAAAGTTAGGATATCTTGCTTTCTCTTCACTTGATATGCTCCTACCACAAAAGGCCAATCCCAGGTCTCCATTGTCTTTTGATCCTCTCATAAGCTGACTCAATCTATCGTGATATTTCTATTAGGACCAACTTGTCACTTGGTTACCTCGAGAGTTTCTTCAGATTGATAGATGCATCACCTACCCAAATTTATGTAAATATCTGGAACTGGATGAAATATGTTCCAAGAGCTATTATTTGTGCCTTGGCTTCCTCAAACAATCTCTTTCCATAGTCCCCCTTGATGAATCAAATGATTGAATAGATGAAGGCATCATTCACAATTTTGTACTCCTTGCTTTGTAGTGAGAGCTTCTTCTTTACCAACTAAGGATAAATTATGTATGGCTAGGCATTGGGGTCCAACATACTACCTTTCTTGTATAACCTGGGATAGTTGGTTTCCCTTGTTGCAAGTAGATACACCATGTAAGAAGTCATATAAAAATTCTTCTTATCCTTTACTGTCCTCAACTAATCACACAAGTTTTCGCTTAGCATGGTGGCCCAATCCAGTGGTATCTTTTCATGCTTGATAGTCTCAATGAAGTTGACCATGAATGGAGTGAGATGACCAATTGTAAGTAAGCCCATGACTCTGCATAAAAGAATGATGGAGCATCTGATATCATCCTTCATGTATCCTCAAGTCATATCCACTTTGTTGATTGTCTTTCCCTGAGGTGGCTTCTCAATGAAGTACAAGGAATGTATAATGTTGATGGCCTCTTGGTTATGATCCTTATACCATCTTTCAGCTGCTTTGTAGGATAGTCAAATGAACTTATCAGCTCTGGGAAGATGGAAGACTTGCTCAATATTATCACGTCACAGATCCAAAACAACTTCCCTAGTAATGCTCTTGACTACCCTTTCATCAGAAATGAAGTGTCAAGAAAGGGTCATGATCAACTCAGTTGACTGCACTGTCCCTAGGTGTGATGCTGCATTCACTAATCCGAATCAAATTAATGTGGACCTCAGGGATGATCTTTCTTTTAGACTGTTGCAAAATCTCAAGAATTCTCCCAAGTCCTTGAAATTTGTAAAAAACTAGTTTCACTACTAATTTTGATGTAGACGTCATCTAATTATATTACTTGTGCATCATGATAAATAAAACATGACTAGTCACTAGATAGGGGGCGAGGCAGAGGCGCTCCCATGCCTAACTCGCCCACCTAAGGGTAGTGCGAGCACACCTGAAGGTGGCATGGCATGGGCACTAGCACACGAGTGGCACACTACATGCCCACCCAAGGGCAACATGGTGCACCTACCTAAGGGTGGCGCTACGTGTGCACCCAAGGGTAGTGAGGCGGGGGCACCCAAAGATAGCACTGTGTGCGCATGCCCAAATGCGGTGCACATTGGATGTTGAATGTGGAGGGGTAAAACTTACCCTTTATCTCTTGAATGCTCCTCCTCTAGTGCAAAATGAAAAAATTATGGGTGGGGTGGGTTTTATAGCCCTCTCCCCTTACACAAAAAACAAAATACGCCATACCTTGATGTGTGCGTGCGTGGGTGAGGGGAGGGTTTTTTTTTTTTTTGTATTTTTTGTGTTTTTTGAATATTTCCTTTTTTTTGTGATTTTTTCAACCTTTTTTTGTGTTTTTTCAAATTTTTTATGCAACTTATAAACTAATTTTCTCTTCTTCAAGTCTAGGAGTCAAAAAAAAGTAGGTGGTCCCCATTCCTAGTGAGGAATGGCGCATGTGTTGTGAATACCACAATAGTACCAAGCATTAATTGCAAAGTTTTGAAGGGTATAAGGCCAATTTTCACCTATTTTTCATCTTTACAAATTCAAAGAAAGAATGAGTAGAGTGAAGAGGCAAGTTACAAACCAATTCAAAGCATTTGCAAGGATTCTAGTGATGTTCAAACATGAGTTCATCGAATCTAAAGGTATTATTCTTCATAAGTTGAGTTGCACAATTTAAATTTGATAAACCCTAGTTTGATAAAATATCCTCTAGTTCAAAGAATACAAAGGAGAAAGAATATTTTGAGGTTCAATTAGATAGCAATAAGGTCAAACAACCCAATTCCAAGGCCATCCCAAACATTGCCTATAAACAAGATCTGTCAGGTGCATTATCGATTATTTTGCCTAAAGTCATAATGGTAAAAGATGTGAGAAAATGTTACAACTTCAAAGTAGGAGGCATAGGTGACATGGAGATAAGAAAATCATATGATAAATTGTGTGAAAATGGAGTCTTAAAGGAAGAATATAAGATTGTGGATAAAAAGGGTGTGACCCATACCCTAGATTTTCCCATAGTTTTCAAAACTAAATGGATAAAAATAGTTTTGAGTAGAATTCATGATGGATGTCTATGGTTAGAGGGTGGATCTATCAAGATTTCAAAAATAATTATTCATTGGGTGATTTTTTATCCAACCCTAGATCAGTCAAAGACACTATGAAGTGACTCAAAGGAGGCAATTGAGAAGAAAACAGGTGTAAAATGGAATAAGCACAGAATGACAAAAGATACCATCACTGATCTATTACTAAATTTTTATATTAGGGTCATTTTCCACAAGTTCTATTAGTTAAGCAGGTTAAACAATATACCCTACATATCAGTCAATGTTGGTTACACAATTGTCAAGAAAGATCATACCTGTGATCTTGCAAAACTTCAATTACAATAGATAAATGAGAACCTAGTTGCCATTAGAAAGACAAAAAGTGCACAATGTAAATTTTCATCAATACTTGTGTACATATTCTTCTATGTACACAATGAGTTCCCATCTTTTGGCAAGGTAGGATGGAAGACTAGTAATTCAGTGGCCGTCCAAATCAATGAATATATTGAGGAAATGGGAGAGAACTTTGAGTCATTTATGACAAGCTATTTTGAAGACTTTGAGAAGTCCAAGAAGTAGAGATTGAGGATACATGTTTCACTAGTAGAACAACACTATAATGACATGTGTTTCCTTTTAGATATTGATTACACTTATATACAAGCTATTGTACCCAGGGTTAGATGGCTAAGACCCCCAAGATATGGGATTAATGTTGATGAAGCCTTAGCTACCATTACTACACTCCTAGCAAAGGAGATTGACAAAACAACCAAGATATTTGGTAACTATGATGTAATGAAGTCTACATTTGAAATGAAATTGAAGATAGCTTCTACATTGAAGAATATAGATAAATTAGCAAAGAAATTGAAGCCAAAATTTGGTGAGGAAGCAAATGATGAGGAAGAAGAAGATGATGAAGAGAATCAAGAAGAAGAAGAGGTACAAGCTCAAGAACCTCTAGGTTTGACCCAATGCATGGGTGAGGACCAAGAAGAAGGTGTTGAGGAAGAGGAAATCAAAGACACATCAATGCCATTAGCACCAACGAAGAGAAAGGCCAAGGCTTAGCCTGTGGCTAAACCAAAAGTAAAGAAAATTGTGAAGCCCAACCTAGAAAAGCCAATAACACCAACATCCGGGGAAGGTACAAGGGATACTACTCAAAATTCCAAAGAGAAAGAAAAAGAGAAAACAAAAGCTACTAAATAGAAAGGCCCAGTGCAAAAGAAATAGAGGAGAAAATACATTGCACAACTAGAAACAGATGATGAAAAGACAGAGTCTGAAGATACAAATCAATTTAGAGTGGTAAGTCATACACCTAAATCTTATCTTCAAAATATCTGTGATAATGTTAAGGATAATGTAGATATGACAAGCTTAAAGAATATTGATTTTGGAAAACTTGGTAGAATAGAGAAAAAATCTGATTGAAGAATCAATTTATGAAATGATGTCTAAGTTCAAGAATACTCCACTTGAACTAGAAAATACAATGCCAAAGGAGTTGTATACAATTGTTGAAAATAAGTGGCATTACTACTTAAACTTTAAAAAAAAGAAAAGGGAATTAACACTAGCACAGGTAATGCTAGATTTGATAAAAGGTCAAATTGTCGAGGCAAATAAGAAGTATGGTAGTAGATTTGCACTGAAATATAGAGCATTTAGCATACTCTAGAACAATATTGAGGATGTTGTGAAGAAATCCACTCAAATGTGGAAGCTAATATATGGTTTGACAATAGTTAAAGAAGGAGAAGAGGATCCCTTTGAGAGGAGAAATAATGGAGATGAAGAGGAAGACACAGAAGATGAAATAGTAAGAGTAAAAGATGATACTATTGTGGAGGAGACACAAAAGAAGAAAAATGAGATGTCTACAATTGAAGAGAAATAGGAAGAATAGAGTGTGCAAGACACATAAATGGAAAGCATGATCCCTCCACATAACACAAGCATGCCTAAAAAACTATAATTGTTAAGGATGTTCCTAACAATTTGGTTTAGAACATCAACCCCTTAACTATAGAAGACCTAAAGAAGACCCTTGACCAATCCACACTGCAAGCTAGATTGCATGAGAATCCAATATTAGTTAGTGTTGATGAAGTTCAAAAGGTAGTAGGTGATATTACAAGGGATATGGTGAACATAGAAGAACCACCTTCTGCTATCCCTTCAACTATTGGTGCTCAACCTTTAGTGAAAACATTAGAAGAAACATCTACAAAGGATGACACTACTGTTAGAGTTGAACAAACATAGACTACAATAGAGGAAAAAGAATAAGAAACAACTAGTGTTCAACCTGATGCACAAGCACAAGGTGCAAGTTAGATAATACTAATTGATCAAGGCAAATCCAAAGAAAAGGACATACCAAAGGAAAAGGAGCAAGAATTCATACAAGCATTGGTAAATCTACCAACATCTGGCTCTCCTACAAAATTCCTTTAGGAGCTGAGCATTGAAGTTGTACCATTGCAAATCTTTGCACCAAGCTCAAGTTCATCCAAGGTTGCCAAGGTAATTCACTATGTAGATGTAACTCTAGATGAAGATATAGTGATACTTAAATATGATTATGTAACCATTACTTTGGAACAAATAGGCTTAATAAAACAAGCCTTAGAAAAGAAGAAAAATCAATAAATACTCAAAAAGGAGTATAAACAGAGGAAAGCATTGTAGCAAATAAAAGACATTTTCTTAGATGCTTTCAATTTGCCTACACCTAAAGAATCAAAGCCAATATTAGAACAACTATTAGATATTATGGAGCAAGTGACTAATGAAGACCAAGATAGAAATGCAAAAATTATGGAATGGTCAAAAATAAAATTTCAAGGGAAATTCAATGAGAAAAAGTTTGATGATATAGCACTAGCAAAAGTATAATTGGCTACAAAAATTGAGAAAGTAAAGAAGGTACTTGAGAACATATTCTCATTGTACACAAAACTGTGTGATACCACACTCTTCAAACAATAAACAAGCCATAAAATTCTGAGTCCGGAGAGAAAATTGAAAATCTTAGGTATGCAACTACCTCAAAACCTAGCTCAGAGTGAGAAGCACTTTCATTCATTGCTTCAAACACAAAGTGTTGGAAAATTGATTGAAAATGAAAACTATCAAAGAGGGAGATTGTTGCAAAGAAGGAAGATTGTTGTTAAAAGAATGTTTTCAATCATTAATTTTTCATTGATGTCAAACCTACCATTTTTTGGAATGGAAATTGCTTATAAGATCCAAGTACTATCACTTAGTTGATTGATGAAGATGATTTAATCAACAAGAAGTAACAAGAGCACCTAAGGGAAAGGTTGAGTTATGGTTTTGTAATGAAGTGCAAGGATCAGTTAAGACAGTGGTTAAATGATTTATTGATAACATACTTGAATATATTAAGGTTGGTCAAACTTTAGAAACATTGAAGGAATAATTTGCAACAAGGTTGACTGCAAAGCTAAACTAAGTTCATTAGTGAGTGCCGAGCAAGCTAGTTCAAGCTAAGCAATTTTTTAGTTAGTGCTGAGCAAATGAAGAATCTATTGTGTGCTAAGTAATATAGAAGGAGCCAAGCATGTTCAAGTGTCAAAAAAAGTAACAGGTGTCAAGCATTGAAAAAACTTAGTGGATGCCGAGTGAATCCTTAGTAGGTGTTGAGCATCAGTAAAATGTAGTTGATGTTGAGTAACATAGTATGTGTCGAGCACTAGAATTTCAATAGTGCCGAGCTGCTGCGTTATTGGAAAAGTAAAAGATTCACCAAATTTGAGTCGACAAATTTGTTACCTTGAATTTTGTGAACAAGTTGGAGGATAAGGATGATGAGCTAGAAGTACAAAATTTTATGTAAACCTTTTTTGATAAAATTCAAGAGGATTCTTCATGATGTTTCTAGAAGGAACAAGATGTGGGTTAGATTCAATGAATCCTGCCTAATTTATTTGAACTATAATTAAAGGAGGAAGAATCAAGTGGGAAAATCAATTCTAGATTTCTATTTAAGGAGTTATAAACCAAGAAGCAAGAGCTATTAGAGTGCCAAAATTGTGAAGTAATTGAAAGGTGTTAACATCACAAGGAGAAGGAAGAACATAGCACAAAGACTCTACTTTGATAAGTGGTCATATAAGAGATTGCACTAGTACATCGAGCATGGAGACTCAAGGAGACAAAGCTTGAGAAGGAGAACAAGCTATTAGAGTTGCAGAGATTGAAAACTAGGCAATGTGAAGAGCTAAAAAGAGCTTTGAAACCTACATGATAAGTTGTGAGTTATATCATATCAAAAGCTCTTGTTGTTACTCTCTAAAAGTTGTATCAGTTAGGGTAAAATTCCTATGGACTTAGGTTGGTTTAACAACCATTTGTAAATCCTTTAATAGGGTGACATTCCAAGTGAATGTTCTAAAGTCCTCTAACTAGGCCCACTTTTAACATGGTGGTTAAATCCTTTAACCAGGTCACATTTAACAGTGTGTTGTAGCCTTTAACAGGGCAGGCCTTTCACAGGGCATCACTTTAGAAGAGTGAGAATTGAGTAGCATGTTACTGGTGGTTTTTCCCAAATTGGGTTTCCATGTAAATCATTGTGTTATGTTTTGATTTTTAATGTATTATGCTTGCATGTTGATTTACAATATCCTACTAAGTAGGAAAGTTTTTTCTTGGATGAATGAACAATTTTGAAGGCTCACTTTACTTGATGAAAAAATTTTAATTGGATATTTGGACCTTGACTAACTAATTCACACCGCCCCCCCCCCCCCCCCCCCCGCCCTTAGTTATTCTAAATAATTTCTAACTATTGGTATTAGGGTCATTAGCTAATTTAGTTTAAAGGTACTAGAAGCAGGAAGATCAAGATGTCTAAGAGAGAAGTTCCCAAGCTCAACAAAGATAACTTCATTGCATGGTAAAGTCTGATGAAACTGCACCTTGAATCAATAGGTGATTATGCAAAAACTTTAATTGGAGTGGAACATGTAGATCTAGTTGGAACCCTCTTTGTAGATGAGTTGAACAAAAAGGAGGAGTACAATTAGGCAATGTTGGATATTTCCTCTGCACTCAATTATGTTGAATTTGATCACATCAAAGGATGTGATACTGCATTCAAGATGTGGAAAGCCCTATCAAATATCTATGGAGGAGATCAAAATGTTTGACGAGCAAAGAGATAAAGCCTTAGAGGAAAGTTTGATGACATAAAAATGGAGGAAGGTGAGAATTCTATTCAATATGCCTCCAAAATGAAAGAAGCAGTAAGTGCAATAAGAAATCTAGGTGGTCATTTGGAAGATGACATTGTCAATAGAAAATACTTAAGATCTCTACTCCCTATCTATGCTATTAGAGTTTTAGCCATCCAAGAGCTAAGGTGTGTACTAGGAAACAAACTAACCTTTGAAGGTATAGTGGGAAGACTCACTACTTTTGAATTGTCCAATTATGATAACTACAGACCTAAGAACCTTGAATCTGCTTACTAGGCTAAGCTATCATTGAAAGATACAGAGGAGGTGAAATCAAAGAAGAAGAGTAGAAAAGGAAAACATGCATCCAGTGAGATAAACATAGATGAAGAGGATGTGGAACAATTGGAAGCACTACTGGCAAGAAGATTCCATAGAGACAAAGGTAAACTCAAAGGTAAGCTCCCTATCATTTGTTTATATTGCGATGAAGTAGGACATATTGCTACAAGGTGTACATAGAAGAAGAACTACAAAAAAGGAAACATGATGGAAACACAACCCAAGACCAGAATGAACACAACAAGAAAAGGGAAATATTATTATTAGTGAAAATCTACTACTACATTCAGTACAAGGAAAATTGACCCAAAGGCATGCCCTTTGGGCTTACAATAGACTGAATCCGGAGAGAAATTCTCCTCATAGTGCCTTCTCCCGAACTCCACTAAGAACTCCTTTATAATTCTAGAAATGTTCTTAAATAGACCCCAATTTGTTTAGGGTTATGAATACATTCTAGAATATGCCAGTTAGTATCCACCACCAAAACAGAAGGTTCCATAAATCTTGTTAGAAGTCAACGTAAAATTAGAAGAATCTAGAAATGGTAGCCCAACTTCCAGAAGGCATAACTTTTGAACTAGGACTTCGATTGACGAACCATTTACATTTCCAAAAAGATCTCAAAGTGCTTTATAGCCCTATGGACAAAGTTTCTTGTCCCCCATTTTTTGGGCTTGTACGAGGCCATTTAGTGCCTCAAACCTGACTTTGAAGTGCTCTTAGGAGGTCTCCAGGAAACTTAAAACTATAATAACTTTCTAACTGTAAAGCCTTTTGACTTGATTATTTTTTTGGAGTTCTTTAAATTACAAGTACAACCATCTCTCTAACACCCTTTAACTCATTATAATTTTGGCTCAATTGCAAAATAACCCATTTTTTACATTTACACATATCCCAAGGTGTATTAAAACTCTAACTTAGAAAACTAATAATGGAACAGTGAGAGTTGGAACCTTTATTTGACCCAAATGGGTATCCATAAATGAAAACACATTAAACAAAACTATATCTAAGCATATCTTTTTGGGTGATACAAGATTGCCCTTACACCACTGGATACTCCTGCATCAAAACAAGTACAAGAACAAAAGAGAAGATGATAGCAGAGAATACAAAGACAAAGGAAAAAGATGCTACATTATTGAAGAAGATTTTTATGAGAATGATGATGAAGTAGTCTATGTAGCCATGAAGGATGAATCAAATGAAGATGAGCAACAACACTGGTGACTTGTGTGAACAAAAATGACAAGTGGATCATAGACAGTGGATGCTCACATCACATGACAGGAGACAAAAGCAATTTTATTACCTTTACCCAATATGATGGAAATAGTGTTAGATTTGGAAATGATGCTCCATGTCAAATCAAAGGAAAAGGTTCTATCAAAATTAGAAAGAAAATTTCATCTAACAATGCATACTATGTAGAAGGACTGAACTACAATTTGTTGAGTGTGTCACATTTAGGCAATGTAGGTTACAAAGTAGAATTTGGAAACAAAACTGCCAAAATTTATGATACTGATGGAAATTTGATAGGAAAAGTTGAAAAAACTAGGGGTAATCTATTTTATCTAGATATGGAAGACACAACATGTCATGGCACAAAAAGTTGTGTCATGTTAACTTTGACAATTTGATTAGCATCAGCAAAAGGAAGAAAGTTAGAGGTTTTCCTAAGCTGAAGAAACGTAAAAATACAATGTGCAAACAATTTCAACTAGGAAAGATGACCAAATCAAGATTCAAAAGAAAAACCTACACTTCCAAAGAAGTACTCAAATTAGTCCATACAAACTTATGTGGCCCAATAGAAGTGCAAAGCTACCTAGGAAACAAATACATAATGCTATTTCTAGATGACTATTCCATGATGATGACTTCCATGTTCTTAAAGAAAAAATCTAATGCATTTCAAATGTTTAAGTGGTATTTGGCTAGGGTTGAGAAGGAAATAGGAAAGAGTCTGAAGTGCCTAAGATTAGACAGAGGAGGAGAGTTTACATCAAAAGAGTTTGAGATATTTTGCAATGACAAAGGTATCAAAAGGAAAACATCAACACCAAGAACTCCACCACAAAATGGCATTATAGAAAGAAGGAATAAATCAATAATAAACTATGCTAGAACATTGATGATGGAGAAAATTTTTGTTCTAAATTATTGGAGAGAAGCTATAAGTACTGCTATTTACACCTTGAATCGAGTTCAAGTCATGAAAGGTACAAATGCAACAACTTTTGAATTATGGCATGGTCACTCACCTAATGTAAAACATTTCAAATTATTTGGTAGCAAATGTTATATTCTTAAAGACACTAGGGATGGAAAGTTTGATGCAAAGAGTGATGAAGGCATATTCCTTGGATATTTCACTAGAATTAAGGCATATAAGTGTTTAAATACTAACAATTATAAGATTGTGGAGAGTGAAAATGTAAATTTTGATGAGCATGTAGAAGTCCAAGTTGATGAATCCAATCAACCAGAAGATTATAGATCTTTTGTATACTTCTATGAAGGAATACCAACTGAAGATGAAGTTTCCAATCAAGTTGGAAATTGGCAGCAAATTTCAGTATTAGCCAAGTCACAACCAGTGAATGTTGAGTTACATTCAAAAGTCGAGTTACAGAATGAAGAAAATTCACATTCTGATTCTAAAATTAGTACACATGAAAGAGATGATGAAATACTAGAAGGTGAAGAGCAAAATGACTCTTAAGTAGAAGGACCAAACATGAAAAGAAGGATAGAACCAAGACTAGCCAAGTATGTGAGAAGACAGCACCGTGCGGAACAAATCATTGGTGACAAGGATGTAAGACCAATGAAAAGGAATAGACTAAGGAATGAATCATGTTTGCTAAGCAAGGTTGAACCCAAAATAGTGAAAGATGAATTACAAGATGATAATTGGCATAAAGCTATGGAAGTAGAGATAGATCAGATTAAGAAGAACAACACTTGGGCCCTAGTTCATAGGTCAGCTGATAAAAATGTAATTGATACAAAATGGGTCTTCAAGGAAAAAACTTGATGAGAATGGTGAGACAAAAAGAAATAAGGCTAGACTAGTATGCAAAATTTATGCACAAGAAGAAGGACTAGACTATGGGGAAACATTTTCCATTATTGCAAGAATGGAAGGAGTAAGAACACTACTTGCATATGCTACTTACAAAAATTTCAAAGTCTACCAAATGGATGTGAAGTCTACTTTTTTGAATGGTATACTTGAAGATGAAGTCTACATAGAACAACCAGATGGATTTGTTGATGACAACAACAAGGATATGGTTTTCAAATTGCATAAGGCACTTTATTGCTTGAAGCAAGCTCCTAGAGCATGGTATGAGAGACTACACAAATATCATGTGAAGATAGGATTTGAGAGAATAGATGACAAAAAAAACCTATCTAAGAAGAAGAAAAAAGGTAAACATATTCTGATATCTAAAATCTTTGTTGATGATATTATATTTGGAGGAAAAGATGTTCTATGCAAAGATTTTTCTAATCAAATGAAACATGAGTTTGAGATGTCAATATATGGAGAAATAAAATTCTTTGTTGGATTGCAAGTCCATCAATTGAAGCATGAAATATTTATGAGCCAATCAAAATATATCAAGGAGATACTCAAGACATTTGGATTAGAAGATTCAAAACCAATCAGTACACTAATGGTAGTAGGACATAAGTTATCAAAGAATGATGAGTCAGCTGAAGTGAATTAGACAATGTATAGATCAATGATTCAAAAGTTGTAGTATGTTGTACATAGTAGACTAGACATTGCACTAGTTGTTGGAATAGTGGCAAGATTTTCTGCTAACCCAAGAGAAAATCATCTGATGGCAGTAAAGGGAATACTAAGGTACCTAAAAGTAACTGATGACTTTGGTTTGTACTAAGAAGTGAAAATTTTGAGTTAAGAGCCTAAACTGATGTAGATTGGAGAGATAATATTGATGATAGAAAAAGCACCAGTGGAGGAGCACTTTTCTTTGGGAAAAGATTGATTGCTTGGACCAACAAAAAGAAAATTTGTACCTTGCAATCCATAGCAAAAGCTAAATATGTTGTTGTTGCTATCAACTGCACTAACATTGTATGGATCAAACATTTTCTACAAGGTATGAAGGAAGAAGTAACTAAACCTATGATACTCTATTGTGATAATACAAGTGCCATCAACATATCAAAGAATCTTAATATGCATTCCAAAACAAAATACATTACAATCAAGTATCACTATGTAAGAGAATTGGTGGAAGACGAGCAAGTAAGGATGGACTATGTCAATTCAAAGGAATAGATTGCTAACATCATTACAAAAGCACTACCTAAAGATGCTTTTAAGTATCTTAGATGTAAGTTAGGTGTGATACCCCTAGCCAAGACTACTTGAGATAAAACAAGACTACCCTACATCAAATGAGTTAATTGTTGGCATATTACAAATCAATGTAGAGGATATTTACTTTAGGCTCATGCCTGAAGTAATCAAAGTGTTGAAGTTCCAAATCAGTCACAAGCAAGGTGACATAGGGGGAAATTGGAGTACCTACAAATGCTACATTTAAATGTTAAGATGTTGAAATAGTATGTCTTTTGCATTGTTGTCAAAGATGGAGAAGAATGAAGAAACTGATTAATAACATTCAATCAGACAGAGGGAGAAGTAGCTAAAGTAATTGATACTAGAATGTGATCAATGCATGCAGAGGAAGAAATGACGTAAAAGGGAGTTATGCGTAGTAGAAAGAAAGCATATGAAAAAGTAAATAACAACTCATAGGGATAAAATAGTGCAAATAAGAATCAATTAGAGGAATTGTAGAACAAAGACAAAGAAGATAGTTTATCAGCAAAAGAATTCAGAGGGAGTCATAAGTTAACTTATGCTATTGATAAAATGGATAGTTTTATAAAGTTTTCTTTTTGGCATTTGAATTACTATTTTAACCTAGTTAGCATTCTGTTAACTTGGATGATTAGTTTGGTTTGACATCAATGCCAAAGAGGGAGAATGCCGAAAAATTGATTGAAAATGAATACTATCAAACAGGGAGGTTGTTACAGAGAAGGAAGATTGTTGTTAAAAGAATGTTTTCAATCATTGTTTTGTCATTGATGTCAAACCTACTATTTTTTGGAATGACAATTGCTTATAAGATCCAAGTACTTGTTAGATTGTGGTGACTGATCAGGAAAGTACTGTACATACTTCATAAAAAATTTTTTTGGAAGTAGCCGACATGGTAGCCGACATATTATGGCCGACATATGGCTAACATGTTATAACCCTAAAGCGGTTTAATACTTGTATAAAAAGGGCTTAGGGTTGGGTATTTTTTATGTGTGGTGATACGAAATTGGTTCTTGCGGCAGTATTGAGCTGTAAGGGATTACGGATTGTAATCAGGTTGTAATCACTAGATTGTAATAAGATCGGACTTGCTGTTTGGTGGACGTAGCCCAGGGATTGGGTGAACCACGTTAAATCTTGCTGCCTTGTGTTCATTTCTGTGTGTTCTATTATTTTCTGTTATTGGTTATATTTGCATGTAGTTTTTATTTCTGTCCATGGTTTATCCTAACAAGTGGTATCAGAGCCTAGTTTTTTTTCAGTTATCCTCTGTAGGAAAGTCTCACGGTTAAGTGGGAGTCTCACGGTTGAGTGGGAGCAATGGCAGATGATGGTAAGCTGAGGGTTGATAGGTTTAATGGGCAGAACTTCCAGTTATGGAAGATGCAAATGGAAGACTATTTATATCAGAAGGATTTATGGAAGCCGTTGGAAGGAAAAGCCAAGAATCAGGGAACTATGTCAGAGGCTGAATGGGATCTTTTGGATAGAAAGGCACTCAGAAGCATTCGGTTATGATTGGCACAATCGGTGGCATTTAATATTACAAAAGCAAAGACGACAGAAGATTTGATGAAAACCTTAGCGACACTGTATGAAAAGCCCTCCGCTTCAAATAAGGTATTTCTCATGAAGTGTTTATTTAATATGAAAATGGCAGAAGGTGGATCTGTTGCAGATCATTTAAATGAGTTTAATACTATTACTAGTCAATTATCTTCTGTGGGTATCAATTTTGATGAAGAAATTCGGGCTCTCTTGATTTTGTGTTCTTTGCCTGAAAGCTGGAATGGCTTGGTAATGGCAGTGAGTAATTCTGTTCCTGGATCAAGTACCCTAAAATATGATGATGTGATCGGTGTTATTTTAAGTGAGGAAACTCGTAGAAAATCCTTAGGTGGATCTACATCAGGAAGTGCTTTAAATGCACAAAGCAGGGGTAGAACGACTGAAAGAGGAAGTAACTCTGGAAATCGTGGGAAATCAAGAGGAAAGTCAAAGGGGAGGAGGTCTCAATCGAGAGGACCAAATGATTGCTAGTACTGTGGGAAATCAGGGCACAAAAAGAAAGATTGCTGGACTCAAAAGAAAAATGAAGGAGATAAATCAGATGGAGACAAAGAGGCAAATGTGGTAAGTAACAAATCTGAAGAGGATGCTTTGCTTCTATCTTTAGAGAGTGTTGATGATTCATGGGTTTTAGATTCTGCTGCTTCTTTTCATGCTACACCTCATAGAGGTTATTTCATTGATTATGTCCAAGGGGATTTTGGGTTTGTTTATTTGGGGGATAATGAACCCTGTCAGATTGTTGGAAAGGGAAAAATTAAGATTAAGTTGCAGAATGGGAATCATTGGCTACTACATGAGGTAAGACATGTTCCAAAACTAAGTAGAAATTTAATTTCAGCAGGGCAACTCGGTGATGAGGGTTGTGTAGTTACTTTTAATGATAAAAATTGGAAGGTTTCAAAGGGTTCCCTTGTAGTAGCAAAAGGTGTGAAAGTAGGCACCTTATATCTTTGTACAGGTCATATTGTTCCTTCTACTTTGATTGTTTCAAAGAAAAATGAATATTCAGGAACAATTACTGCAGTTGAGCAGGGAGAACAAATAGCTGCTGTAGATTCTAATACAGTGCTATGGCACAATAGACTTGGGCACATGAGTGAGAAAGGTATGAAAGTATTTCATTCAAGGAAAGTTTTACCAGGTCTAAAATGTGTGAATATGGATTTCTGTGAAAGTTGTGTGTATGGAAAACAAAAGAGAGTGAGTTTTGTAAAGACAGGGAAGGAAAACAAAAAGGAGAAATTAGAGCTTGTGCATACAGATGTATGGGGACCGGCTCAGGTATCTTCCCTTGGTGGCTCTCATTATTATGTTACATTTATTGATGACGCAACTAGAAAAGTATGGGTTTATTTCCTTAGACAGAAATCTGATGTATTTCAAACTTTTAAGAAATGGAAATGCTTGGTTGAAAATGAGACTGGTAAGAAATTAAAATGTCTCTGATCTGATAATGGTGGTGAGTATTGCAGTCATGAATTTGAAGATTATTGCTCCACTAATGGTATTCATAGACAAAAAACTATTCCAAGGACTCCACAGGAAAATGGAGTGGCTGAACGCATGAACAGGACTATAATGGAGCGCGCAAGGAGCATGAGGTTGCATGCTGGGTTGCCCTTACACATGTGGGTGGAGGCTATCAATACTGCAGTATATTTGATTAATAGAGGTCCCTCTACTCCTTTGGGCTATGGTATTCCAGAGGAAGCATGGATTGGTAAGAAGGTGAGTTATTCTTTTCTCAAGACCTTCGGTTGTGAAGCTTTTGCTCATATAGTCTCTGAAAATAGAACCAAGCTAGAAGCTAAATCAAAGAAATGTGTCTTTGTTGGATATGGCATTAATGAATTTGGCTATAGGCTTTGGGATTTTGAAAATCATAAAATTATAAGAAGTCGGGATGTCATATTCAATGAAAAAGTGTTGTACAAAGATCTGTTGTAGCAACATGAGAAGAAAGAAGATGATTATGTAGTGCTGGATGATACTCCAAAAGCTGATGTTCCAGCCATTCCTCATGATGTGCAACAACCGCAACAACAAATACCACATACACTAGTGAATGTTAGACGATCAACAAGGCCAATTAGACCTCCACAAAGGTTTTCTCCCTCTTTGTATTCTATTTTACTTACTGATGCTGGTGAACCTGAAAGTTATGATGAAGCTGTGCAGGTGGATACTAAGATTCAGTGGGAGTCTGCAATGAAAGATGAAATGGACTCTTTGCTGCAAAATAAGACATGGGATTTGTGCAAGTTGCCTGCAGGTAAAAAGGCTTTATAGAATAAATGGATTTACAGGTTGAAAGAAGAGGAAGGAGGTAAGAAAAGATTTAAGGCCAGGTTAGTTGTAAAAGGATTTGCACAGAAAAAGGGAATTGATTTTGATGAGATATTTTCTCCTGTTGTTAAAATGACTTCTATTCGTACTGTTTTAAGTCTTGTGGCTACTAAAGATTTGCATTTAGAGCAGATGGATGTTAAAATAGCCTTTCTTCATGGTGATTTGGATGAAGAAATATATATGGCTCAGCCACAGGGTTTTGAGGTCAAAGGTAAGGAGAAATTAGTGTGCAAATTGAAGAAAAGTTTATATGGCCTGAAGCAAGCACCTCGGCAATGGTATCTAAAATTTGATAGTTTTATGCATGAGCATGGATATAAAAGGTGTCATTCAGATTACTGTGTTTATTTTAAGAGGTTGGATGATGATAGCTACATTATTTTATGTCTATATGTTGATGATATGCTTATAGCTAGGTTTGACATGCATCATATTAAGGGGCTAAAATGCCAGTTAGCACATGCATTTGCTATGAAGGATTTGGGGGCAGCAAAACAAATCCTTGGTATGAAGATTCACAGAGATAGAAAGAATAGAACATTGATGCTATCTCAAGCTGATTATGTTGAGAAGGTGTTGCAACGTTTCTCTATGGAGAATGCTAAAGCTGTCAACACACCTTTACCTGGTCATTTGAAATTGACTAAGTAGATGTGTCCCAAGACACAGGAAGAGGAGGATAAGATGTCCAAGGTACCCTATGCTTCAGCTATAGGAAGTTTGATGTATGCTATGGTATGCACTAGGCCAGATATTGCACATGCAGTGGGAGTCGTTAGCAGGTATATGAGTCATCCAGGTTTTGAGCATTGGAATGCTGTCAAGTGGATTCTCAGATATTTGAGAGGAACATCCAATAAGTGTTTACACTTTGGGGGCTCTACTACTGATTTACAAGGCTATGTTGACTCAGATTTGGCTGGGGATATTGATACCAGGTGGAGTACTATAGGTTATGTCTTTACTGTTGGTGGGGCATCTGTGAGCTGGGTTTCTAGGCTACAGAAGATTAATGCTCTCTCCACTACAGAGGCAGAGTATGTTGCTGCTACAGAGGCAGCCAAAGAGATGGTATGGCTTCAGTTCTTCTTGGAAGAATTGGGACATCCTCAGAAGGATAATTATTTGTTCACAGATAGTCAGAGTGCCATTCATCTTGCTAAGAATTCAGCTCTGCATTCTAAGACCAAACACATACAGTTGCGGTACCATTTCATTCGGTTAGTTTTGGAGGATGGACAGTTAAAGCTGGAGAAGATACATACCAATGAAAAACCAGCAGATATGTTGACAAAGGTTGTCACAAGGAAGAAGCTGAACTCCTCTTCAGCTTCAGTTGGTCTTTTAGACTAAATGTGAATAAAAGAACAGTAGAGTCCAGGGTGGTTTGATCCAGTGGGAGCCCCATGCGGTAGTTGTATTGTTACAGGATCAGTCTCCAAGTGGGAGATTGTTGTTTAGTGTAGAGCCTGATCAGTCCCCAAGTGGGAGATTGTTAGATTGTGGTGACTGATCAGGAAAGTACTGTACATACTTCATAAAAAAAAATTTTGGAAGTAGCCGACATGGTAGCCGACATGGTAGCCGACATATTATGGTCGACATATGGCCGACATGTTATAACCCTAAAGCGGTTTAATACTTGTATAAAAAGGGCTTAGGGTTGGGTATTTTTTATGTGTGGTGATACAAAATTGGTTCTTGCGGCGGTATTGAGCTGTAAGGGATTACAGATTGTAATCAGGTTGTAATCACTAGATTGTAATAAGATCGAACTTGCTATTTGGTGGACGTAGCCCAGGGATTGGGTGAACCACATTAAATCTTGGTGCCTTGTGTTCATTTTTGTGTGTTCTATTATTTTCTGTTATTGGTTATATTTGCATGTAGTTTTTATTTCTGTCTGTGGTTTATCCTAACAGTACTATCACTTAGTTGATTGATGAAGAGGATTTAATCAACACAATGTAACAAGAGCACCTAAGGGAAAGGTTGAGTTATGGTTTTGTAATGAAGTACAAGGATCAGCTAAGAAAATGGTTAAATGATGTATTGATAACATACTTGAAGATACAAAGGTTGGTAACATTTAGAAACATTGGAGGAATAAGTTGCAACAAGATTGACTGAAAAGCTAAACTAAGTTCATTAGTGAGTGTCGAGCAAGTTAGTTCAAGCTAAGAAAATTTTTAGTTAGTGCTGAGAAAATGAAGAATCTAGTGTCTGCTGAGTAATACCGAAGGAGCTAAGCATGTTTAGGTGCCAAGCAACGTAACAGGTGTTAAGCATCAAAAAAACTTAGTGGATGTTGAGTGAATCCATAGTAGGTACTGAGAATCAGTAAAATGTAGTTGATGTCGAGTAACATAGTATGTGCCAAGCACCAAAATTTCAATAGTGCCAAGCCACTATATTATTGGAAAAGCCAAAGATTCACCAAATCTGAGCTGACAAATTTGGTACCTTGAATTTTATGAACCAGTTGGAGGATAAGGATGATGAGCTAGAAGCATAGAATTCTATGTAAACCTTTTTTGAACAAATTCAAGAGGATTCTTCATGATGTTTTTAGAAGGAACAAGATGTGGGATAGATTCAATGAATCCTACCTAATCCATTCAAACTAGAATTAAAGGAGTGTAGAATCAAGCAGGAAAAGAAACTCTAGATTTCTATTTAAGGAGTCACAAATCAAGAAGCAAGAGTTGCTGGAGTGTAGAAATTAAGAAGTGATTGAAAGGTGTTAAGGAGAAGACATCAAGAGGAGAAGGAAGAATAGAGCATAGAGACTCTACTTCGATAAGTGGTCATATAAGAGATTGCACTGGTACATTGAGTATGGAGACTCAAGGAGACAAATCTTGAGAACGGAAACAAGCTATTAGAGTTATAGAGACTGAAAGCTAGGCAATGTGAAGAGCTAAATAGAGATCTGAAATCTGCAAGATAAGTTGTAAGTTGTATCAAGTCAAAAGCCCTTGTTGTTACTGTCTAAAAATTGTATTAGTTAGGGTAAAAATCCAATGGACTTAGGTTGGTTTAACAACCATTTGTAAATCCTTTAACAGGGTGGCATTCCAAGTGAATGTTCCAAGGTCCTCTAACCAAGCCACTTCTAATAGGGTGGTTAAATCCTTTAACTGAGTCACAATTAATAGAGTGTTGTAGCCTTCAACAAGGTAGGCCTTTCATAGGGCATCACTTTAGAAGAGTGAGAATTGAGTAGCATGTTATTGGTGGTTTTTCCCAAATTGGGTTTCGAGGTAAATCACTATGTTATGTGTTGATTTTTCATGTGTTATGCTTGCATGTTGATTTAGAATAACCTATTAAGGAGGAAAGTTTAAGCTTGGATAAATGAATAGTTTTGAAGGCTCACTTTTCTTTGATGAAAAAGTTTTAATTGGACATTTGGACCTTGAATAATCCAATTATTCTAAAGAATTTATTCTAAAGAATTTCTAAAGAAATTCTAACACAAAGTCAACTAGCTATGCTAACAATAGAAAAGGCTAATATAAGAGCTAAGTTGACTAACATTCAAGCCTCCCTAACCCCTTATATGGAGATACTCCACAAAGAACTAGGATATGTAGAGACTTTGATGAAGAAAGATCCAAATCTTTCAACATTAGATGGACTAGTTCACCTTGCAACAGAGATAGCAATCGAAATAAAGTCATTAGATGTTGCATGTGACAATTGTGATACTACTCTAAAAATAATAATGGAGGTCCACAAGTCCTTCTTGGAAAAATACACAATCAGTGTATAGACTCTTTGACATAAGTGTTAGAAAAGGGAGAGATAAATGTGCAAAGAGGGAGATAGAAAGAAAGGGGGAGATAAATAAGCAAGGGGGGATAAAGGTAAACCATAAGGGGAGAAAACACAAAGGAAGCAAGTAGAAGAGAAGAAATATAACATATCAAATAAAGAGTATCAGCATATTTGAAGACAAAGAGTATCAACAAGAGATAAAATTACTCATAATAGAGAATAGATTTTTGGAAAATATAGGCACATTAACTTTGGGGGAGTTATAAATTTTGAGGTATATAGTTTATTACATAATTTTGAAAAATTTGAAGTTTTGTATACAAGCCAAGTTGTGAATATATTATATTCAAGAAGGTTAGATTGATTATGTAGAGTTAAGTGTTTTGGACACTCATGTCAAAGGGGGAGATTGTTGATCTTAGATTGATTTTTACAATTGAGTGTCAACACAATTAAGACATTCACTAAGTTCATACTAAACTAGTAATACATGCCAAGTATGATATGTAGATATAGAGTGTGCTGAGTTGCAATTAGTGCCAAGTCACTCAAGTGCCAAGAAGACAATACATGCTGAGTGATTCAAGTGCCAAGCAAACAGTAGATGCTGAGTAGTTCAGGTACTGAGTAAGAGAAAAAAATTACACTATGTGCCAAGCATCAGTAACCTCAAGTGTCGAGCAACATAGATTTGACACATTTGTTTGTGATTGCACAAACAACTATGTAAATCATTTTCAGTTGACCTAAGGATAGAATACAATCTTTTGAAGGTAAGGACAAATCTGTATGCAAATTCCCTATGCAATTACATGTAGCCAATTAGAAAAAGGGAAGGATTAAGTAGCAAAAAGGATGAATATCAGCCATAGATTCATACCTAATCCTAAGTCTTCTAGTCTTCTTAAGGAGGAAAAAACCCTAAACTTCACAACAAGCATGTAAGGAATTGAAGGCGAAGAATAGTGAAGTCTGCATGCTAAAAGTAGAGCATTCATGGAGGCTTAAAAGTTGTAGAGAGTGAATTGTAGAATCAATTTGAGAAGAATAAAGGATAGAGGATACAAAACTGACATATTAGATCAAAAAGGATCAAGAAGGACACAGTACAGATTTGATCTTTAATTAGGCTACTGGAGCTAGTCACAAGATCTATGCTGAAACATCCTAATAGGTGATTTTAGTTAAATCTCCTAGGCAAAGTAGTCCTAACAGAATTTTGTAAATCCTTTACCAAGGTGACATTCCAAGTGGATGTTCTAAAGTCCTTTAGCCAGGCACACTTCTAATAGGGTAGTGAAATCCTCTAACAAGGTGAAACTTAACAGTCCTTGTAAGCCTTTAATAAGGCAAGCCTTTCATAGGGCAGATCATGTATCATGGTCAACACTTTGTAGCCATAATCAATGACACTTTATTGCTGCAATAGTGAAGAATTATGGGTGTGATTCCCACCATAGTTTTACCTTCTCATTTGGAGGGTTTATGGGTAATCATATTAGGTGTAAAGTGTAAGTGTGTGTGTGTGTTTATATGTTTGGATGCATTTACTTTACATGTTATTTATAGTTTGGATATTATATGCATATAATGAAATGGTGAAAGTTTTAGTTGTTAAAGTTTGAACTTCTAATTCTCCCCCCCTCTTAGAACTATATGTTCCCATTTTTAATTCCATCAAACAGATCTCATCTCTTCAAATAGATTCACATCATTTTCTTCTAATGAAATCCTAAGATTGTGTGATTCTTCTTTAAATTTTGGCCACTTTTCCTCTATGTACTTGAAAACCAAACCATTTGTAGGCATTCAAATAAATTCATCTTGATTCAATTATATGCATGGTAATCCATATATTGAGCCAAGCTACTAGACCTAAATAATCATTGCATACGTGGAATAATGGGAATATAAAAAAGAACCTTGTGAGGAACAATTTATTTTTAATTTTTCATTTGATGTCTTCTCACATGAAATTTAGGGAATTCTCATGCAAATTTTTGTTATTTATGATATATAATATGATCGTTGAGATATGCATCTTTTTCTTGATACTCCATTCTAATATCTTTTATAATGGCAAATAATTTTTTGGTATGAGCAAGGTATAATATTTGATGGTGGCAACAAAATCTCACCTATCAATCTACAAAAAATATAGTCTTTTCATATAAATAATATTTATAGCACATGATTCATTCTTTAGTAACTATAATAATATATATTTCATACCTTAATAAACGTGACATTGTTTATGTTGGATAGAACATTCATAATGTTCAAGTTCAAGAATAAAAATCTAACAAAAAGAAGAGTTGTTTGGGACACTTCATAAAGAATCACATCTTCCTTCTGAAGTATTCATATCATGAACATTAATGTCATCATCATCATCTCCTATGCCAGTACCAAATATGTCATGAATCAATGCATTTGTACAATCATCTTCAAATGTGTTTTCTAGCACATAATCATCATCTTCCATGGGAACATTATCTTTAGCTTCTATGTTCACACCTCCATGTTCCTCCACTTCTAAAACCATATTATCCATGTTGTGGTGGTTTATATCATGTTCCCTAGGGAGGTCAACCTCTATAAAAATGATTAACATAAATAAACCATTATCATGATTGCATCATTAGGAGATTTATTATCTCTATATGTTGTTAAAAGTATACAATGAACAACTTACCAATAGCTGATAATCATTTCCCCCTTCAATGTGACCATGGTTGCTACAAAATCTCTTAGTTGTTTTGATGTTAACTCTTCTTATCTTTAGGGAAACAAAATCAATCTATAAAAACTTTGGTCCGTAACTGTCACAAGCTAAGAAAAATAATGGTGCAAGTACATTAATAATCTTAGGCCTAGTTATATATGGAACTTAAAATTTTAGTTATGAAATGATGTTTCAATATGATATACCAAATTGAAATTCTTGAACATGGAAAATTGCAAAATGAACCAAAATTATTGAACATGGTGGACCTCAATATTTTATAAATATTTTCCACCTTTTATTTGCCTTGATTATAGTTGATCTCATTAATTTATTTTCATGTTTCAAATTATGTATCATTTCAAGGATTGTATTCATGGATTAAGTTGATTGTATGATTGTGATCAAATAAAAGAATCACTTACTACACTTCTTTGTGTTTGTAGGGAGTCATAGTATACCATCTCAACCAAATGTGCTTGTCCCAAAATGCATTCCTATGGCTTACTCATCACATGGAAATCCCTATTCATGGATCCTGGATTTGATTTTCTTGAAATTCTATGATATATGTAATTTTTTCATATATCATTATAACTACAATGATGAAGCATCAATTATTTTTATATGTTATAGTGATGGTAGTGGGGTCATTTTCAAAAGTTGGGTGAGATATCGCTATGCAGAGAGGATACATTGTTAATATAGCGATGAGTGATAAAGAGACATATATCACTATGACCTTTGACAATCATCAGGAAGTGAAGAAATAAGGTTTTGGTTCTAGCGATTAGCAATGAGATTGGTTGATCTCAATGTTATACACTGATAAAGCAATATGATTGTCAGTAGTGATCACTATTGCCTATAGTGATAGATCAAAGTTGATCATAGATTGCATATGGAGAAATAAGAATTTGGCAATAAGAGATGAGTATTTTTATATTCCAATATACTACAGTGATAGTATGAGAACCCGCAATGAAGGAAAAAGCTCATGATCGCTACACCTTATAGAGAGATCATCCATCAAAGGTCACAGATAAGGGGTTTTCCATATAGCAATGAGCAATAGGGTTATCACCATTGTATAGAGATAAATTTGAAAGGTAGAATAGAATCACTATTTAGGGTCTGAGACATAGCAATCAAAGCTATATGTATGTTTTTTTTTTTTCACTGAAAGCTTCAGTGATCAAATATTTGAATATATTTTATGAGGTGGGAAAGTAATGATAGGAAATGACTGCTAACACTTTGTGTTTTATTTCAATGATAAAAATAATTATGGTATTGCTTCATGCAAGGAAATAAATGGACAAACATGTAAGGTGCATTCTACAAAAGCAATAATCATTCCACATTCTAAATTCAAAGAATTTCATAGAGTTGTAAGGTTTTCTACTAGTGCACTAAGTTTGTAGTGATTCAATTCAAAAAGAATTTTAAGAAAAACATGGAGATTTCTAGTTCAACACAAAAAAGGAAGGTTTAGAAAGTGAAGAAAGGTAAAGTTGAGAAGAAACAAAGAACAAAAGAAGAAACCCCACCTCGAAATTTAATAGAGGACTTGATTGAACAAATGGATTTTGCTGGACCCAAATCCATAAGGAGTAAGTTTTCTACTTGGAACAAATTAGAAGAAAAATACAATGAGATAGGAGATATCTAGACTAGAACAATGGGTTATGAACTCTTCCTATACCACTATATCAAGAGAAATTACAAAGCACTTATTTTTCATCCATGGGAGATGAATTTAGGGAAATTGGTTGTCTCCAATGTATTTGTAAATGTCTAATTGCTAAAGGTTATTATTAGTAAGTATAATGATGATGATAAGTGTATATATGAATATATGGAGGAGAAATTTATGGATATTTCAATGGACTCCTTAAATGAGATTTTCAAATTAATAGATGATCTCACAAAGAAATTGTCATTTATTGAGTTGAAAAATGAATATTAGAGGTCAGATATATCTTAGATGTAGTAGAAGCTAATGTTTCATAAGGTTAAAAAGGAAACATTGACTATAGAAGATGGACCACCATTTAATATTAACATGTTCAAAACATACCTTGACATGAGATATCAATCATGTGAGTAAGTAGGAGGAATGGGAGTTATATACCTAATGGAGATTAGACCAATGGTGTTGGCATCTAATATTCAAATGTTGGAGCCTAGGCCCTATGATTATGTTGAGTATGTTGTTGATAATATTCATTCTTCTTTTCTCAACTTTAATGATGTTGAATGCCCTACTTTAATACATTAGTATTTTCTCATGAATATGGTTTTTTATTATGGCCAATTAGGAGGTTTATGGCATAAAATTTTGAGATTAAATATGATGAAAAGAAATAGTGGTGAAAGTTTCAAATTATAACTTCAATATGGGATTATAGAAATAGTGTCTTACTATCTTACTTTTGAAGATAACTTCATCCAGCCCCTATATACTTAGTTTGGGCATCGCGCTTTCCCTTGCATCGGTCCTGACATAAAAAGGTTTTTTAGAACTAAGGATAATGAAGTGGAAGAAAAGATTAAGCATAATTGGGATGATTGGTATGCATATGATTATTTCACATATTTTAGGAGTTTTTGGATTTGAGGGTAAATCATACAGACTTCTAGTTTCAGTACCTAATGGAACTTCTTATTTGGAGATTATAAGGAAACTATCAAAATTAAGAAAACAACATTTTGAAGGAAAACAAAGGAAGCAAATCTTTCTTCCTACTACTTTATTCTTTTGGGATTTTACAATTTGTGCCACCAAGTCATATGATAAAATTGGGGGAAAATTAAAAAATGAATAGCATATGTACACCATGGATACATGGACCCATTATGATCCTAAAGGATATATTTATACCTTTAGAGAGTCAAAAAATTTGGAGGACTATGTCCATCAGAGCATTGAAGATGAAAATAATTTCAAGAATATGGAATGGTTGGAAGTTTAGTAGATGTTGCAGAAATAGAATAGAGAGCTTGAAGAGAAGAGATAGCAAAAAATTGGAGCAATTCAAAAATGACATATAGAATTTTCTAGATTGCCCTGTTATAGTGACTAGAACTTAAGACAATCCAACACTTCAAGCATTAGCATTGTTAGCATAAATTTTGATGATACTACTTTGGGGGAGTATCCAAAGTATTGGAGAATATTGACATGTTGCATTTATGACTACGTTTGTTATTGATGTCAACATAGCATGGTTTTTGTAAACACTGGCTAAGTAGTAGATAGAGATCTTAGTCGTACAGATAATGGTTTGATTGTTTGGTGATGTACAGTCATGGTCATGTTCTACACTATGTCTTGATGATGTGGTCAAGTGCACAGAGTCTAAGTTGAAGACGTACATAAGTTGTACCTGATTTAAAGAGAGAATTTTAGAGATAAAGTATTGGGAAAGTAGTTCTTTATTTTTGTTCACTATCTTACATCTGATATTCAATGAGAAGATGCAAAGTTAGGTAGTGATAGAGGATAGAAAATTAATGACATCAGCAAGTGTGCAAGCCCTAGTATCACACATGTGAAGTTTTGTATAGATTGTGAATTGGCATTGCTATTATAATTGTAATGAATTAATTATCTTATTATAATTAATGGGGAAAGCTTCAAGGCCAACTCAAGGAATTATTATGAACATATGGTATCAATGAAAGATGTTTTATTTTTTTATAAATATAGCACAAGTGCTATAATCAGTGTATAAAGTGAGAAGTGAGAAAAGGAGCAGAGTGCTTGAGGAATGCATGTAAGTGATCCAAGGGATTATTGGATGTGAGATTTTTGATCTAGTTACAAGATCAGAAGGAGCCAAAGTCCAGTTGATAGGATAGAGAAAAAGGAAGGAATAGTACAATACAATTTTATTATTCTACAAGGAATAATATAGAGATCATTTGGATAGTGGGTTTAGTGGTCTTTCCTGTGAAACTTTTTGGGAAGTGGGTCCAATTGTCTTCCACAACTCCTAACTATTTGAAATACAATAGGGAAAGTAAACTCTAAGAGGGTGGGGGTGAATCATTCCTTCAAAAATTTATCCAATAAAAATTCACCACACATCTATCACACAATTTGCATATAAATTGAAATACCAAACTAAGAATGTTCATCCATAGCATGAAAACAATAAACATTCAACACTATATGACATAAGATATTTGGTTACATAGAAAACCTCCAATGAGAAGGTAAAACTAGGGTGGGGATGAAACCCACAAATTTTCACTATTACAGTTGTAAAGTGTATCAATGAAGGTTATAATGTTTCATCATAAACTATGATCCACCTTGTGAAAGGTTTGCCTTGTTAAAAGCTTACAAAGATTGTTAGATCTTACCCTATTAAATATTTCAACACCATGTTAGAAATGTGTCTAGTTAAAGGACTTCAACTCAAAATGAAGTAAGCACTAGGTTCAGAGATTTAGACAAAAGTTTGCTAAAACTTAAAACCTATTAAGGCTACTTTGTTAAGAGATTTTATCAATTCACTTGTTAGAATATTTCATCCTTGATCCTTCCGTTAGCACTCCTTTGCTAGATAACAGATTACCTCTTTTCTAATGTGTACTTGATCCTCTCTGATTAGATGTATCACTTATATCCTATCTTCTTTCCTTTGTTCTCTCTAACAAATTCTACAATTCATATCTCAATTCACAACTCCTTAATGAACATGAATTGTCTTTCTATGCATGCAAATTTCTCTCTTCAATCTCTTACAAAATATTTAGGGTTTTCCTTCCTTAATAAGACCTAGGTGACTTAGGGTTAGGTAAGAATCAATAATTTTGATTCATCCATTTTATCACTTAGAACATCCCTCAATTTGATTGGTTGCATGTACTACATAGGGATTCTCAATATAGATTCATTCTTACCATCTAGAATTACAAAATAATCCTTATGTTGGCCCAAAAATGGTTTACATACAAGTTTGTGCCATTGCAGACAACTATGTCCAAAATTGTTTACTCGGCACTTAAAGCCTCTAATACTCAGCATCCACTACATCTTCAATGTTGTAACTCATCTTGTAAATGACTTGGCATCCATTATTTACTTGGCATATAGTAACTTTCTCATCACTAGAGTGACTTTGCACTAACTATGTGCTTAGCTTGCATTATTTGACAACTTTTTTTGCAACATACACTACTTTATCGGTATGCACTTTAGGAATATGACTAAGTGTGTAGTCACTCATATGTTAAAACCAATCTGAGATTAACAATCTCCTTCTTTAACACGAGTGGAAAAAACACATTTTCATGCATATATACTTAACTTAAGAATAACTTAGATAATCTATAATCTTTACTCGGCTCACATATAAAAAATTCAAAACTTCAAAGTTTTGCAAAACTAATGAATTATCAATCATACTTCAAAACTTCACAACTCCCCCTTAGTCAATTGTTTTGTGTTGTATGTAAATTTGATACTCCTACTAAGTAAATTTGCTTCAATTTCTAGCTTACTCTATTTTTTCTTTGACTTCCCCTTTGGGTAATTTATCCTTGTTCTTCACTATCCTCTTCACTATCCCCCATTTTCTTAGTTTTCCCTTTTTTACACTTATGTTATAGGTGGTACACTAGGAGTGTGTTTGTCCAAATTTTTTTGATGAACCTCTATTATAATCTTAAGTGTTGCACCCCACTTGTTGAGTGCCACCTCTAGAGATTGTATTTGTACATCTAGCTTGACAACAAGGTCCACTAAGCCTTCATGAGTAGACAGATGAGCATCTTTCTTCATCATTATTTCTACAAAGGCTAGTTCCTTGTGCAACACCTCCAGTGTGGGGTCAACATGGCTTGAATATTTATCAAGGTATCCTTGGTATTTGCATCTTGTGCTTGTAATGGATCTAGTTGACCTTGAGTAGATAATAACCTTTGAAAGTGAGTCTGACTATGACTAGGAGACAAATTTAAAATATTACCTATTTTCTTTAAGTCTCCATACAACTAGTCAATACCCCTTTGTGCTTCTTGTGAGAATAAGTTCACATCACAAAGCTTTGTGTATAGAGAAAATATATTCTCTAACACATTTTTCACATCTACTAGCTTGGATGCTACATCAACCTATTTGAGTGCAATGGAACTAGGAATATTTTCATCAATCTTTGTTAAAAATATCTTCTCAAACTATTCTAAAAGTTTAGTGTTTCTTTCTAGGTTTGCATCACTGATTTGGTCCACTAAATTTACCAGTTACTCAAGAAAAGGTTTATCTGCATTAAGTTATGGGAGGCTAAATGCATCAAGAAATATGTCTTTGATGTCATACAACACTTGTCTATTTTTGTGCTCCCTTCTGAGTAACTCTTGATTCTACTTCCTTGCTAGAGCTTATTGCACTATGCTCATCTATTCTATGGTCATTCTTGCTAGATCAGACTTTGGTAGTTCAATCACCTCATCTAAGTTGTCATAAGATGTTCCTTCTCCAATCTTAGATGTATTAGGACTAGGCTTTGATGACTACAATTCTATTGCATGTACACTTGGCCTTTGAAGATTTTGACTATGAATAGGAGATGCAAATCTTGGTAGAGTAACCAATGTGGATTGCTATCTATTCCTCTGGTTTCATAGTCAAAACTAACTCTTCAGTCATATCCTTCTCCTTCTATATGGTTTCTTTACTTTGAATTTATTATTTAGGTGAATGACTTCCTTCTTGACCTAGTTGGACTTGTCTCCCATCCTTCTCAACTATTAAAATTGCTTGCAATGAAGCATTTGGCACAAATGTGTTGACATTTCATGTCATTGGGTCCTTTCTTTGCTATACCAAAATCGGCATTGGAACGTGAGTGTTAGCAGTGACACTCAGTTGTGCTTCTGGACCTCTTGTCTCAATAATTGTAAGGGGCATAATAGATGTGTTAGTGTCCTATTTCTCCCTTGTTGATGCTTTCTTAATTTCATCTATATTGATTAATATAGGATTAATGCAAACTTTAGTAGCTAAATTTGAATCCTATAGAATCCTCTTAAAATAATCCTTTATTAAAGGATTGATGTTTTTCATAGTATTATCATAAAAATCCTTTATCTTGATAGTTTCTTATTGAATAGCTTGTTCTACATGAGGGGGACTAGAACTAAGCATATGTACCTCAGGTACATTATGATCTTGCTATTGTTGTTCTTTAGTTGTTGCCTCTACATCTATTTGATTTTCTATGCCTCCCTCATGACCATCTTTGACAGATCCATCCTTTGTAATCTCTACTACCTCTTGGTCATCCTTTTCCTCACCTACATCCTATTGGCACTCAAAATTGCATTCCTATTTTGAGTATACATTCCAAATTTTGAGTTGTGTTAGCCCCTATGAGTGCCTTTCATGCATATGTAGCTAGTTTTCAATTTGAGGCCTAGATGGTCTTTGTGTTGGCACTCATAATTGTAGCCCAAATTTTGAGCACTGTTGAGAAAATTGAGCCCTATAAATACTTTTAAACGAGATTGTACCTGACTATACCTTTGAAGCCCATAAGGTGTTTAATGTTTCTAACACCTTGCATTGAGTGCGTCTAAGTTTTCTATGTGTAATACCCCAAAATAGGCTCATTGCCATGATACCAATTCTGGTCTATTTCTGATCAATCCTAAGACCTATTCTAATAGGAAATTCTCATTCTGCTACTCGCTACTTGACTTAATTGTCAAGTGCAGAAAACCTAAATCTGCATTCATCATGCTTATTATTTAATTCCTATAGTATTTACTCATATTAGTCACATTAAACCTATTGATTAATATTTAATTTAATTATTAAGTATTTATACTTTAATTAAATTAAATTATATCCTAAGGCTAATGTACTATGGAATTAAATTTATTTAATTTAATAAATATGCCTATCTTAATTAATTAAATGTAATTATTTAATTAAATGGGAACCCATTCCTAATTAATTAAATGAAGTTATTTAATTAAATAAGAAGTGTCTCTAATTAATTAAAGGATTATTTAATTAAATAGAAAAGGTAATTATGAGATCATATCTCATTTTATTAAATTAAATATTTCACCAAAATCTCTCTTCAGTTCAAAAAAGGAAATTTCCAGTTCACTATTGCTCAAAAATGAGTTAAATGAGTTAACTCCTTTTTCTACTCAAATTGAATCAGTTAACTCTTTATTTTACTCAAATTAAATCAATTAATTCCCTTTAATTTTGGAATCTTCCTTTATGACTGAACTTCACCTTTAATCCTAACCGTTGATTGAAATTGATCTCAACTGTTGATGGATTCCAGGAAAGTCTATTTAAGAGACCATCATCTCTTCATTTTGAAGAGGATGAATTTGGAGAATTTGCATCGAATTGTTGCTAGAATTCATACTCACATTTGCTTATATTTTTGCATACATCTTGCATTCTTAGTTTAAATTCATCTAGCTTAATAATGCATACATTTTTAGCTTAATGTCTTTTATTTCTTAGATTAATTGCTTGCACTTCATCTAGATTACTTGCACATTCATATAGCTTAAATTGCATTCAAATCCTTCATTCTTACAGGGTCTAGTTTTTTAAACACCTCGAATCTGAGGATATCTGACAAGCAATTCCCTTTAGATAGAAAGCAACAGGTTGTCTTGCCGACTGATTTTTGGATGAACAATCCAATCTTCATTCCGAGATGAATCCGCATACAATGACCATGTTGAAGTGCGTGTTTTAGCAGAGGCCACATATTCACGAAAACATTTTTGGAGCCCACTGTGGGGCTCAAAAATCAATTTTTTTGGCCTTTTTTTGTATTTTTTTAATCATTTTTTTGTTCTCTATCCATACTGTTCTGTACAAATTCAGGAATCTTCATGCGAGACTGTTCATTTTTGCACGAGGATCTAGAATCTTCGTGCGAAGATTATTTTTGTATCGTGTGAGAAAGTTCTTGGGCACACAAAACTTTACACGAAACTTGTTTCTTCGTGCAAGCCGAATACAATTTCGCGCAAGCCGTAAAAATTTGTGTGGACTGTCAGGAATTTCGCATGAAACTCTACTAACAGAGGCAATTTTTTGCATTGATTTTCTTGTTTTCTAGTTTTTTTGCTGACTGTTCATGGTTTCTAATTTTTTTGTGTTTTTTGATATTTTTGGAACAGCATAATAGCAGTTTGCGGGACAATTGGAAAAGCTTGATAAAGTTGCTAAAAATAGGTAAAATATACTAAGCGCGTTGCTAGGATTACCAGGTAATTCTCTTTGATTGATAACACCTCATTTGGAGCTAAAATGAATATCTCTTATGTCAGGCTTGTGTGTATTTCCTTCCATGTTCTCGTTTTACAACACATGCATAATATTGATACTAGGTTGTGATCTCTATTAGTTTCATCTAGCAGGCTTAGTTATTAGTGATAGATCTAATTAGCTATCTTGGGTTATTGGACTCGCTAATCCACCGGCCCCTCGTTCCATTCTGTGGTTGCAAGATCAGTACCACGTTAAAGGGGAGGGGTCTATAGGACAGAAGCATTAAAGGCTCCACTAGGCAACCCTTTTGTGCTTTCTAGAACTCACTAGTTTCTAAGTTGTGGACTCATGTTATCTTGTGTGAGGGGTTAAATGTTCCACATCTTTGGACTCACCTCACATTAGTTAAAGCGTTAAGTGTACCACCTTGTGCTCTTTGATTGCTTTTGGATAGATTTGCTTTCAAAAATTGACATTTGTACACATAGTAATTAAGCCCCCATGAACACTATTCATGTATCTTAAGAGAGTGGGTTCCTAGTGAAACTCCTCTGTAAGATGGATTCCTTGTAGGTGGGGAGGATAGTTTGAGCATCTTGCAGATAGATGAATCTTCAACTTGTTGATTAAGACATCCTTTCTTTGGAGAGGTTGATAGATTACTAGGATATGATATCATAGATCTTTAAGAGATAGTCTTAGTTTAGTGTGTCGAATTAATCTGTCTGCTTTGATTGGGCTAAAGGTGAAAAGGTGTCAAAACCTTGAATCTGGAAGCTAATTCCCCTTGTGGTATACTATTTTGAGTCAGTCACCTTTAGAGAGGGTTGACCGTAGCAGACAATCCCTCTACAGAGAAAACTATGATGACGAAACCTCAAGTGGTAATAGCCATTTTTGCCATAATAGTGACAACCGCTATATAAATGTCCTTGTGGAAGAAATCTCCATGGGTGTGGTTCATTGTGGCTTCTCAGATCTCCCTAGCAGGTCTTGAAGATTAAGTTCTTGGACTGTGTCAAAACCTCGGTGCGCTGGGATTGGAGGTCACCCCTATGAGTCATAAAAGTTGCAGAGTCAAACCATTACTAAAAACCTTAGAGAGGCCAACTTTTATTTTCTAGGGATGTATGTGTGATTGCAAAACCTTTCGAAAACATACACAAATAGCTCTCCTAGGGATTAGCACAAACTAACTCACTTGATTGTTCATGTGCAAGGTTGCTTTTGCCCTTGCTCATTATTTTTAGACATGCTTGAAATCACTTGCTTGCTATTCTACATGTCTATTTATCTACCTGGTTACTGAAATGATCAAAATTTTTTGTCAAAATCAGTCGCTATTGTAAAACTAGTCTACCTTTTCACGTGAAATCATTTTGGTCTCGCACAAAATTATATGCTCCTTGCATGAAATCAATTTATTCTCGTACAAAATTAAATTGCTGTTGTGCATCTTTGCGTGATCCTGTGAACTTCTTCACGTGAAATTAAACTGTTGTCACTAACCTTCACGCGAGATAAAAACTTCTTTGGGCGGCTTGTAAAACTTCTTCGCGCGACCCGTAAAAGTTTTTTGTACAAGACTTTGTATCAGCATTACCAATTTAGATTTGTTTTAGCTATCTGCGGCCTGCACGCTGTCCTTTTTTGCATCTATTTATCACTCTCTATTTGCAAATAGTCCTAAAATACCAACACTTCGCTTAGCTGAAAGCTTGTGTCTTACGCCTTGACTAATCTCGTCTCATAAGTATTTTTTTGTTCTTTGTCTTAATGCTTTTCCTACTTTTTGTCGCTGTGGTCATAATCTCAGGCTATCCTAGCCTTTAAATCAGACCATTTGTGCCTTAGTGAACAGAATTCTTGCTATTATCTTGTCCTTTTTGAGACTCAGTCTTAGTATAGTCCTTGTCTAGGTTCTAGCTTCTTGTCCTTGCCTATGACTATCACAACTAGAAGCGGCAATGTGTTTTATACCGATAACCTTAGATGTGGTCATGCTAGGAGTCGCAATCGTGACAGAGGTAGCTTACCTTTCGCTACACAATATGTATCTAGTTTGGCTAGTGAGGCATCTTCATGGTCTTCCTCACCTACTAGGTCATCTCAAGTTCAATGAACATTTTCCAATTTGCAACAAATTAGGAATCCTTTTTACCAAGAGGATACTAAGACAGGTAGAGGTCCTGCATTCCCAAATACAATGTATGATCCTTTCTCCATAGACCCTTTTGAAACACAACGTACAAAAATAGAACACGTTCATATAATGACTAATCATGAACCTGAACATGGTAGTCATAGTCGATATCAAGAACCATCTAGGGATGACAAAGAGAAAGAGAAAGAATATGACACTGATGAGGAATAGGAAGAGGTGGAAATCCTTTCTGAACACATAGCGAAATGTCGAAGAGACAAAAACTTTTAGAAGGTCATGGGAATCCTACTCAATGAAGAGAAAGAAAAGTACTTTCTCAAACTTGCCCAAGAGGGAGATAAACTGCCCACACATTTCAATATGGAAACCATTATCACACATCAAGAAGAAATTGAGACTTCGAAAATCCAAAAACAATTGAAAATTATGCAAGACCAATTGGCTTAGATGATGTATGAGAAAGAGAAACCCACAAAGACATACACATTGGATGCACTTTGTTCGTTCCCATTTAACAAAAGTATAAACATGTCGCCTTTCCCATGAGGCATAGAACTACCCAGATATTGCAAGTACTTTGGTACTATTGATCCCCAAGATCACTTGTGGGAATTTGGTGCTTTGTCTATGGAGTTTATACACAATCAAATGTACCTCATGCACTGATTCCCTAGAAGCCTAGGTGGTTAGGCTTTGGAGTGGTTCTCACATTTACCTCCTGGTATCAAGACGTTTGACAAAATTGCTAATTCATTTGTTCAGCAATATTCTCATAACATTCAACATCCTATAAATATTCGAGATCTATGCATCCTTAAATAGAAGGTTGGTGAGCCTTTTCTCACTTTCTTCCAATGGTGGAGACAACTATACACTAAGTATTCCTGTAAAATCCTAGAAATGGAGAAGCTTGACATTTTCACTAATAACCTCTTACCTGATTTCAGGTATAGAGTCCAACTACAAGGTCCACTTACCTTTGAAGACATGATTACATAGGCTATCCATATTGAAGAATTTATGGTCAATAAAGGTGAGCTCACTCTTTAGAGAGACACAAAACAAGGTTCCACTTCCAACAGGGATAAAACCAAACATGTCAACAAGAACTGAGAAATTGTACATGATGGGGTTGTTGATAATGTCACACCAAAACCTGCTAAATCAGCATTTAATCTCAAGAATTGCCTAAAAGTGGCAAAAAATGCTGAGAAGCCTCCTTCTGACAATAAGACATCTGGAAATAAATTGAGAAACTCATGGGCAACACCAACCAAGCGAGAGTATATGCCTTTGGGAGAACCTTTGGATGTGGTTTACAAAACATTGCTACAACACAAGCTTATCTCACCAATGGATAACCCTCATCCCTATGATCCACAACCACGTCCACCATGGTGGAATGAGACCTCATTTTTTGAGTATCACCAAATCAAGGAACACAAAACCAGCAACTGTATAAACTTGTGTCATAAAGTCTAGGACATGATTGATGCTGGTGAACTTGTGGTAGATGGACATAACAAAAACTCAGACCACAAGGTGTTCAAAGAGCCTTTCCCAGCTTATGAAAAAGGAGAGACTTCGAAGCGAGAACCCTACAATAAGATCAACTATACATATTCCAATGATGACAATGTCATTTACATGGTTGAACCCTTAGATTTTGAATACCGCGACGTTATTACCATAAAGGGAAAGAAAGATAACAACAAACCCAAGACACCATTTGTCTTGAGAGGCCCTACTTCCAATAACATGGCTAATGCGTCTTTGCAATACTGTGATAATGTTGTTACTCACTTTCATGTGAAGTTGGTGCTCAAAGGCCCTGCACCTCCTACTTCAAATCTTGAACAACACAAAGAAAAAGCTCTTGCTGGTCTATCCGATAAAGGTGCAAAACACACAACGAACTTGACTGCAACTAGTTATAGTGTTCTAGATCAGTTGAAACGAACTAATGCTCACATTTCCATATTTGAGCTGATTAAAATCTCACCTACTCATAGGCAAATTCTTGACAAATCCCTCACTGAGGCAAACATCCCTCAAGATCTTGATCTTGAGCAATTTCAATCCATGGTAGGTCACTTGACCTCACCTCATCTTATGACCTTCTTTGAGGAGGATGACAACTCATTGAATCACCCACACAATCAGACTCTACACATTGAGGTTATGATCCACCAAACACATATTCGTTGGGTACTCATTGATAATGGCACTAGCTTAAATATTGTCTCTGCTACTTTGCTTAGATAATTGGATTATTCTAAGGACTCTGTTGATCCTCAATGAAAGATCACTATTAAAGCATACGATGAAGTGGAACGAAAGTCACTAAGTCTTGTGGTTTTACCAATTCGCGTTGGTCCTATCAAAAGGGATGGCACTTGTTAGGTGCTTGACATTCCCTTAGCCTACAACATTCTATTGGGATGGCCATGGATACATGAGATGCGCACTGTGCCATCCACATATCATCAATTCATTAAATTCCCATTTCATGGTTCCAAAATTTCTATTCCTTCCACTACTAGCTACACCTACAATATGCTCAAAGCTTCCAATTCTTTCATCCCTGCTAATCATGAATCTATTGATTGTCATGCCAATAAGCTGAAACAAATTGAGCACTCATTTAAATTGAAAGAAATTAGTATGGGAGAGTACCACATGGAACTAGTGCTATCATTAACATCTCGTCCAAAGTCCCCTCAACATCTTGGGAGACCCTCAGAAGCAAAGAAGCCATTCATGCTGAAACCTTCGACCAAGTTTAATGGCTCTTTTGTCAAGGCTACAGTTCTCTTAGAAGATGAAAGTGAAAATAGAGCCATTGTTGGATGGCTTTACAAAGAAGAGGCTCCAGTAGACCTAATAGAACAAGCTCGAGAAGTCACTCCTAAGAAATATGAACCTGGTCTTAAGCTTATGAAGCATTTTGGTTACAAGGGAACCGACCCTATTGGGTGCAATAACAATGGTCTAATAGATCCTATCAAAGCAACAACTCAAAGAAAAAGTGACACAACTAGCCTAGGGTTTAAGAAGGTCCCTTTCCATTTGGGATCCAATAAATTCATACCCATACCTAAGAGTTCATCTGAAAATGAGTCACAATCTGAGTTAGGTACTCGAGAGGAAGAATCTGATGATGAGGATTCCTACCCTCATCCTATTCCTTATGATCTTGCTAAATTCTTTCCTGAGATAGATTACTTTGTACCACATGTTAGCACTGTGGATGATACTAGTGATTCTTCTGAGGACAATACTGAGCAACTCAAATATCATTTAGAAAAGGGAGAATCTAGTCAGTCATTCCGTATTGAGTATTTGTGTAAGAATCCAGAGGCTGAAGGAGAGTATGTCCCTATCACTGTTGGGGAGTTCTATAGTCTCTCACTATGTAGCACCGATTCTCATGAATATGAGTTTGACAATCTTTTAGAAGTGACTACTGATAAAGACATTGACCAAGTGCATGTCTATGGAACTCAAATCAAAGTGAGTTAAACGTCTAGGGTTAGGTCACGGGGGTCTGATCCAACTAGTGTCCTAGAGTCATCAATTACTAACGTTCATACTCTGAGGCATTTGAATACACCTGTGGATGAGGTCGTTGTAGGTCTTGAATTGCTGGTCCATGCATTTAATGACTATACTGTGAACGCAATTGAACCAGCAACTAATCTCTCACTCACACATCCAAAACTTATAGACTGGAACCCCAATGCATCTAACGAAGTCCCCACATTCCAGAATGACTATGCTCTTGCCTGTTACCTAAACACTATCGAACCTATAACATCTTCCACCAATGAGCAGAGTATCAACATGATTGAGACCGACATCAAATATCTCAATCACATAATTAAAAGGACAAAATGCAAGAGGTCCGATGGTGAAAACCACATTGTTGCAATGTCGGATCCCAAAAAAGCAAAAACAAAAGATGTATCCAAGGGTGAAAACCTCTCTGAGGCACTCGCGGATGAGATATTTGATGTTCTTACCAATCACTTTTAGGAGAGATCATCAATGTTAATAGAGCTGACGAAGCCAATTAACCTAGGCATAAAAGAACATCCTCATGTGATACATCTAGCTCAGTCATTGTCATCTGAAGAAAAGGAAAAATTCATTGCCTTTTTCAAGGAGAAGAAAATAAATTTTGCCTGGACATATTCTGACATGCCAGGATTAGATCCTGATCTTATCATGCATCATTTGTCCATACCACTAGGCATCAAACTAGTTAAATAGAAGCTTTGGAAAATGCACCCTCATGTTGCATTGCTCGTCAAAGCAGAATTGGAGAAACTTCTAAAGGCTAGTTTCATCCGTGCAATTGATTATGCTGAATGGATATCCAATATTGTTCCTATTTCCAAGCACGATAAATCTATCAGGGTTTGTATAGACTTCCATGATCTTAACTTGGCATGTCCTAAAGATGACTTTCCGCTCCCTAATATTGATATGATTGTAGACATGACAGCTGGCTATGAGATGTACGCACTTATGGATGGTTTTTCTACATACAATCAAATAAAAATTATGCCAGAAGATCAAGAGAAAATTGCTTTCACATGTGCATGGGGAACCTTTTGTTAGAATGTGATGCCATTTGGTTTAAAGAATGTTGAAGCTACATATCAGCGGGGTGTTACTACAATTTTCCATGACATGATGCATAGAACCATGGAGGACTATGTTGATGATACCTTGGTCAAAAGCACTAAAAGCAATACTCATTTGCAAGATTTGGGACCCATCTTAGATCTTATGGAAAAATTCAGTCTTCGACTCAATCCTAAGAAATGCACATTTGGTGTCACATCAGGGAAATTGTTTGGATATATTGTTTCTACAAAGGGAATTGAAGTAGATCCACAAAAAGTACAAGCAATAATGGACATGCCACCACCTTGGAACATTAGTCAGATGAGGGGACTACATGGAAGGCTTCAATCTATTCACAGGTTTATTTCACAATTGGCGGATAAATCACAACCCTTCACAAAGTCCTTACATAAGGGTGTGAAATTCAATTGGAGCCAAGATTGTGAGAAAAGCTTGACATAGATCAAACAATATCTTGTCAATCTACCAATCCTGATGCCTCCTATTCATGGGAAGCCTTTTTTTTTATACATTTCAGCCACTGAAACATCTTTGGGAATCCTGTTGGCTCAGGAAGGCAATGACAACAAAGAAAGATCCATTTATTACTTGAGCCGAACATTGGTCTCTTATGAGAAAAACTACAATATTATTGAGAAAGCTTGCTTGGTAGTTGTCTTTTCTTCCTAGAAGTTGAGACACTACATGCTTGCCCATACTACATGGCTTGTGGCTAAAATAGACCCATTAAAGTACTTGCTCAGTAAGGCAGCTCTCATAGGAAGATTGGCTAAATGGGTCATGATACTAAGTGAGTTTGACATCCAATATGTTGAATGGAAAGCTATAAAGGGGGAGGCAATTGTAGACCTGCTGGCCGAGGCACCCATACAGAGTATTCTACCAATAAACATTGATTTCCTAGATAATTCAATTCTAACACTCACTCACCATACATGGGTTATGTTCTTCGATGGGTCCTTCATACAACAAGGATCAGGTGTTGGATTACTCTTCATTACACCACAGAGATGCTCATTGCCCAAAGCATACAAGATTCTATTTCCTTGCACAAATAACATTGCTGAATATGAAGCTTTGATCAATGGTATGAAAATTACAGCTGAATGGAGAGTAGATCAGTTGGACATCTTCGATGACTCTCAGCTTGTTATCAACCAAGTAAATGATGTGTATCAAACAAAGGATGAGAAACTAATTCCTTACAAACACATGGTTGATGACTTGACAAAGTATTTTGCACATACCACCTTCCAACAAGTTCCACGCGTAGATAATAAAGTGGTTGATGCCATGGCCACTCTGGCCTCCCTACTACAAATGCCAGAAAATGATCTCTGACATGAGTTCTTGGTGGAAGCGTTACACTACCTAGCCTATGACACACCTGATTCCAAGATGATATGTTCTATTATAGGACAAGAATCATCCCACTACCATCACATCTATTCCTACCTTCATAATCCAACCATTCTAGAAGGTCTGACCCAGAATGAGAAATGTTACCTAATCTGTAATGCTTCACATAATGTCATCTGTATAGGAGAAATCTCGATGGAACACCCCTTAGGTGTTTAGAACCTGATGAGTCCAAATGCGCACTAATTGACATTCATGAAGGCATTTGTGGATCTCATTCCAATGGCCTCACACTAGCTCGCAAACTCCTTCGTGCTGGTTACTACTGGCCTAAAATGGAGCAAGAAGTTGTTAAGTATGCTAGGTCCTACAAGCAGTGTCAATTGCACGGGAATCTCATTCACGCTCCAGCCAAAGAGTTAATTCCCTCAACTACAACATGGCCATTTCAACAATGGGCCTTTGACTTGGTGGGGAAAATTCACCTAGCCTCTTCCAATGGACATAAGTTCATTATCATGGCTACAGATTATTTCATGAAATGGGTAGAGGCAGTCCCGCTCACAATTGCTGATGGCAAAACTGTAGTGCTTTTTGTCACAAACTATATCTGTAGATATGGTATACCGTCCTCAATCATTACTGACAATGGAGGACAGTTCAAAAATAAAGACCTCAAGGAACTGTGCAAGAAATTCAATATCACACAACATTGGTCTTCCATTTATTACCCCCAAGGTAATGGCCAAGCTGAGGCATCCAATAAGGTGATCCTCAAAATTCTTCATTGCACAGTCAGTAAGTTAGGAAGAGACTGGCATCTCTAGATCAATCCATCCCTGTGGGCATATAGGACAAGCATTAGAACTCCAATGGGCATGAATCCTTTTGCATTGGTGTATGGGGCAGATGTTGTGCTTCCAATAGAGGTTGAGATTCCTACCTTGAGAATCTCTATGAAAGGCCTTACCATTGATGATGACTACAGGATAGCTTGGTTTCAAGAGCTTGTGTTACTAGATGAAGGATGACAAGTGGCATGTGATCATCTATGAGTATATCAACAAAGAATGACATGAAGTTACAATAGGAGAATCAGGCCACGTGACTTCCAGCTGGGTGACCTCGTCCTAAGAGAGAACCCTAAGAATCAACAAAAATGAATGCAAAAGGGAAATTTTGAACCAAACTAGTTAGGTCCATATATCATTACTACAATATATGGATTTGGCACTTATCAGCTTTCCACAACTGAAGGAGAAGTGCTTAAAGAGCCTATCAACACTCTCCACCTAAAGTGGTTTTATAGTTGATTTAATCTTAGTAAGCTCTTTGTACATATCTGTGTGTCCTAAAAAAAATCTAAAAATAAGAAAAAGTCGTGAAAAAAATTGTTACCCTAGTGAAAACCTAGCAATAGGTGCCTTGGTAACACTAAAAAAAAATAAAAAATTTGAAAATTCCAAAAAATGCAAAAAAATCAAAAATGAGGAAAATACAAAAAATAAAAATAAAAATTTAAAAAAATTTAAAAATAAAAATAGTGCCATTGATGAAAACTTGAAAACAGGCATCATGGTAGCAAAAAAAGAGAAAAACTTTCCAAGAAGGTGAAAACCTAGTAAATAGGTGCCTCTTGTTCCCAATGCCTCATCTTGCAGCATATCTTCTGGCTATTTTGTATAGTCGCTTTCACTTTCCTGCTTCCTGCTCATGTATCCAAGGATTGAGTCTTGTCACAGCTTGGGGGCGTTCCCCTTTAGTGTCACTATTTTTGAGATTCTCCTCATAGAATCTCCTTCGCGATAGTCACTAGTGGTCCTCACTGTGTCTTCCTACTGTCGCTAGTGTCACTCTTTTTGAGATTCTCCTCATAGAATCTCCTTTGCGATAGTCACCAGTGGTCCTCACTATGTCTGCCTACTATCGCTAGTGTCACACTTTTTAAGATTCTCCTCATAGAATCTCCTTCACAACAGTCACCAGTCATTTTGACTGCGTCTGCCTACTATCACTAGTGTCACTCTTTTTGAGATTCTCCTCATAGAATCTCCTTCGCGATAGTCACTAGTGGTCCTCATCATGTCTGCCTACTATCGCTAGTGTCACACTTTTTAAGATTCTCCTCGTAGAATCTCCTTCGCAATAGTCACCAGTCGTTCTGACTATGTCTACCTACTATTGCTAGTATCACTCTTTTTAAGATTCTCCTCATAAAATCTCTTTCACAATAGTCACCAGTTGTTTCAGCTGTGTCTGTCTACTATTGCTAGGTCATTTCTCTGGATTCCTTTATGGAAAATCTCTGGCATCAGTCACCAATTGTCTTGGCTATGTCTGTCTACTATCGCTCAGTCCATCTTAGGTTCTTCACCGTGAAGATTTCTCTTTGACCTTAGTCACCAGTTGTTCTAACTATGTATGCCTACTATCATCACCCTACTGAAGAGATTTCTTTCAAACATGTTCTTGTCTGCCTACTGAAGAGATATACTTGTTTGGATATGCTGAGTATTTTCTTTGTTTTCTTTGTTTTTGCTTTATCATATCTCCCTGAGCAACTCAATGATGTCATCTTCGACTAGAGAAGTAATGACTGGGGGCATGATCTTTTCTTTTCTTTCTATTTATGATTTAGTTCCAATAAGTTGATCTATTCTTATAAGAGGGGTGTCCATTATAAGAGCCTCCATCTCGTATTGGATGGTTGTGTGTACCTCGACTCCTTTTTATATGAATATACCAATGACATTGGTTCTTCTCCTTGTTTGTTGGAGTGAAATCTTTATTCTATAGTACATAATGATACTTGTCCTACTAAGTGAACGTACGGGTCATTGCGAGTATATCTAAGCACACTTCTATCTCAGGTTGCGAATGCAAGGGTTGTTGTGGATAGAATGAATACTGAGTACTTAGCATAAGAGGGATCTCCTGTGTGTTTGGTGTGCCTGTTATGCAAGCAACATTAAGGTCATCCTAGCATTTATGCTTTGATGTTTATGTTAACTTGGTACATTAAAAGGGACAAATGTTCTGGTCATTCTGGCTTCTTGTGCCTCGAACGCTTACATTTAATCCTGACACCCCAATAACGTATGTTATATTCATATTTTCATCATTGCAATGTCAGTGGGAATTGTATAACATACGAGCTTTATTTTATATCCAATGATGATAAATTTTTGAGGCTTGGTAACCAAACCTAGGGTTGCATTTAACATAGTCTTGCATTACATACTTCATTTGCATTAGCACGCAATTCGATGGTCATTCTATTCATTCTCCACATGCATCAGATTCTTCCATGGCTACACAAGTGCTTTGTTTGTTGATTCACGCTTCTCAATGGAATACCTATGACTATCAAGCAAAAACATGCAACACTACGTGAGATGTTAGTTCATACATATGCATTCTATCTAAGTACAACATACATCTCATGTACATCAAAGTAAAACAAAATAGATAATGACATGTACATAGGAATACTCAGCTCAAAATCTCATATATATATATATATATATATATATATATATATATATATATATCAAAGAATGGGTTAGTACAAAAATGGGCGCTACTCGAGCGCAATTGATCAAAAATGATACATGTGGTGTTGGCACACCAATCGATACATAGCCAGGTATCAAAATCAAAAATTAGGCACAAAGCATCTAACTCTATCTCAAACTCTCACCTCTAGGAGGAGTAGGAGGAGCAGGGGTAGCAGGTGGCAGAGGCAGTGGTGGCATATCTAGCCTGATAGGAGGTCATGCGCCTCCAGACTCTCATGCATACTGAGAGAATCACTGAACCTGCAATGTCTCATCTGATACCTCATTGGTATAAGAAGAATAATAATAAGCTATTCGTGCTGATTGAAAGAGGATCTCATCAAGCGCCAGCTCTAGCCTCTACTCTGTAGTCTTTGCGCACTCCCTCTGACAATCTATCTCCCACTGTGTCTGCACTAGCTGCGCATCCCTGACTGCTACTACAATCTGCAACTCTCCCAACTGTCAGGAGGCCTCACGAACCTGCTCCCGGTACCTCTACACCATGTCCTGCACCCCACCTACCAACTGATTTGGCATGTCCTCATCTACCATCTCTAGTGCCTGCTGTTGTGGCGGTACCTATGGCTATAGAGGCACCTGCTGCTGTGGCACATCCTGCTGAGGGGCCTGCTCCTTTGTCCTCTGCCTCTGCCATCTACTGTGTCCTGTCCCACTACCCCTAGCACTTGGTTCTGATCCCATCTGACATGGGGGAATAGGCATCCAATGTACCCGATGCTAGACCCATGGCAGAATCTGTGGCTATGGCTGTGCCTGTTGCTTCTGGGGCACCTATCTCTGTGCCTGCCCTGCCATCCCTAGTGGATCTGTGAAGTGTGGGAATAGATGGTTGATCAAAAAATGCCTGATATGTAGGCATCATCCCTGCATCTACTACATCTGGCAGGTAGTCCCACTGAACAGTAGCTAGACTGTGGATATCTATCATGGATCACCCTGGATCCATTCGTGGAGGCCATCCCTGCTCAATATCCTTCTGCACCCTAACATAGGCATAGTACTCATGAAAAATGTCTTGGGGACGACCATACTACCACCATACTCATGAAATAACAAATCTCTCGATCACAGATGTCGTCCTGCCCGCTAGAGGTCAAGAACTAAACATCCATGGCAGATCTCCAGGGGCATCATCCCAGACCTCTATCTCTCTCCAGGGTCACCATACAATGGACACTAGGTCATCAAGATGTGTCTACCAGTGCTCAATCTTACCCAGGTGGGCCTGGGTAATATTCCCTCAATATCTGCATATGTAGGGCTCCATAGGCTACTAGGCATCCTCAAAAATTGACCTACATATGGGAAGATGCTCCCAGGCCCAAATCTGTAGAACATAAACTCTCACTGCCATGGTCCTCTTCTCATGGAATAAGACCTCATGCATCTCATGAAAAAGGTGAGCCAGCATGCACTGACCCCACCCAAAGATCTCGGGTGCCTCTACCATCTTGCGGAGCATGGCACCCCACCCACACTCCAAACCATGTTGTCCTCTGTCAGGACATAAGAAACAGCTAAGGAATATAGCTAGCACAGATTCCAGCCTATGTGTTGGTCCATATGTGTGCATGAGCTCCTCCTAGCTGATGGTGCTACCTCTCGGTAGTTCTCTCCCAAACACAACTGATAATGCCTTTGTCCCTGCACGGGGCACTGTATCATAAATGACTCACGCACCATGAAAGGGAATCCACAAGATCCTCAAGATGTCCTCTAGAGTGATGGTCATCTCACCCATCGGCAAATGGAATGTATTTGTCTCCGAATGGAAATGCTCTACCAATGAAATGAGAAGGTCGTGATTCACCATCACGGCTAGAATCTGACACAAAGAAGACAAACCCAATACGGCAATGTGTGCCCGATCTGTGTCATCCAGACTCCACAATAACTCTCCATATGGCAAATAGTGTGATCTAAATGAAACATCTCCAAAGACCTCCTGCACACACAACAAAAAAATGATAAACAAACAATCAATATCAAGTCAAAATGAAGCATTGAAATGAACTAAAATGCAATTTTTAAGTGCAAAAATCAAAATTGTCATGGAATTTTGCACGAAATTCATGAAATCTCGTGCAAAATTCTACTAGTTTCGCGTGAAGACAATCTTTCTTCACTCAAAGAATCATGCATTTGTGCAAAAAAAGAGTTGCTCGTGTGAAGAAAGAAATTTCCACGTGAGAAAAGAGTATTTTGCAAGAAAACTGAATCGCCTCGTGCGAAGAATCTATTTCTTCACGCGAAACCAAATGCCTCCCACGCGAAGATCCTCATGCTGCGCGCAAAGAAACAGACAACCCTGAATCATTGCACGAAGAAAGAAAATATTTGCACGAGAAGAGATCAGTCTCGCTCAAAAAAAGATTAAACAATCCTAAAAGCATTCTAAAAATGCAATAAATGACCTTGAAATGCATGAAAACAAAAGTACAAAGATGGGAAATCGATGACTCACAGGTGGTCCGTAGTCTGCTGACTGGCTGTGTCATCTGGAGCACTCAAAATGATGATATCTCACGTTCACTGCCATGTCTCTATCAGAGCTCAAAATCACTACAAGACAAAAGCACAAATGAATTCAAAATGACCCCTCGAGCCCTTATATAGCTGTTGACCAAATTTTTCAAAGTGCTCAAATTTGCATGAAAATCACACCCCTAGCTAATTGGACCATTTTGGATCCATTTTCGAGATCAAATTCAAAACTTGACACACTTAAAAGCCTCAAAAATGCATTTTAAAATTTTAGGGACTAACGCGATCAAACGCTTGTGCAGCCCAAATCTTTCTGATACTTTGTGATTCTTGGAATCCTTTCAACTTTACATTCTCCATATTTTCAAAATTCATTTTGAAAATAGTCAACTCAAGTCAATTGTGGCTACATCTGGTCAACTTTTGGTCAAACTTGGTCTTTGCGACTTCACAATCATTTCAAATCAACCCTGAATTTTCTTTAGATCGTTGTGATCTCTTCTAGATTCTATTGAATCTCAGATTTCTTCTATATTTCATGATATACTACTTCAAATCATATTTTTGGGGTGTCATCTTTTGATTTCACTCCCGAGGGGGCAGGATGATTACATCATTAAATACTTATTGCTCGGGGCATCTAGTTCCCATCTTATGTCCTTATCATTTGGGGCATCTCATCGCTCGGGACATCTTGTTCCCTTCTATCTGGCATATTTGCTACCTATCTTATCTTTTCATCTATTGATCAACCTTATAACAACTCTTCTCAAAGTTCGATGGATAGGTATTGGGATAGTCTAAACCCTGACTCCTAAGGATCAAGCTCCGTTCTGGGGATGATTCTATGACTCATGATTGGACCTTGTTATCTTTTATTGATCTTAGGTATCTAGGTGTTCTATCTAAATCCTTGAAGGTTAAGCTTCATTCTGAAGAAACCTTTTAAATGCTTTCAATCTCGGGTATCTAGGTGTTCTACCTAGATCCTTAAAGGTTAAACTTTGTTCTAAAGAAACCTTTTAAATTCTTATCAATTTCAGGTATCTAGACGTTCTGTCTGGATCCTTAAAGATTACACTTCCTTCTAGAGATAGTCTTTTAAATGCTACCAATCTTAGGTATCTAGATGTTCTATCTGGATCCTTGAAGGTTAAGCTTCATTCTAAAGAAATCTTTTAAATGCTTTCAATCTTGGGTATCTAGGTGTTCTACCTAGATTCTTAAAGGTTAAACTTTGTTCTGAAGAAACCTTTTAAATTCTTATCAATTTCAGGTATCTAGACATTCTGTCTGGATCCTTAAAGATTACACTTTCTTCTAGAGATAGTCTTTTAAATGCTACCAATCTTAGGTATCTAGGTGTTCTATCTAGATCCTTGAAGGTTAAGCTTTGTTCTGGAGATAGTCTTCTAAATGCTTTTAATCTCAAGTATCTAGGTGTTCTATCTGGATCCTTGAAGATTACGCTCTATTTTGGAGAGTCTTCTAAATGCTATTATTCTCAGGTATCTAGATGTTCAGTCTAGATCCTTAAAGGTTAAACTTTGTTCTAAAAAAACCTTTTAAATACTTATCAATTTTAGGTATCTAGACGTTCTGCTAGATCCTTAAAGATTACGCTTCCTTCTGGAGATAGTCTTTTAAATGCTACCAATCTTAGGTATCTAGGTATTCTTCTTGGATTCCTTGGGATTAAGCTATGTTCTAGAGATAGTCCTTAAAAGCTTATTAATTGGTCTCTATGTAATCAACTTCGAAACTAATCTCATGTTCGCATCATGCTTTTTGATTATCTTTGAATTGAACGTGTTGCTCGCACATTCATTCAAAGAGGGGCAAAATGTAATACCCCAAAATTGGCTCATTGCATGATACCAATTCTGGTCTATTTCTGATCAATCCTAAGACCTATTCTAATAGGCAATTCTCATTCTGCTACTCGCTACTTGACTTAATTGTCAAATGCAAAAAACCTAAATCTGCATTCATCATGCTTATTATTTAATTCCTATAGTATTTAATCGTATTAGTCACATTAAACCTATTGATTAATATTTAATTTAATTATTAAGTATTTATACTTTAATTAAATTAAATTATATCCTAAGGCTAATGCACTATGGAATTAAATTTATTTAATTTAATAAATACGCCTATCTTGATTAATTAAATGTAATTATTTAATTAAATGGGAAAGGTATTTCTAAACAATTAAAGAAAATTATTAATTAAATGGATTACTTACTTCTAATTAATTAAACAAAGTTATTTAATTAAATGGGAACCCATTCCTAATTAATTAAATGAAGTTATTTAATTAAATAAGAAGTGTCTCTAATTAATTAAAGGATTATTTAATTAAATAGAAAAGGTAATTATTAGAGCATATCTCATTTTATTAAATTGAATATTTCACCAAAATCTCTCTTTAGTTCAAAAAAGGAAATTTCTAGTTCACTATTGATCAAAAATGAGTTAAATGAGTTAACTCCTTTTTCTACTCAAATTGAATCAGTTAACTCCTTATTTTACTCAAATTAAATTAGTTAACTCTCTTTAATTTGGGAATCTTCCTTTATGACTGAACTTCACCTTTAATCCTGACCGTTGATTGAAATCGATCTCAACCGTTGATGGATTCCAGGAAAGTCTATTTAAGAGACCCTCATCTCTTCATTTTGAAGAGGATGAATTTGGAGAATTTGCATCAAATTGCTGCTGGAATTCATACTCACATTTGCTTATATTTTTGCATACATCTTGCATTCTTAGTTTAAATTCATCTAGCTTAATAATACATACATTTTTAGCTTAATGTCTTTTATTTCTTAGATTAATTTCTTGCACTTCATCTAGATTACTTGCACATTCATATAGCATAAATTGCATTCAAATCCTTCATTCTTACAGGGTCTAGTTGCTTAAACACCTCAAATCTGGGGATATCTGACAAGCAATTCACTTTAGATAGAAGGCAACAGGTCGTCTTGCCGGGTGATTTTTGGATGAACAATCCAATGTTCATTTCGAGATGAATCCGCATACAATGACCATGTTGAAATGTGTGTGTTAGTAGAGGCCACATATTCACGCATACACTATGAAGTTAAACTGATGTTCTAAGCCATTTTGCGAAGTCGTGCTTTGAGCAAGTCTCAAAATCTACATTTTCACCTAAGTGTCAAATAGTGACAGGAGGTTGTGTTTGCATCTAAATATCTCACACCCAAAAAATTTTCATGACTCACCACTTTGGGAGTGTCTAGTGTCCATATCTGAGAACCTATGTTTCAGATTTCAAGTCCTTTCAAGTCTATTTGACTAGGTTTTGAATCCCTCAAAGTTGGTCAATTATTAATGTCATGTTGATATGAAATGTTCATAATTCTGGGAAGCCCTATTTGACATGTTATAATTTTGATCTAGTTGACCAAAATGATGAAATTCATTTTGCGTTGTATTTTAGACATTAGAGACTTGTTATGTTTCAAGTTTTAGCTTATAACGAATCCATTTGGTCAGTTTTCAAATGCGATTCCAAATGGAATTTCTATCTTTTACTGGTGTCAGCATTTGCAAATTTTTTGGGACCCCTATTCATGATGTTATAACTCCTAATCCATGATAGGTGGGATCGAATGGATTGTACCATCATTTTTTACACTAAAAATACTCCAAGTGTGTTAGTTTTTAGGTCTTGATGAATCCATATGCACACTTGTCCAAGTCCATTCCATTTGCTTCAATCTGCAAAATCCAAGTAGCCCACTTTGACTACTCTCCATTTGTGCCCATTTATGTGTCATAAGCCCAAATTGCAAATTTGTAATGTCTTCATGACAGAGAATCAACATGTTAGTTTTAATCTTCCCAAGTGTTCATTTGCCTAGTTTTTGAGGCCAAATGCGAACCCAAGTTATGGTTTTTTGACGTGTTTACTTGCAGGTAATTCTGGGAGGTCAACTTCGATGGTCAATATCTTTTGACCCTAAATTCTTCATGAGATGAGATGTGACGAGGTAGAAGTGTGTGAAACAAAGAATTAGCATGTTAGTTTTCAGAGCCTGGTCAAAGGTTTGGGTTAATTTTTAAGGCTAGTCAAAGGACCTCCTGGTGCAAAAGTGACAGGTTGCAAAAAGTGGGTAAATGAGTTTTAATGATCAAATTAATGCTCGAAATCAATTCCCATAGATATCAAAAGGGTAATGGACCAGTTTGAGGATTTAGTTGTCCAGGAAAAAATTTTTTTTTGCCGAGCCCACTTTGGGGCCTGACTAATCCTATCAAATTGATATGGTGTTTAAAGGTGACACATAATTAATGATGGGACTGCTAATAAAGATACAGTTAGTGTCAAAGCCCCTTTTATAGTGAATGATGTATTTTGGGAATAATTCCTTATATAAATCCTAGGATCAATGGATACAAAAGAGGGCAAGGCAAAGATGTTAGTGAGAAACAAAAAGGGTTTTGATGAAAGATTACCTAAAAGTATTATGTGAAAGGAAAGAATGAGTAGGGGTCCCTGCTCTAAGAAGAGGCATCATCAAAATAAAAGAAGCTTCATGCTAGTTCAAAGCCACCCGTGGTCAAAGAAAGTGGGAGAGCTTTTCAAATAGAAGTGGTAGTCTATGAATCAATGCAACCATCCATGCAATTTAAAAAGAAAGCATATGTTAATAAGGTAAGGTGCCATAGTTTAAGGTAAAGGAGGGGCACTATCTTCACACAAGAAAAAGAACAACCAACTGAAGACCACCCTCATGCCTAAAGGAATGCATGGCTGGCAAGGAGCTCTGCCCATGTAGTCAAATCATAAGGAAGATGCTGTCGGGTTAGGGGAATGGCCCACAACTTTGTAAAGTAAGAAAATGCATGTTTAAAGAGATCGAATGCCATGCAATAGACGTGAATAGAAGCTATAGTTTTCAAGAAGGGGCACCTTCTTAGTTGAGTCAACCATCTAGAAGCCGCTAGAAGACAAAGAGCAAGTCCTTGAAGGGAAACTCAAGAAAGAGGCACAATCCGAGCATAGGAAGCCTTTGAAAAAACTTTAAATAGATAAGTCAAATGCTGCCCATTTATGAAGAAGAAACTCACAGGTAATAAGAGTAGTTGCCAAGCATCAAGGAGAATCATTTTGAGAAAATAACACGTAGCAAAAAGGAGACACCAGTATTCATGCCAAGGCAATGATAGTCAAAGCGATAGCTAAACCTAAAGTTCATACAATAAAAAGCAAAGCCACAACGAGAAGGTCATGAAGCATGAATTATCCCACATTTTCCAGGCTTTGAAAGTTTAAACACTTTAAATACCATTTTACATACATAATAGAGTGTCTTAAAGACACAGGCTTTTGTGAGAGCTAAGCTTGCATGGTGAATTCGGCCGGCCAGTTGGGAGTAGATAATAAATTTTGAATGAATACACAAACAAAGGTTAATGATGTGAGCACTTTCAAACTCATCGAAAAAGTTGCAAAATCTAGCAAGGAGCTGTCGCCATCAAAAAATGGCAAGGTTTTCCAGTAGTGACATAGTGACCTACCAGAAAACCTTGGAATCTAGTAAGAATTTTTGTGGGGCCCGCATAGTGATGTCAAGGAATCATTGAATGACAAGTGGTAGTCAGATAGTGAATACAATGATAGAGATGCTGATATGGAAACCTTTGCACAGATCATGACACGTGGATGATCCTATGACTATCGCTATGTCACTAAGGGAAGCTACTCGATTGATATGCATGGTGACATAGCGACCTTGCTAACATGGCAGTAGCGAACGGGTCCTAAAAGATGATGACATGGTAAGTGCATCCAAGGGGTGACATAGCAGAGGCCAATTTATCAAGGGCTTCCACGTGGCAGCCTAGGTGGCGCCTAGTGGGCCCGGTGAGGAAACTAAAAATAAAAAGTTGAAGAATATAATAAGTGATTTTAATTATTTTTCTCACACAGAAGTGTATGTCAGACATTTTAAATTCAAGAAGGCTTTTAAATTAAAGTTTGAACTTAATGTTATTTTAAATTTTTGAATTTTTAAATTCAAAGTTGCAAACAGACCTAAATTTTCTAACAGAGGGCTATTTTTCAAATCAAGATTTAAGAGGTTTCTGGTAAGCAAAAATATGCAATATTATATATCACTGAAATTGGGAGAATCTGAATTTTCCAATTATGTAGTTAGTTTTTGCACAAGAAGTAGTTTGTTTGAGATATAAGAGGTTTTCTCTCAGGTTTCCTTTTGCAACTATATTCAAGTAATGAAGTTCAAAACTATTTTTTGACATGGCAATAACTCAATGTGGTTAAAAAGTGGTGAAAATACAGTTTGGGGTTGAATGTAACCACTTTCAAGTCAGTTGAATTAGGATTTCACTAGCATTTTCATGAGTTATTAGATATTTTGGTTGCAAAAAAGTTTTCATCATTTCAACAGAGTTATTTCAAGATCAGTTACAAGTAATGATGAAAACAAAATCAGATCAAAGGGGTAGAAAGATGAAAGAGGTTATTCAGTTGCAAGGGATTGAATTTCAAGTGGACAGATGTCAATTGCATAACAGATCTAGGAATTCATCTATCTTATATATATTTCTCATTCTTTCTCATTGTGGGGGTTGGCAGTTTTCTCTAGGTAATACCAGTAGGGTTCCAGTGTTTTACTGTGAAACCATTTTCTTCAGCATATTCTCTCTTGTATGAATAACAGTAAGAAGGTTAATACAAATAGTTTAGAGCTATCAGGTTGTTTTGTGTTTTTTCATTTCATGTATATGACTGTATAATTTCAAGGAAATAATACAAAGAGTAGCAGATGATTGAGTTTCAATTGAGTCTTGTCTCCCTTAAGGCTGTATGTTGTTTCATTATTGCTTATAACTCAAGGGGTTATGTAAATGCTTCAGGGAATTCAACAGGGTTGCAAGTTTACTAATGGGGATATCATGTAAGAATGAGGTTTAGATTGAGCACAGATATTTATTTATAAGGTAAATATATAGATTGTATATTTGAATATATACATAAGTATTAGATATCCATATGTATGCATTTGATTCATGGATTTTCCCAATGGATTAGGCACAGGTCAGTTACAGGATCATTAAAGTCTTACTGCTGCATATCTGAGCATTTGTTGAATTCAACATTATTAATCAAATGTTCTTTCCCTCTTATGTTGAAGAACTAAAATGTGATTCCCTCACTCAGCTTGTGCATTCCATAGAGTTGTAATTTGCTACTGCACTTCTTTGTTATTGCATAGGTTATTAGGAGAAATAAGGGTTTTATCTACATAATTAGGTTCAGATCTATGTTTAAATTGCACTGGTACCATATCTCAGAACCTCAAGGTTAACCTGCCTAGGTCTTGCAGAGCTTGAAGTGAATAAGGAGTTATGCCTTATAGTTGGCCCAAGACTGCAGTCAGATGTATTTGTCATAGGAATTTGCTAGCCTTAAATACATTGGTCTGGTTTCTTGGTTATTTTCAAAACTGTTAAATTAGGAGCCAATAGTTTGAATGGCTTAAAACCTTTCATTTGACATATGCATATGATCCGCAATGATATTTGGCCATTCTAAATCATTCGGTGAAGTCCCATTTTGAGCTAATGTCAAAATTCGCAAAAGTGTCAAACAACGACAGAGAGCCCAGTTTGCCTTTGAATATCTTTTACCCCATTAAGACTCATGATTTTCTGCATTGAGGATGTTTATTATGCATAACAAAGAACATGTGTTCCAAGTTTCAAGTCATTTTGACATGTTTTGACTAGGTTTTGAATGTCTCAAAGTTTTTCAGATGCCTTTGTTGTAAATCTGCATACTGTTCATATTTCTGGGTAGCCCTATTTGACCAATTATATCTTTGACCCAGTTGACCCAAACAAAGAAATTGTTTTTGCATTTTGTTTTAGGGGTCAGAAACTTCATATGTTCCAATTTTGACATCATCACAAATCCATTTGATCAGTTTGCTAACATGATTAAAAACCTAGTTTACATTGTTTTGTTATGCCTAAGGTATCCAGATTGATCCGTACCCCTGTTCGGCACATTATAAATTTGATCCCATGATTGGTAAGCTTAAATGGATTATACCATATTTTTTTGTCCTATAAATCCTCAAATTATGCCAATTCTCAAGTCATGACAAATCCATCTGCATACTTTCTTATGTCCGTCTGTTCACCAAAAATTACTTTTTGACACATTTCCCAATTAAAAATTTCAAGTGCCTATTTTCAAAAATTTTCCAAATGCATCCTATGATTTTTCATGAGCCCAAATCATAGAATTATATTCTCCTCATGACAAAGAACCTATACCCTAGCTTTTAGAACCCCAAGTGATCAATAACCCAGTCTATAATGCCGAATTCAAGCCCAGTTTATGTTTTCTAACATTGTTTGCCTATAGGATAATTTAAGTATGGATGTTCGGCAATTACAATCTTTTTACCAGAAATTTTTGATGGGTTAAGAATTTTTAGTATGGTAGAGCATGTATGATTGGACACTCATGCCAATTTTCTTGGCCTAATTACTTGATTGAATAAATTTTTAAGGCCAACTAGCAGGCCTCTAGACACAAATTTCGCAGTGGTGCAGAAATGATTAAAATGGAGTTTTAAAGTGATGTTCCAGTGATTTTTTTTAATTCCAGTCATTACAATGGGGTCATGGGATAAATATTTGGATGCGAGTTGTTTGTAAGGCAAAAAAAATTTAGTTAGACCTGCCTTGGGGGTCTGACTAATTTCCCCAAGCATGGGTGATTTTGAATATCAAATGATTCAAATTATTTGAATGCATGATCATAGTTCTCAAATAAAAAGGAGAGTTTTAGATGAAGACAAAATGGGAATTAATGATAATGTTGAAATAAAAACAAACAATGAAACACTCCCAAAATGTCCATGGGATGTAGGATGATTGCAACACCATGTGAGGCAAGGAATGTAGTATGGAGGTAGGGGCTGCTCCTCACCCAACATCACGTCTAATGCAAAGGAAGAATTCCAAATAAAACAAGATGTAAGTGTAACTAAAAATACCTTAACAAAGCATGGAAATAATGCTTAGAGAAGCCCACATTTTGGGCCATGCCATCAGCATTAAACATGAGATGAAGAGCTTTCCATGTTTGGAGAAGCCGTAAACTGAGGGAGGGTGTCCATACAAAGGTAGAATAATTTATTGAAAGGCTCAAGTATAGTGCAGGGGAGACCATCCTAGGAAGATAGCAAAGAAAATGTGCAAAGGAAAGAGCACGACATCAATGGAAGCATCTATAGTCCACACCCACAACGTTATGAGCGAAATATGGCAATGAAGTTGTCGCAGCCTATAAGGGAGGTTCATATTATAAAAAAAAAACCCAACATGTGTGATTAATCTAGACAAGGAGGAGTTTAAAAGAATAAGAAGGATAAATCCCATATTGCTTGTGTGGAATGTTTCTTTTGTGCTTGTATTGGATGGAGCACAAATTGCAAGTAACTTCAAAGGCACGAGTTTATGTGCAATTAATGCATGTTCGTTGGTGGACTCACCAACCAGTTAGACGACTATGTTTTGACCAAACTCATGCAAGGTGAGGTTGACACATGGAAATTCATCATGAGCTTGAGGACTTCAAATCAAAGAGCCACAATATTATGACCCAGCATAGGATCAGAGGACAAGAGTAAAATGCCCATAATCTTACGAAATTCGTAAGGTCATGTGAGTAAAATATTTCATATGTGATGCTACAACTAATGTTTAAATTTAAAAGGTTTATTATATTAAAAATATATTAATATATTACAACAGAAAGGGTTTGTTAATATATTCAGGAAGGATGAATATGTCTATTGTGGAATCGAAAAGATTAAAATATTGAGGTAAGATGCTATGGTGGGCCCATAAAATTGTGACATTGTCGTATAATTAGAATAGTTTAAATTGAGAATGGAGATACTATGACTAATGAAGTTACCGTAGAGCCAGGTGAGTAAAATGAAAGATGGTTTTAAAAAATGTTTAAATATTTCAAATGATTAAAATGGTGGGGGACCTGCTGGATTTGTTGGTCCAATGGGAATTTGCCAAGTGGCACTGATTAATTGGTGAAATGGAGGATGAATATAAAAAATTGTTTCTAAATTATTTCTAAATGCACAGAGTTTTAAATTTTGAAGATTTGAATGTATTTAAAATTTTATATAGTTCAACTATATAAACTTTTAAATTTTTCAATTTTAATGTCTGTGCACAGTCTAGGGGTTTGATTTTCAGAGTGGTCTTAGGGGGGCAATTTTTGTCCAAAATGGGCACTATAATATGTTGTTGGAACTAGAAAAGAATGAACTATCCATTTTTGCTGTCATATTTTGTGCAGGTATCAACTGGAAGCGACTACATGAGGTTTTCTGATTTAGGGTGCTTCTCAGTGAAAAGTGCAAATTTAATATTTTAGATGAAATTGCAATTAGATATAGACATAATTTTATCTAATTTGACTTCTCTAGCAATTTGTAGGATGAATTGAATGTTTTGAGGGTGTTTGAAGCAATTATGTTTTTAGCAATAGCATAAGTTGATTTTCCTCGGCAAAGCAGAAGTGACATGCTATGATTAGATTTTCAAGCTTCAGTGCAATTTGTGATGTGTCTTGATATTTTCTCCATGAGATATTTTGCAAATTATTAAAAGGGAATATATCAAATATTTTAGCATCATTTATGATTTCAATTACATGTAGTTGAAGGAAGTTCAGTTTCAACAACTTTAGATTGAAGACTCTTTCAGTGGGACAGATGTCAATTCTTGATTACATTTCCTGAAATATCTTCTCTCCTATATATATCTTCCTTTTCTGCTCTTTGTAATGGTTCCAATTTTTAGGACTTGTGAGACCACAAGGTTGGCAATAGTTTATAGAATTGTGATACCAATTTTAAGATGGATTCAGACATCAAGTCTGAGGTTAGTCTGCAATTTTCTAATAGTTTGAAAATTGTGGCTAGTAATATTGTTATGTTGAATAAGAAAATCCACAATATGATTGTCTATATTGTTAAGGGGAAAATGGGAAATCTTCAGGGTCTAAATGTTCAACAAGTTTATATAAAGTTTAAATCAGCAATCGGTATGATGCCTTTGCATTCTAGATCAGAGGAATCTTCCCTACCATGTGTTTTCTTAGATATTATAGCACCTAATTCAGTCAATTGGCCAGCACCTATAAGGTTACAAGAGATGTTACAAGCTAAAAATTTTATTAGGGAGATGGAGAGTGATAATGATAATGTTCATATTAGGTCTCCTAATGATGATAATACATGTGTTGAAAGCCAAGGTGATCATGAATATAATGAATCCGTAAACAATGATAATCTATCTTTTGAATATGAAGAGATGGATTCAACTTTTAATGAATTAGAAGATTGCAATCAGCATAAAGAAGACAGATATGAAATTGAAAATGAGTCTTGTGACAGTGAATATGAGTTTGAAGAGGTTTGTAACAATAGTAGAAGTGTTGATTGTTATGATGAAAATGAATGTTATAATGATTCTGATATTTCATATTGTTGTAGTAATGATTCTGTTGTTATGAGTTTGTCATGTCATCCAAATAATAATCACAACCAGGAGAAGATTTGTGAGGAAATCGTCTTGAGCCCTGATGAGATTTCAGACTTATTGGCTCATGAATTTGAGAATTTTGTAAATACTTATAAGAATGTTTGTTTTTTCCCTCATAGTGTTTCTTCATTTAGTAAAGTCACTTCCCCAATGTTTGATGTGTTAAGGGATTCAAAATTTGAAAGATCTTTATCAAATTTTGGAGGTGCATATAATAATACCTCATATGTATGTGCACATGATGACTTGATAGATGCAGGGGATGTGTTTGAGGGGAAGTTTTCTACTATCTCAATGTTTTTTCATGTTGGTGATTTCAATGAAATATGTTTTGATACCTCAGATGAAGAGGAAAACATTAAGAATAATGTTGTTGATTCTAAGTTTCCTTTTTATACTGACAAGTCTTGTAATGATCAGCTTGATGGTAAGTTTACAAAGTTTAATGTTACTTCTAACAATATGTTAGATGAAGACAAAGTTTGTGATCAATATATTTTGGATCAACATTTTCATAACAATTTTTCAAATTTGGTGACTAACCATTTTTTTTCAGTGTGAAGAGTTTTCAGCGAATGATAAATCTGATGTAATGAGTAATATCACTATGAAGAGGTAGGAATCAAATTTTACATACCCTTCACACTTGAATACACAAGGTGAGTTACAAATTGATTCATGTAACTCGTTGAATGAAGTAGAATATCAAACTTTTGTGTTTCTAGTTGAATATATCCATGAGTTAGTTAGTGATGACCAGTTTCAATTTAATGTCAGTAGTTATGATCACGTTGATTCATATTTTCATAGTGAGCAAGATGAAGAAATTGATTCAAGTTTTTATATGTACTGCGAAAATGGTTTTGTTTCATCTTATCCACTAATGAGAAGATCTAATGTGTATGGTGAAATTGATGTAAATCAAAGTTTCAGTTTACCTCAATGAGATATTAATGAGAATTAGGTATATGATAGAGGTAAGAGGTTTGAAGAAGTTTAGGTTGCTTGGGGTCATCATCTTGTACAATTAGAATAGGTTTCATGCTTTCAATTTTGTTCAAAGAAGGTTTTTGAGTGGTCTTCTTCAGCCAGAGATTTGATTTCTTTCCATGCCCAGAAGGGACATGCATCCCCAAATAGAGCCACTACTGGCACTCAAAATTGCATTCCTATTTTGAGTATACATTCCAAATTTTGAGTTGTGTTAGCCCCTATGAGTGCCTTTCATGCATATGTAACCGGTTGCCAGTTTGAGGTCTACATGGTGTTTGAATGGCTTAAAACCTTTCATTTTACATATGCATATGATCCTCAATGATATTTTTCCATTCTAAATCATTTGGTGAAGTCCCATTTTGAGCTAATGTCAAAATTCGCAATTTTGCCCTAGTGTTAAAAAGTGATAGAGAGCCCAGTTCACCTTTGAATATCTTTTACCCCATTAAGATTCATGAATTAGCACTTTTATAATGTTTAGTACGCATAATAGAGAACCTATTTTCCAAGTTTCAAGTCATTTTGACATGTTTTGACTAGGTTTTGAATGTCTCAAAGTTGGTTAGTTGTCTTTGTTGTAAATCTGCATATTATTCATATTTCTAGGTAGCCCTATTTGACCAATTATATCTTTGACCCAGTTGACCCAAATGGAGAAATTAATTTTGTGTTGTGTTTCAAGGGTTAGACACTTCATATGTTCCAATTTTGAGTTCATGAAGAATCCATTTGATCGGTTTGCTAACATGATTAAAAACCCAGTTTACATTGTTTTGTTATGGCTAAGGTATCCATATTGATTTGTACCCTTGTTCGGTACGTTATAACTTTGATCCCATGATTGGTAAGCCTAAATAGATTGTATCCTATTGACTAGAAATCCTCAAAGTATGCCAACTCTCAAGTCATGATGAATCCATCTGCATACTTTCTTATGTCCATTCGTTTACCAAAAATAACTTTTTGACTCATTTTCCAATTAAATTTTTCAAGTGCCTGTTTTCAAAAAATTTCCATATGTGTCCTGTGATTCGACATGAGCCCAAATCATAAAATTATATTCTCTTCATGACAAAGAACCTATATCCTGGTTTTTAGAACCCCAAGTGATCAATAACCCAGTTTATAATGCTAAATCCAAGCCCAGTTTATGTTTTTTAACACTGTTTGCCTACAGGATAATTTAAGTATGGATGTTCGGAAATTAAAATATTTTTATTGGAAATTTTTCATGGGATAAGAATTTTCAGTATGGTAGAGCATGTATTATTGGACACTCATGCCAATTTTCATGGCCTAGTTACTTGATTGAATCAATTTTTAAGGCCAGCTGGTGGGCCTCCAGACACAAATTTTACAGTGGTGAAGAAATGATTAAAATGGAGTTTTAAAGTGATGTTCTAGTGATTGTTTTTAATTCCAGTCATTACAATGGGGTCATGGGATAAATATTTGGATGCCAGTTGTTTAAAAGGGAAAAAAATTTAGCCAGACCTACCTTGGGGTTCTAACTAATTTCCTCAACCATGGGTGATTTTGAATATCAAATAAACATTATCATGATTCAAATTATTTGAATGCATGATCATAGTTCTCAAATGCAAAGGAGAGTTTCAGATGAAGAAAAAATGGGATTAATGATGATGTTGAAATAAAAACAAACAATGAAACACTCCCAAAATGTCCATGGGATATAGGATGAGTGCAGCACCATGTGAGGCAAGGAATGTAATGTGGAGGTAGGGGCTACCCTCCACCCAACATCACGTCTAATGCAAAGGAAACATTCCAAATAAAACAAGATGTAATTGTAACTAAAAATACTTTAACAAAGCATGGAAATAATGCTTAGAGCAGCCCACGTTTTGGGCCATACCATCAACATTAAACATGAGAAGAAGAGCTTTCCACATTTGGAGAAGCTGCAAACTGATGGAGGGCATCCATACAAAGGTAGAATAATTTATTGAAAGGCTCAAGTATAGTGCAGGGGAGACCATCGCAGGAAAAAAACAACAAAAATGTGCAAAGAAAAGAGCACGACATCAATGGAAGCATCTATAGTCCACATCCACAATGTTATGAGGGAAAGATGGCAATGAAGTTGCCACAACCTATAAGGGAGGTTCATATAAAATAAAAAAAACCTAGCATGCATGATTAATCCAGACAAGGTGGAGTTAAAAAAAATTACAAGGATAAATCCCATATTGCTTGTGTGGGGTGTTTCTTTTGTGTTTTTATTGGATGGAGCACAAATTGCAAGTAACTTCAAAGGCATGGGTTGATGTGGAATTAATGCATGTTCGTTGGTGGACTCGCCAACTAGTTAGATGACTATGTTCGCCAACTAGTTAGATGACTATGTTTTGACCAAACTCATGCAAGGTGAGGTTGCCACATGGAAATCCATTGTGAGGTCGGGGACTTCAAATCAAAGAGCCCGGATATTATGATCTAGCATAGGATCGAAGGACGAGAGTAAAATGCCCACGATCTTACGAAATTTGTAAGGTCATGTGAGTAAAATATTTCATATGTGATGCTATGACTAGAGTTTAAATTTAAAAGGTTTATTATATTAATAATATATTACGACAGAAAGGGATTATTAATATATTAGGAAGGATTATGATGGAATCGGGAAGACCCATAAAATTGTGACATTGTCATATAATCAGAATAGTTTAAATTGAGAATGGAGATACTATGAATAATGAAGCTTTCGTAGAGCTGGGTGAGTAAAATGAAAGATGGTTTCAAAAAATGTTTAAATAGTTCAAATGAATAAAATGGTGGGGGACCTGCTGGATTTGTTGGTCCAATGGGAATATGCCAAGTGGCACTAATTGATTGGTAAAATGGAGGATGAATATAAAAAATTGTTTCTAAATTGTTTCTAAATGCATAGAGTTTTAAATTTTTAAGATTTGAATGTATTTAAAAGTTTATATAGTTCAACTATATAAACTTTTAAATTTTCCAATTTTAATGTTTGTGCAGAGTTTAGGGGTCTGATTTTCAGAGTGGTCTTAGGGGGGCAATTTTTGTCCAAAATGGGCACTATAATATACTGTTGGAACTAGAAAAAAATGAACTATCCATTTTTGCAGTCAGATTTTGTGCAGGTATTAGCTGAAAGTGACTACAGGAGGTTTTCTGATTTCGTGGGCTTCTTAGTGAAAAGTGCAAATTTAATGTTGCAGATGAAATTGCAATTAGATATAGAGATAATTTTATCTGATTTGACTTCTCCAGCAATTTGAAGGAAAAATTGAATGTTCTTGAGGGTGGTTGAAGCAATTATGTTTTTAGCAACAACACAAGTTGATTTTGCCCAAAAAAGAAGAAGTGACATGTTATGATCAGATTTTCAAGCTTCAGTGCAATTTGTGATGAGTTTTTGATATTTTCTTCATGAGATATTTTGTAGATTATTAAAAGTGAATATATCATATATTTTGGTATCATTTATGATTTCAATTATAGGTAGTTGAAGGAAGTTTAGTTTTAGCAACTTCAGATTGAAGACTCTTTCAGTGGGACATATGTCAATTCTAGATTACATTTCCTGAAATATCTTCTCTCTTATATATCTTCCTTTTTTGCTCTTTTTAATGGTTCCAATTTTTAGGACTTGTGAGACCACAAGGTTGGCTCCAATGTTTAGAGTTGTGATACCAATTTTCTCACTATTCTTATATTATGAATAGTATATTGTATTCCTTTTGAGGTATTTGTTATATTACACAGTCATTATTTGTGTATTTTCTAAGTTTTGATATGCAGATGATGTATTGTTTTCAATGAAATTAATACAACAACTTCATCTCTTTTAGTTTCATTTTGATTTTCATCTTCTTCTTCTATTATCTGTAATGTTTTATGTTTGAGAATGAAGAGCTTGAACTCAGTTGCAATCCCTTAAGGTTGTATGTCATGATGAATTTGTTGTTGGAACAAAGTTTCATGTAAATGCTTGTTTACATTGATAGGGTTATAGGTTACACCAAAAGGATTTCATCATAAGTATTAGAGTTGTTATGAAGATTGATGTCTGATTGCAAGTGAAATAAATAGATCACATGCCTAAATATATGAGTATACTTTAGATACCCATCTGTGTGTTAAGGTTTAGTTGATGCCCAATGGGTAAGGGACTGGTTAGCTTGGAGGTTACATGTTCTCTGTTGTTGCATACCTAGGTTATGCTAAGAGATCAAAACTTAAAATGAACATCAATTTCCCTTTTTAAGTTTTGAAGAACTAGAATTGTCAGCCATGGCTTGTTTGCTATTACTTTCTTTGGTTGTAATTAGCTACTACAATCAAGAAGTTTATCAACAAATCATAGAAGGATAATGAACATTTCTTCTATAGGGGATAGTCTTTCATAGGAGAGTATCAAGTTAATAAGATAGATCCCTTAGGTTTTCCCACCTTGGCTTAGCAGAGCCTAAAGTGAAGTGAGTCTTGATGACTCTATTAATGTTTGGTCTAGAACTAAGATTTAGTTTTGCAGAATATAGGATTTAGCTTATTATTAGGCTTGTCCTTGGTCTTTTTTTCTTGGTATTAGGTTTGAATCTACCTAATATGTTCTTTACCAAAAAGAACTCCAACACATCCTTAGGTGCTTGCTCAATATCTTTTTCTGTCTGCAACCCATAGCTAACTTTCCATATTTGGGTGATCTGTTTGAGAACTTCCTCAATATTATTCTATAAAATGTTAAAGGCTCTATATTTGGGATAAAATCTCCCCTTTTATTTGTTAATGGCTTTATTCATAGATGATTTATCCAATTCTAGCATTAGCATGGCTAGAGTAGTCTCCTTTATATTTCTTTCAGTAGTTAAATTGTATTTTTATTTTTTCTCAACTCTTTTATATAAAATTTTGGGTAGAGAGTTAGCAAGCTCAATAGGGGTATTCTTGAATGTGGCCATCATCTTGTATATAGATTCCTCAACCTTATTCATTTCTACCTTTCCAATTTTGTCAAACTTAATATGTGTGAACCTTGACAAATCTGCATTGTTCTTAATGTTATCACATAAGTTGTTTAAATCTGAAGAGGGACTATGCCTAACCACTTGGAATTGAATGGTGTCATCTAACTCTGTCCTCTCCTCATCTAATTCATCTAGAACAATATACTTCCTCCTCTTTGGTTGATCTTGCTGACTCTTCTCTACAGTAGTAGTTGATGTTTTATTTTTGGGTTTGTCAACTTCCTATATTTTCTTTGCAGTATCCCTTGTACTAGCCCTAGTGATAGGTATTGATTGATTTTGTTGTGCTAGCTTCACATCCTTATTAGGTTTCTTTGATGTTGGTTTCTTAGATTTTATGTTCTTCTCTACAGGCTTAGGTGATTGAATGGCTTCTTTTCCCTTAGCACCTTCATCATGTTTCACTTCCTCTTCTTCTTGGTATTCTCCTTAACCTTGTGTTAGTACAAAAGGGGCTTGAGATGGTTGCTCATCTTCTTCATCCTTGTCATATTCTTCTTCTTCCTCTTCTCCCTCTTTACCAAATCTTTCTTTAAGCTTCTTCACAATTTTGTTCTTCTTTCTCTCCATAGAAGTTGTCTTCAAATCTATTGTGATTCTAGATTTGGCTTCCTCATAGTGTCCAAATGAGGTTGCACTCTTCTCTACTTCCTCTTAAAGTAAATTTGTGATGGCTTTTGATGCCTTGTCCACATTGATTCCATAGAGAAATGGCCTAAGCCATCTAACCCTAGGAATAGCTACTTGTACATATGTAGAATCAACATCCACTAGAAAATGAACATCATCATAATATTTCTCTACGAGTGACACTGGTATCCTTAGTGTTTGTTTCATAGACTTCTTAATGTCTTCAAAGTAACTTGTCATGACTGACTCAAAGTTGTCCCCAAGTTTCTCCATGAACTCTCCAATTTGAACTACAATTGACCTATTTGTCTTCTAAGAAACTTTACCAAATGAAGGAAATGTGTTTTGCACATAGAAGAATATGAAAACTAGTAATGAATTGAATTTGCATTGTGCACTCTTTTTCTTTCCTATAGCTCCCAAGTTTTCTAATAACTATTGGAGTTGTAACTAAACAAGGTCATAAGAGTGATCCCTCTTCGCTATCTTGTAGCACAAATCCATAGCCATACAAGACACACTATGCATATCTGCTAGATTGAAAGAACTTGTGAGCAATAATCCTCACTGCAAATGCAATTAGTGGATCTGAAATTGTGTCAATTGTCATCCCTCTTTTACTCCATACAACCCTTGAATTCTTCTCAATTACCTCCTTCACATCACTATGCATGGTCTTGGGTCTATTTAGGGTAGGTTACCCTGTTACTCATTGAATGATCCTTTTTGTGATCTTTGTATGGCCATTTTCCAACCATATTGATTGTGTGTATTCTACTCAACACTATCTCAATCATTTCTATCTTGAATACATTTGGAAAATCTAGGGCTTGGGTTAATCCTTTTCTCTCTATAATATTGTTTTCCTCCTTAAGTAATTCATCAACACATAGTTTTCCATACAAATCTTTGATTTCTATCGAGGGTAACTTTATGGCTAGTATTCGCCAAGGGAATCTAACTTTTCAATACGGTAAATTAAACATTTTTGCTACAATTTCTAAGACTTTTCCTAATCAATGGTCATATTTGCCAATATTTAGTAAAAATTTAAGTTAGGTTAAAAGTTAAGTACATATATTTGATATGTTTTTCTATTCCAAAGACTTGTAATGAAACTTTTTATCTTCTCTCACTTCGGCTCGAAATAGATTTTATTGGGTGACATGTACCTTTATTTGAAGGAATTTCGTTAAAACTTGGAATCCTTTAGAAATTTGGCCTAAAATAGGATTTAGGTCATTGTTTTAGGATCATCCAATGATTATAAATAATATGGGAATTTCCCAAAACTACCATTCAATAATTTGGAGAGAAACTATAATGATAACAGTGGGCTAAATTTAGCACTCAAGTTTGATAATTAATTAGGCTCCATAATAATAACAATAGTAGTAGTAATAATAATAAAATCATGGTTTCTAGGTGTGCGTGCTTCTATCCACAATTTTATTCATTAATGAAATATTTGCGAGGATTTTATAGAATTTTCAAGTAATTATACACAAATTGATTGTTCAATTAAATTGTTTCCTAATTAAAAAATAAATTCGCTAATAGATAATAAATTTTTTCCCTTGAACTAATGTTTGATTCACCAAAATTTTATACTTTTTTCCAAAGGGGGGATTCTTAAAGTTATCCCTAATTTCCATGTCTCCAAAACTTGCAACCCTACAAGTGTAACATCTTACATCTTGTATCATCAAAACCTGTGGTGGTATGATCAATAATGCACTAATTGGATCTCCCTTGTATGGAATCTCAGGAGTAGCTCAGAAGGGTGCTTTTTAAATCTCATTGCTTTTCAATTGAACATTCAAAACCTCTTTTCCTTCCTTCCTAATAGTGATAGAAGAACTGGACGCAATAAAAAATAACTAGGGTTTATGATAATTCAGACATCATAACTCAAAAAATAATAAATAGCTTATGAATCTAATTATTGGTGAAAAGTAGTAGCTAAATATAGTTCACAAATGCTTGAATCTTTCACCTTAATTCTCGTTATGCTCTCCATGCTCTCTTTGATCTCAAATGAATGCAAATGAGTCAAAAATCAACCATATAGCCCTTTAAATTTGGCGATAAATGCTCAGTGCTTACATAGCTGTAAGCTCAATAGTCATATCAATTTCAAATCACTTGGCTTACACATGATTTCTTTTATGCTTGACAACTACAAAGAGATTAGTCAACACTATCACCTTTAATAGCTTAGCACCAACTGAAATTTTGTATGCTCGAGAACAACATCAAAATTGACAAAAAATTATAGATTCTAGTTAGGTTCTAATCAATACATTGCATCTTAATTCATGCAAATATACTCTTTTCAAAACTTAAATTCTTGGAACTGATGTAGAATATATCAATTCAATATCAGTCCCACATACCTTTTGATTGCTTAGCTGGAGGTGATGTGATCACCTGATCCATTGGATGAAGTGACTTTATTTGAACTTGATGTGTTGCAATCTTTCTTTCTCTTCTATGTCTTGTTCATTTGTTACTTAACATTCTCATCATCAATCTTCCCTTTGCCTCTGTTGAATTTACTGCTAGGTGCTTTGACCTTGTTGGACAAATCCTACCGATCTGACTAGTCTTCAGATAGCTAAAATATATAGTTTGACTCAACCATCTACTATAGTCACTTCTAAAATGTGTTCTAATGAAATTCTTAGCAACATGTCCATAATATTGACAATAGTGACAACTATACCTTGTATTGTAATCCCAATTGTAGGGTTTTCCATTTTGTTTTCCCTTTGTCTTCTTGTTTGATGTCCACTTGGCATTGGATCTACATTCATATTCTTGGTGTCCATACTTCTAAAAATTGTAGCAATAGCCTTCAAATATTTGTGTGATTATAGTCTTAGACCTACATTCATGTGTCTAATGTCCTTACTTGTTTCACTTATAACGATAACCCATAAACTTTTTGTTAGGGTTCTAATTTTCATTTTTGCTCCTACAAACATTTGTTGTATGCCCTATCTTTCCACATTATGAAAAGTGGGTTTGTAGTTCTTACCTTTGTTGCTTCTTTTTTCACCACTTCTAGATTATTCTCCTTCCTTGTATTGGTGTATTCTAATCCAAGAGTATAATTGTTAGATCTAGGAGATCTAATCAGTTTTTGATGGCTTCATTTGTCTATTGAAACTTTTAGCAATTTTTTTTTGTTTTTTTAGATTTTTTCTCAATTTTTAATTTTGTGACTTCAAGGTTGTGATCTCAATATCCTTACCATTCAATTCATGATTTATAATCATCACTTGATTCATTATTTCCAATCACATGCTAGCAATCCTATGTACCTCTAATGTCTTCTCTTCCAGTCTATTGGTCAATATCCTTTTGTCATCTTCAATAATGACTTTGTCATCCTCAACTTTCTTTTTATGGTTTGTCATCTCACATAACAATATTGATTGGACTTATTTCTCTATCTTAATCTTTTTGACCTCTTTAGTTTGGGCACCATTCATTTCCATCAGATCTACAACTGCTACATCAAATTTACTTGGGTTTCCATCTGCAAACAATTCAAAAGTGTCTTCTTCTTGGTAGTGTGTGTCATTATCCTCAATAGCTATCTCGTTCCTTCTCTTTAATTAGTTCTTCAAATCATCTCTTTCTTAATTTAGTTGATGCAGTGCAAGTTAGATTTCAATCTTTTGGTTCTAAATGACTTTTCCCAACTTGTAGACTTCCATCTTCAAGATTATTCCTCAAAGCTAAAAAGCTTTCCTTTTCAAAGAATTAGGCTCTGATACTAATTATTGGAAATACAATAGGGAAAATATACTCTAATAGGGGTCATGAATCACTCCTTCAAAAATTTATCCAATAAAACATTCACCACAAATCCATCTCACAATTTGCATGTAAATTGAGATATCAAACTAAGCATGTTCATCCATAGCATAAAAATAATAAACATTCAACACATATATGACACAAAATATTTGGTTACCTAGAAACCCTCCAATGAGAAGGTAAGACTAGGGTGGGGATGACAACCACAAATCTTCACTACTATAGTTGAAAAGTGTATCTAATGAAGGTTATAGTGTTTGATCATAAACTATGATCAGCCCTATGAAAGTTCATCTCTATTAAAGGCTTACAATGATTGTTAGATCTTTCCTTGTTAAAGGACTTCAACTTACAATAAAATAAGCACTTGATTAATATATTCACACAAAAGTCTACTAGAACTGGAAACTTGTTATGGCTACTCTGTTAAGAAATTTTATTAATTCACCTATTAGAATATTTTCACCTTGATCCTTCATTTAGCACTCCTTTGCTTGATAAAAGAACACCTCTTTCTTGATGTATACTTAATCCTCTCTAATCAGATGTATCACTTATGTTCTCCCTACTTTCCTTTGTTCTCTCTAATTGATTTTTCAATTCATAATTCCTTAGTCACCATAAAATGCTATATCTATGCATGAAAACTTCTCTCTTTTCTCTCTTACAAAATCTTTAGGGTTTTTCTTCCTTAACAAGACCAAGGTGACTTAGGGTTAGGTAAGATCAATGATTGTGATTCAACTATTTTTTTGCTTAGAACATCCCTCAATATTATTGGTTGCATGTACTGCATAGGGATTCTCAATATAGATTTGTTCTTTTCATCTAGAATTGCAAAACAATCCTTAGGTCAACCCAAAAATAGTTTACATAGAAATTTGTGTCATTACAAAAACTATGTCCAAAACTATTTACTTGACACTTAAAGAATTTGATGCATAGCATCCACTATATCTTCAATGATATAACTCATCTTCTAAATGACTTGGCATACATTGTTCACTTAGCATCTAAATCACTCGACATATACTAACATTCTCATCACTCGAGTGACTCAGCACCAACTATCTGCTTGGCACATATTGCATATTCTACTTGGCTTGCATTGTCTAGCAACTTATGCTAGGTATAAACTACTTTCTTGGCATGCACTTTAGGAATATGACTAAGTGTATAGTCACTCATATGTCAAAACCAATATGATATTCACACTAATAGGGTTGGAATCTCCTAAAAGGGATTCAAAGCCTCCTAACAAGGACTTATACGTACTGAATGTATTCATAGACTCCTAACAAGGTCCATCCTCTAACAAGGAAAATTTATATTAGTATATCATCTTCTAGGTACCATCCCCACCAGGATTTTCCCTCAGATCAAGGGTTTCCCTAGTTAACATATCTAGTGTTATTGTGTATAAGTATGTTGTTGTGGTTTTAGTTTATAATGCTTGTATGGTTAATTTTGTTTAAGGTTAATAATTGTGATAATAGTTGGATAACTGATTTACCCCCCACCCCCTAGTTATATTAGTTGACTTTATATTCTAATAATTGGTATCAGAGTATCAGGCCCTTGAAGGATAAGCTTAATAGCTTTGGAGATTGATTGTGAATCTTTTCTGAAAGGGTAGTCCTATATTTGATGGGGCCAACTATGATAGTTGAAAGGAGAAGATGAAGACTTATATGTTATGCATGGGTTTAGAATATTGGATCTTGATGAAGAGTAAGAAGACAATTATTGAAGAAGAAAAACTTGAAGGATGTAGTGAAGATGAGAGATATATTCATGTATAACATGAGAGAAAGAAAAGCTCTACTAGAGAATGAATACAATCAACTAAATTCACTTGAAACATCTTATGAAATTTGGAAAGCATTAGAATCTACTTTTGAAGGTGATAAGCATGCAAAAAAAATGAGATTACAAAATTGGATATGTGCATTTCAAGATGCTAAAATGATGGAAGATAAATGTGTAAGAAGTTATAATTGTAGAATATTAGAGATTTTTTTAGGAATTTAGTCTCATGGTAGAACCAAGGAAGAAGATGAAGTAATACAGAAGATCTTGAAAAGTTTGACACCACCATTAAAACAAGTAGCTCATATTATCTAGCTATAATGCCCCACATAAAGGATTTCACAAAATGAAACATTTCTTGGAAGATTAGAATTTGTAGAAGTAGATCTGAGATAGTCCGGAGATCTACCTAGAGTCAAAATAGCTTTCAATGCTCTAAATATTCAACCTAATCTAACAAGAATATTAAGCACACATGGAGATTTTTTTGGTAGCAATGGATCTAATAAAGACAAGAATATTGATGAAGGAATAGCCCTTCTCGTGAAAGGAGAAAAAGATGGGAAGAAAATATTTAAATGTTGGACTTGTGATGAATTTGGTAATTATGCATGTAAATTTCCTAAAAGAGAGAAAAAAAAATAAGCATAATTTTAAGCCTTGAAAAGATAGAGATAGAAATTGTTTGTATGCAAATGAAGATGAAGAATCTAATGAGAAAGGTCAAAGTGAAAGTGATGATGAATTGGGATTTGTGGCTATAAAGGAAGATGATCTTGATAGAGAAATTAAAGAAGAAAGAGATATAATTTCAAAGTGGAAAATAAACCTAATAGGATAATTTATAGTGGTTGTTCACATCACATGACTAGTGATATGAATAAGTTTGATAAGTTCAAGAATTATGATGGAGGTATTGTTAGAGTTAGTAAGAATGCAACCTATCATATAATAGGAATTGGATCCATTACTCTTGATGGTAAAAAAAACATAAACAATGTTTATTTTGTTGATGAATTGAAGCATAACTTGTTAAGTGTTGGATAGTTGGTGGTGTTGGCTTGGTTTTTCACCTTTAAATTTTTTGCAAATTTGTAATGAAAAATCTAGTTATTTTTATATAATAAGGGATTATGTGTATTTAAATTTTTTTTTTCCCTACAAAATCTCTAATTTTTGTTATCCTAATGTTGGTTGTGCCCTAAGTTCCTAAAATTGGGTTTACATTATTCAAATTTTAAAGAACCAATGGGAATTTCTAGGGCAAAACTTTTAAATTTTTCCTTTTATAAGATTATTCTCACTTACCTTTTAAATTTTGTCCCATTGTTTCACCTTACCCTAAGTACCATTTTTAAATTAATATGACGTCTTATTATAATCTTTTAACCTTGAGTAGGTTACATTTTAGGTTTGATTAATCACCAGAAAATGATAGCCCTTGATCTACCTTAAGATAAAGGGTTGTCATTATGTTGTTATGGCAAGAAGAGCATGTTTTAATTCATGCAACATGGTGACAAATTGACACCTATCCGCAGGACCCAGATATTGTAAAGCTTTAGAACAAATTCATCGTCGTTGATCAGATGTGAAGTCAATGGATGTCATTGGCCAGTTAGCTTAATATCTCAGTAACAAAGGATTGGGTATCCTTTCATAATGACTCCATCATTAGATAGAATCATGTGTTTTCCTAAGAATAACATATTGACTTCATTTTATTTTGTCAACTTGGGAGCCAAAGCTTGAGAGGGTGGCTACAAAGTATATTCTCTAATTCCTCTTTAAGTTGCTACATCTAAAAAAAAAGGGAATGATGAAGGAGATTTAAGCTAGGAACTAAAATGACATCTATCTTAGAGCTTAAAGTAATGCTACAAACAATAAATCTATTTATGCACGTATACTGCAAGAATAATTCATTGATTCTATTATCAATGGCTATAGGAATAGCAATATTCTACCTTGAAAAGAAACAAACAAGGAAATAAAATCTATTCTAACAGAGCAATTCACTCACCAAGTGGCCCCCCTTGAATGTGTGAATAGAAAAGACAATCAAGGCAGAAGATGTAGACTTGAACTTTGTATTCTATTCATTTATAGTAAGAGATTACATCTAATTAAAAACAAGATCACATGCTACTATTATGAAAATTAATCTATTCTATCTTTCTCTTGTAAAAAATTTCTTTCAAAGCTATAACAGGCATTATCTAAAGGAAAACTACAACAACCTCCTACTTCTACAATCACTTCATTAATGAGGATCAATTACATATTCATAAAGTTTACAATAGAAATATCATTAATCATGATTTAACTCCTCCAAGAATATAGTAGGTTGAGGAAGCTATATTCATGCACTGCTATAATAGAAATCACACAATAATCTACTCTTTGTGGTGATTCAGTAATCTCGTTGGCTTTTCACTTAGTGTTGAAGTGCTCACTTTGAATACACATGGAAAGTACCTACAAAATATTGAATACCTACAAATTTTTCATACATATATTCATTTCATCATCAATGTTAGAAAAGGTATAATGTTCAAACTATCACTCTTTGCAAATCTTATGGCTACAAAAAGGAATCTACCCAAACATAGGATGGATGAGGAAACATTTATCAGCATGTAATAGTCCTTCATTATACTATATAAGTTCATAGATTCAAGAAAACATAGCATATCTAAACTATCTATACTTCAATCTTCATGTCTTAACATATAGATACCATATTCATAAAAACATAAGTTCATTCACTTAAAACCATAGAGTCATAAAAGTTTCTTCAGGATAATTTTCTTAAAACAAGATAAAAAAGATCTCAAAATGATGGCATTTTAAAGGCTCATCATTCCCCTCGACTGATCTATTATTGGTCCCTAGAAATTATGAAGTTCCTGATCTAGGCCTGCACTCTCTAGTGACTAGATGTCCTTTCCCCTAGCTCATTCTTCACATAGTCAAAGTATCCATAATTTTCCTTGAGCCTTTGCTAGTGGCTTACTTCAGCCTTCATATCATGATCTTCTACATTGTCATTTGCTAGTAGTAGTGGCTAAATGAGAATGGGGAGTTGATACCTTAATGGAAATCAATGTTTGCATTGATTTCTCCCCAAGCCAGTATACCATGGAATCCTAATTGTAGCAAGAGTCAAGTTTTATGGAGAGTGGGGTCCTCTTAATTTTTAGATCTTGTGACATCCTAATCCATCGCTACCTTGAGGCGATAATTATTGTCTCAACATGTTGAGATGATTGTTGTTCCTAGTCTCTAAAGGCTCATTCTTTGACTAAGGATAGCTTACTAGATCCTACAGAATTGCCCAAATAGAAATCCAATCTAGATATGTCTATCTAGAAAGTTGAACATTTGGTCTCATGAGTAGAAATGTTGTCATTTCACTTTCCCTATAACGTGCAACTTGATGTTATCTACTTATCTCACTTTGCATCCATGACATTACTGCTCTCAACTATACATCCCCTACATACATGAGTGAATTTCATTCTATGTCATTAGGTACTACCAAATTATGGAGATACAACTCACATAGTAAAATTTTCAAAGTCATGGGAATAGATTGAAATGCATCATAAAACACATGTGGGGTAGAAATAGAGGGACTAAGGCCTTCCACAATTCTACTCAATTTAAATTTTGCAAATTTCTCTTTAAGAAACAAGGCATATACTGGTGATGGTGACCTACATTCTATTAATTTAGGAATGAATCATGTGATCTATTCAATTCTTCTTTTCAAGACTTCATTCTGATCTGAACTTTGTTTTCACTAATAGCTCTAGTCATTCATAACATTTTTAAATTTTTCTTTCTCAAATTTCCATTGAGCTATCTCCCATAACAACTATCAAAACAAATTAATACCTATGGACAAAGGTGTAGATAGATTGGGTGGTGGCAATGGTTCTTGATTAAAGAGATCTATCTATTCAAGTGTCAAATGGGGAGTTTTGTTGACACTCTATGGTGTGGAGCATTCTCCTTTTCTTATGACAATTGTGGTGACCACATTTTCTTCCCTATTGGATTTAGTAGCTATTGTAGCTAATGTGTCTAACCCATCTTGATCCAATTTTTCCATTAATTCCGTAATAATTTTAGGTCTAGATTCTAGATAATCCTTCTAAGGGAACTCTGTAGAATTTTCACCAATATCTTGCATATTATGGTTTTCCTCAAACTCCTCAAATACTTAAAGCTCACCAGACTCCTTATCACTATCCATAAGCACATAGTCAACATTATAGTCAACTTTAGGTTACAGATTATGGAATTTTCATTCTTTTTCACTAGCTTAATTTTGCTGCAATTTTTCCTCATGGGAGGATTCCTTTTCACATTCAGAAAACTTAGGGGTAACTACTCAAATAGAGACTTTAGGAACCCTACCCTAGGAAAGTCTCACACTTCACCTCATGGGTGGTGTTGACAAGCATGGAGGATTCTTTCATTTCCTCTTGCTTACAAGTATTTCCACCGCAAGCACTTCAAGAGGCTTTTCTAAATCTCCCTCCTCTTGCAAGTGTAGGGTTTCATTAATGTTTCTCTCCTCATCTAGTTCTTGTACTAACCTTTCTACCTCAAGTTCCACATTTTTATCTTTACCTTTCTCAATGGTAGACCTACTCTTAGTAGATGATGGGGTTTCAAGGGCACTAGCAACTTCTACATTTTTGCTTCTCTATTTTCTAGGAACGAAGGGTTTAGCTTTGTAAATCCTCTTCTTAGTTGGTTTAGAACTAGAGGGAGAGACTTTAGGAACATTTTCAGCTCTAGTAGCAACTTTACAAAAACTAGTAGATTTTCTTTCCCTATGTCCAACACCTTGGCCTCTAGGGATGACCAACATAGGCTCTACCTCTTTTAATTGCGAAAAATCCTTCCATGACCCAATTCCTTTCTTATTCAACTCCCTTTCTATGATTAATTTTATTAAGTAATGGTGAAAGATAGAGTAATATTTTTCTGATTACACTAAAGAAGCTTGCTTCTTAACAATGTTAAATAGAAAATTTGGAAGGTTTACTTGTATGCATTCATGTCATAGGTGAGCCAAAATCTTGAAATGTAGGGCATGTAGGTATGTGTAGCATCCTTCGTACTTGAAGTACTAGATGATAAATATTGCTGGCTAAATAAACTTCATTGGCAAGGATAATCTAGAAGTACCTTGTTTCTTATCAATGTCCAGTGGAGGGTCCTAGTGTACATTGAATTGTTCCCTAGTTGTACATAGGTCAAACTCTTTTTCCCAAATTTTTCCTTCCTGGGGTAACCCAGTGACCTCGGCTACCACCTCTTTTGTGAACTCAATTCTCATGCTCATGAATTAAAGAGTGACCTCTTCATCAAATCATTTTAAACTAAGACAATAATCCAACCATCCCCTTCTTCTAAATATTTCACAATTGACTACATCACCTAGAAGAACCTGGTGATCAACTAGCTCATTCCTCTAGAGTCCTCCACCCATTGTTGGTTTTAGCAAAATTTTAGCAAAAATCATGATGTTTCAAAGCTTGGTGAATCAAAATGCAATATTATGACACTGATTAATTTAGAAAAATGGTGTGTACTTGGAGAGTTTAATGCACAATATCTCATAATATCCTTCTTGCATGAAGTTTCATAATTTTCACTCATGTATAGGTTTGTCACCTAAACATGTTGAAAGTTATCGTTAAAAGTTAAGTAACTACTTTTAATGTCCTTAAGGCAATCATAGAAGGACAATTCATCAACATGTGACATCAATGTGTAATTATTTCTAGTCATCTCAATGAACTTTTAAAGTTACATGTGATTTGAAATTGATTCAAAAAGAAATATTTAAATGTTTCCCTCCCCCCAACTATGAAAAGGAATGGGTCCCACCATGCTAGGATATGCAAGAGTGAATAATTAGAAAAAGTACCAAATTTTTGTAACAAATCATGAATAATTTTTTTTTTAAAAATACAAAGTTATGTGGTATGTACCTGACAACTGTTGCAAGAAGGATGTTCTAGAAAAGATCATCATATTTGATAGAGTGATGAAATGGAATAGAAAGATGGGAAAGAGAGAAGGTGAAGTGGAGTGGATGGTGAAGAAAGTTCTTATTATGAAATCCTTGAATGGAGTCAAGAAGTATCGGGGGTCAAGGTGGGAGACCTAGACTCTTTGGCTTTAGGAACGACAATATCCTCATTGTGCTAGAATTGTTGTAGGCACTCCTTACAACTAACTAGTTCATTTTAAAGCTTGAGGTGATGCTCATTGACAAGTAACTTTAAGCAAACAAGAGCAATGGTAAATAACTGAAGTACACCATTTGGAAATATGGAAACAATCTCATACAGTCCCAACCAGTGTGTTTGAAACTTGCCTAGATTATGCCAGTACTTTGAGTCATAAAGGAGTTCTTAATCTCCTATAGTGAACATTTTCTATTTGATAAACCTATCATTCCACTATTTTATTTGGTGTTGAATGAGTTTAGTATTGTTCAAGGTAGATTTCCAACATTCATTAAGACCATTTAAACTCAAGATGTGGTCCTTTTATGCAATAGTGAGTTCCATACTAAGCTCCAAGGTAGTCCTCAATGTTTTATATTAAAATTCTACAAGAATTACTATCGACTGACCATAGACAAGCTCAAAGTTGTGGATTTCCAAGTGGTTCTATAATCCCAAAGAATTTTAGGAAGGTGTGTGGCCCAATCCTTCCTATAGAGTGCTACTATCTTGGTGAGGATGGATGTCAGCTCCCTAATAGTAACTTCTACTTGACCATTAGCCTGGGGATAATAATGTGATGATTTACCATGCCTGATAGTATACTACTTCATAAGAGAAATTATCAAATTTTATGTAAACTAAGCCCCTTGATCAAATGTCAATTCCCTAGGGACTCCAAATCATGTAAAGATTGATTCATACAAGAACTTGGTCATGTTGATATCTGATGTAGAGCATGTAGAAAAAGCAAAAAAAACTCTTCCAATCCTCCAAAAAACACCTTAACTTGCTTTCAACCACCAAATAGAAACTAGGCCTTTCTTCCAAGATAAATGATTGATACAATGGGCTCTCAACAAGGTAGACTCTACCCTACAAGTGGACTCCACTCTATAGACCCAACCCTCAAACCTAGGGTACTCAAACCACTTGGATCAACTATCACACTTAGGGACTCCCTATTACCAATAAGCCTACAATGAAAAATCCTTCTTGAATGGTTTCAATAGCATAAAAGCTTAGATCTGTGTCACCGTTTGTGATACCAAAACCTATTTTGGTCAAATCTCATTTCTCTATCAAAACTCAATTTTTTTTAAAAACTAAAAATACCCTTTTATAGATCTCAGATTCAATATCATCATTATATAAATTTATGATTGTTTTGATTAGTTATAATATGTTATGATCTCAAAGTATTATAAGTCAATATTTCAACATTTCAGAAGATGCTCCCTCAAAAAAGGAAAAAAAATAGTGAATCATATCAAAAAAATTAAAAAATTATATTTATCTCTAGAGGAGAGAATCCTCTTCACGAATATGTAATTTTTTTTCAAGAAGGTATAGATTTGATAGGAAATTTTTGACGGGAGAAAAAAACTATTGGATTCTGATAGGGTCAAACTTGAGTACTTATAACAAAAAATAATATACATCAAAAATAATTATTTCTTTTTTTGTGCACTAGCTATACATGTCATCTATAAGATATTTTCAAATAATAACAAAAAAAGATGGTTTGCATATACTTGTTTGATAGGAACTACACCCTATATTTTTTACAGTTAAAAAAGGGACTTCAAAATAAAATAAAATGAATAAATTCTTACTCAAAAAAATTATAAAAATGATAGGCATAAATTTCACCCAATTCTACACTTTTCGTCAGTTTACATCATCTTCATAGTTTAAACACAAATACCATTTTTTTTGTCACTAATGTTGAACTATCACATTCTGATATCATGTTTCTTTATAAAAGGTGACACAGGTTTGTGCTTTTACCCAACACTCAACTTTTCTAATAGAAATGGTGTTAGTAGACTCAAACCAATGAGAAAAACCCAACTTTGAAGTTTCTAAACACTCAACAATCATATTCCAAAACTATTACCAACACTTCCTACTAGGACATTTTCTAGTTTTAATGGTCAAACTCCAAAATAATGAAAAGGACCTCCAACTATTTTTACACTTTTAAACACTCGGCTCAGAGATTCAACATCCCCTAAGAGATTCCAAAAGATCAACCACCAACTCGGCTCCAGCATCAAGTTATGCCCACTTTGTGTCATGGTCCTAAATGGCTAGTTTATCTGGGTTACAAGGAAAACATAAAAAAATTTGTTCATATACTTGGTTCAACCCCTTGGATCTCTTCTACACATCTAACTTTTCCTTCTACACCCTTCACCTAGGTTAGATTAATCAGTTTGAGAGCTTGATCCTTCTTTTTCCTTCAAATCTAGACTAGACATAAGATTATGTTCAGTCTAGGGCTTGCTGGTAAAAATAGGTGCCATGCTCTTAAAGCCCTAACTATCTACCATATCAAAGACCCCTCTCCTAACTTGCATTCCACAAAGAATCATTGAAATCCCATAGTGGGTTTGCAAGTTAGGAGGCCATCTTGCTAAAACCATCAAATTTGGAGTAAATCTGACCTACCTACATTAAAACTGATATAACTTTTGTTGTATCTAAGATAAATACTTCAAACCAATTGCAATGGAATCTTGACTCAACCTCCTATCAACCCTATGATACTTGTGAACCAAAAATCCATATAGGCCATGCAAAATTGAAAAAATAGTAAAAAGGATAGAAAATCTAAGTTTTTTATTCACCAATGTTGTCCACCGTCCACAATGACCTTTCCCACGTGTGGAGACCTTAAATAAGTGACTCCCATGGTTGCAACTTCCATTTGGATGGTTGGAAGACCATATAACCTCCTTTTCAGTTTGACAAAAAAATTTGCAAAAATTGCTCTTTAGCATCAATCATCTTGATATTGCAGGCTTGTTCACCAAATATTTTATAGGAGAATGGTCAGTGTGAACAAATATTTCATATCCAATAATGTATTTGCTAAATTTATTGAGGGCATAGATGACTACAAGTAATTCCTTTTTAGTGACTATGTAATTAAATTCTGCACCTTGCAAATTCTTACTAATGAAATAAATGGCATGTTCAATTGAGTATACTTTTTGTCCTAGTATGGTACCAATAGCATAGTTTGAGGCATCTATATGAATGTGAAAAGGTAGTCCCCAATTGGGTCCTCTCAGAATAGGCACAATGGTAAGAACTTTCTTAAGCTATAGGAAAAATGTAGCACAATAAAAATCCCAAGCAAATTCAGAATCCTTTTTGAGTAGGTTGTGGAGGGATCCTACAAGTTGACTAAAATTTATAATGAATCTTCTATAATATCCAGCATGTCCCAAAAAACTACGCACATCCTTCTACTTCTCTGGCATAGGAAAGGTACTAATGACTTTAATCTTTGTTGGATCTACTTGGATGACCTTAGATGAGATGAAATGGCCTAGCACTACCTCTTCCTTCATCACCATAAAAAATTTCTCACTATTTAAGGAAAGGTTATAGTCTTGACATCTTTTGAGTACCACTTCTAAATTTTCTTTTCCTTCCTCAAAAGTAGCACCATAAATAGTAAAATTATTCATGCTTATCTTCATACAATCAACATAATTATTTCAAAATATACTAATGAAAACTCATTGAAATGTGACTCGAGCATTGCACAAGAAAAAAGGTAGAATTGAGTAGGAAAACATTCCCCATGGGTAGGTAAAATTTGTTTTTTCTTGATCCTCTAGGGCTATTTGTATCTAATTTTAACCACTAAAACCATCCAGAAAAGAAAAATATGTTTTCCTAGCTAGGTTATCAAAGACTTGGTCTATAAATGGCAAGGGGAAATGGTCTTTCTTAGTGGCTGAATTGCACTCCCTATAATCTTCAAAGTCTTGCCATTTTACTCCCTTCTTAGGTACTATAACCAAGGGTGAGACCCATTGGCTATCAAATATAGGGTATATAAAACCAACACTTACTATTCTCTACAATTCATTCTTAACTATATATTTTGAAACAACGTTAACTCTCCTCTAAGGCTATCAAATAGGTTTGAAGTTAGGGCTAGTGTGAATCTTGTGAGTGCAGAGCATAGGATCTAATTCTTTCATGTCCATGTAATCCCAAGAAAATTCTCTTTCATTATCCTATAGTAAACACAACATATTCTTCTGTTGGGAGGGTGATAAGGCATTTTTACATTCAATTCTATTCCTGGACCAACTTCCATCTTAATAACCTTATATGCCATGAATAATTGGTCAACGGGAGAAGAATTGTCATAATAAATGGAGAATCTATGAAGCTTCCGAATGATGTGGTGAATTCAAGGATGGTAATATGGTCTCTAAGATACATTCATTTTGAGGACACACTTTAGGCTCTATTCCATATTCATTCATAATAATGGATGAAATTATTTCTTCTTCTTCTTGAGCAACTATAAATGATTCTCTACCTATCATCATCAACTGATGGATGGAATTGACTTCTAGTTCATCACCACCAAACATTGGCCAAATTACTTGGTCATCTAGTAACAGTGGTTGAACAGGGGAGTATAAAATCATGTTCTTGGTATGAATACCATTAGATGTTGTCATCTTTCTAGTTCAACAAGTTATATAGGCATCTACATTGGCCAACCATGGTCTTCCTGAAATTAAAGGATATCCTCCCATATTAGCCTTTGGGGAGAGAACAACAAAATCAACAAGATACTCCCAAGAGTTTAAGGTGACTATGACATATCATCCCATCTGGCTTAATGGTAGAGCTATCAGCAAGCTCAAGTGTGGTGGGTGTCTCTCTAAGGCCAATAATATGCAGTCATGATAATATCTCCTTTGTCATGACATTTATAGATTCTCCTATAATACCCCAAAATTGTCTTATTTCCATCTCAACCAATTCTAGTCTATTTTGGTCAACCCTAAAGTCCTATTTCATTAGGTAATTCTCATTTTTACTACTTGACTTAATCATCAAATGTAGAAAACCCTAATCTACTTTAATCATGCTATTTATTTAGTTCCTAAAAGTATTAACTTGGATCAGCTACATTAAACCTATTGATTAAGATTTGATTTAATTTGAAGTGTTTATACTTTAATTAAATTAAATTATCTCCTAAGGCTAATGTACTAAGGAATTAAATTGATTTAAATTAATAATGCTCTCATTTTAATTATTGGATGTAATTATTCAATTAACGGAAATATGCATTTATGAGGTCATATCTCATTTTTATTAAATTAAATAACCTTCCAATTTCATCTCTCCAGTTTAGGAATGGGAATTTCAAGTGATCTATCTCTCGAATTGGAATTGGCTTAATCCACTTATTCTTACACTTGGGTGAATTCCAGTTAACTTTTCATTACACTTTATCTCTGCTTAAATCCTAACCATCAATTTGAGTTGATCTCAACCGTTAATTGATTTCATGAATTATATATAAGAGGCTTCTAATTCCTCATTTAGGAGGTTGGAATTTGAACTGCATTGAAATACTATCGAATTACATACTCAATTGCTCAATCTTGGCATAGCTTTTTGAATTGTTTAGCATTAATGTCATATTAGATTAGAAATGCATCCATCTAGTTTAATTATATTTTACTTATTATTAGATTAAATTTCACATCATCTAGCTTAAATAAACTTTCATATTATTACTTGAAATCCTTCGTATTAAAGGGTCTAGTTTCCTGCTTCTCAGCCTAAGAGTGAATAGGAAAAATCCCTCTAATTAGAAGCCAATAGGTCACTCTATTGGACCTCTCAAATAGGCAATCCAATGTTCATTCTATGATGATCTTTCGGGTAAGGACCATGTTGAAGTGTATCTGAAGATTCAAGGTTACATTTCTGCATATGCATTTCTAGCGCCCACCATCGGGCTGAGAAAAACAAATTTTCTGGCATCATTTATCATATTTTTTGATATTTTTGTCATTCTATTGTACTTGTATATGTAGACTTCCAGATATTTGCATAGGAAATCTCATTTTTGAGTAAATATTTGAGGATTTCACTTGGTTCTCTGCACTTTCTTGCACGAAAAAGTGCCCCATTGCACGATTTCTCATGTGGCACCTTATTTTCTCACATGGATTTGTGTAAGAGTTTGTGTAGATCTATGTAGAAGTTCACATGAGATCTTGCAACAACATATTTGAAATGCATATTTTCAATTTTTTTATCATTTCATTTCATTAATGTGTGGCCTTTGAAGCATCTTTATTTCAATTTTTTGATTTTTTGCAGCATAACAGTTGTCTACAAGATGTTTTGATGAAGATTCCTTTTTACAAAAACTTTCCAAACATGAACTAATTGTGTTTTTGTAGGACAGTGTAAAAGATACGATTTTTTGAAGAGCAATTTTAAAACCCGCATAAAACATTTTCTTTTTCCTATTTTCTAAACATAGTCTAATTAGGGCTTGTGAACTTCATACGATGCAAGGCAAGGGAATAGGAAAGTATGCTCTTCACCACTTGGAAGTCATGACCAAGGGTGAATCAAAAACCTAGAAGCCTCTAAAATATAGCATTCGAGGGAGGCAAGCAACTTAGTGGTTCTCTAGTGTGAATCCTCTTCTATGAAAGGATGATGATTTCCTTTTAGGGAATTAGAATCTTTAGAAAGGTTATGTCTAGATTGATTAAGCTAAGTCAATGATTAATGTGTTTTGTGTGCTTGGGTGAGGTAATAAGGTAGAGGAGTATGCTATTTCACCTTAAGGGAAATTAGAAACTTGGACCCTTAGATCCGAACCACCAATCTGAGTCAACCCTTAGAGGGCCTGCATGAGTGATCCAACCTCCAGGAACAGCCCAAGTGAGCACACTTCTTTCACCAAAGATTCTAACTCACTATAATAAAGAAGCTTTGTAGAGCGAAAGACTCCAAAGATATATTAATTTCCTCTCCTTCATTCTTGATATTGCATATCAAGGAGAGGCTCTATTTATTGCTCTAGTTGGCACTAGCCCTAGTCTTGCTAAGCAAGTGTGTGCACTTTTAGATGTTGATGTGGGCTGCAAATCTCAACTCTACTTGTGGAGCCACTGAGGATTAATACAAATGGAAGCCAATTAAAAACCTTTATTTAGAGGCTACCAGTTCACCTCTGAAAGGGGGCATAATCTTTTTGCAAGGAGGAGGAAGAATCTCTCCTGTAGAACTCACCATAGGCATGGTACTAGGCATTGGAAGGTGGTATATGTGCTTGACCCCTACCACAAGGGTATTCATTTACTGTATATGTTATTGAGCCCTTTGAATACACCAAAATCACAAGTGCCCCCTAGGGGATGACATAGCTGTGTGAGGTACATGCATGTGCATAAGTTGTGGGACAAAGGTTTTGTCTTCTCTACCATTTTTTGTTTTAGGGATAAAGTGTGTTTGTTATCGAGTCTTAAACATGTCCAAACTTATCTAAAAAAGGTAAACGTCAAGACTCCCTCTTTCCTCTGAGTTGCTTTGTCCTTAGTTGGATTGCATTCAAATACTACTTGCTCCCTGTGTCTTGTTCAAAACCAAATGCTATTTAACAACTTCAAAGCCAACCTTGTCATCTATTTGAAATTTGTCAAACAAACCAACAATCTAAAATCTTCAAAGTCTCTTCAAAGTCTAGTTTCAGTTGTCAGTCTAGTATTCACTTTGATGCATAGTTTACAAAATTTTGTACGAGTACCTTTTGTCTTGTCATTTATTCACATGGCTCTATCTAGGTCCTCACGTGAATTTGTACAAATCTCCACATGAGATCTTGTAGTCAACATTCTGTCTTGCTTGTCAAATCTTAGCACTTCTTTGCACAACCTAGTGCACATCCTCACATGAAATTAGATTGTTGTTTTGAGTCTTCGCCTATGCCTATGTACTTTCTCAAGTGTCTCTAAGAATCTTTGTGTAACATCTTGTACCCAAACTATTAAAATTGTCTATTCGAGCCACCTACACCCTTAGTCTGGTCTATTCCCTACAACATTTTACCTCTTTTTTGTCTACAAACAATCTACAATAGCAGCATCCCACTTAGCTGATGACTTGTGATCCACATTTCAACTAGTCTTGTCTCTCAGTTACCTTGTTCTTGTCCTTTAGTTCTAGTTGTGCTTTGTGTCATGATAGTCATAATATTTGGCTATTTTAGCCCTTACTCAGACTACTTATACCTTAGTGTACTGCACCCTTATCTTGCCTTTTTTGAGACTATGTTCTAGTGCGGTCCTTGTCTAGGTTTTTGCTTCTTGTCCTTGTCTATGACTATGGAAATAAGAAGTTGAAATGTGTTTTATCCCCTTAGACTTAGAAGAGGTAGAGCTAGGCATCATAATCATAGCAAAGGTCGCATTCTAGTTTTTACATAGTTTATGTCTCATTCGTCTAGTGGTGAGTTTTCATGATCTCTGTCACTTGTCATATCACCTCACATCCAAAGAAAATTCTCTATAAACTTACAACAAATTAGGAACCCCTTGTATCAAACCAAGAACCACTTGACTTAGTTCCTAAAAGATTGACTTAATTGTCAAATGCAAAAAACCCTAATCTACATTAATCATGTTATTTATTTAGTTCCTAAAAGATTGACTCATATTAGCTACATTAAACCTATTGATTAATATTTTATTTTATTTAGGAAGCTCACATCTAGAGAACATTCTCTATAAACTTGAAAAAAACTAGGAACCCCTTGTATCAAGAGGATCTTGAAACTAGCAAAGGTCCCACATCTCTAAACAACATAGTTGAATTCTTATTTAGAGGACCTTTCCAAGTGAAATATATTGAAATCATTCACGTTCCTACAATGGTTGATCGTGAACCCAAACATGGTGAACATGGTACAAACCAAGACCAACCTAGGAATGAAAAAGAAAAAGACCATTCCACTAACAAGGAGTAGTAAGAGGTGGAAATACTTCCTGAACATATAGCAAAGTGTCGTAAAGATAAAAACTTTCAAAAGGTCATGGAAATCCTGCTCAATGAAGAGAAAGAAAAATACTTTCTCAAACTTTCCCAAGAGGGAGCTAAGCTACCCCATAATTTTAATGTGGAAACTATCATCATGCTTGAGAAGGAAACTAAAACTTCAAAACTCTAAAAATAATTGAAAATCATGCAAGGCCAACTAGCTTAGATGATGCATGATAAAGACAAACCCACTAAAACATACACCTTAGATGCTCTTTGTCCATTTCCATTTGAAAATAGCATAGACATGCCTCCTTTTCCAAGAGGAGTAGAGTTACCTAAGTATGATAAATACTTTGGAAATATTGATTCCCAAGATCATTTGCGAGAATTTGGTGCCTTGTCTATGGAATTTATGCATAATCAAATGTATCTCATGCATTTATTCCCAAGAAGTCTAGGTGGTTAGGCTATGGAGTGGTTTCCACACTTGCCTCTTGGTATCAAAACATTTGATTAAATTTCCAACTTGTTTATACAATAGTAAATATTCATACAAGATTCCTAAAATGGAAAACCTTGACATCTCCACTGATAATCTCCTGCCCAATTTTGGGTATAAAGTCCAACCTCAAGGTCCATGCACCTTCGAGGACCTGGTCACACAAGCTATCTATATAGAGGAATTCATGGTTAAGAAGGGAAAACTTACAATTCAGAAGGACACATAACAAGGATCCACCTCTAACAAGTACAAACCCAAGCATGTCAACAAGAACTAAGAAATTGTACATGATGGGGTTGTTGACATGTCACTCCTAAACCTACTAAGGTAGCCTTTAATCTCATAGATAGTCTCAACATAGCCAAGAATTTTGAGAAACCTCCTCCTAACAATAAGATATCTAGAAATAGACTGAGAAACTCATGGGCTACATGCCCTAAACAAGAGTATACACCTATGGGTGAACTTTTGGATGTGGTGTACAAGACCTTGTACAATACAAGAACATTTCAACATTGGAAAAATCTCACCCTTATGACCCACAACCATTCCCACCATGGTGGAATGAAATTGCATTTTGCAAGTACCACCAAAATAAGGGACATAAAACTAGCAACTACATAAACTTGCATTACAATGTCCAAGACATGACCGATGATGGTACATTATGGTAGATAGACATAACAAGAACTTGGATCACAAGGCTTTCAAGGATCCCTTACCATCTTATGAAAAAGGAGAGAGCTCAAAATTGAAATATAACAACAAGGTCAACTATACATACTCTAATGACAACAATGTGATTAACATGGTTGAACCTTTGGATTTTGAGTGTTGTGACATTATTACCATTAAGGGCAAGCAAGATAACAATAAACCCAAGACACCATTTGTCTTAAGGGGCCCTACTTCCCACACAACTGACAATAAATCTTTGCAATATTATGTCAATTCTATTACACGTTCTCATGCCAAGTTAGTACTCAAAGGCCCTGCACCTTCTACTCCTAATCTTGAACAACACAAAGATAAAACCCTTGCTAGTCCATCTAGAAAAGGTGAAAAACTTGTAACAAATTTAGTAGCCACTAGCTACAGTGTTCTTGATCAATTAAAATGAACTAATGCTCAAATCACAATCTTTGAGCTACTTAAAATCTTGCCTTCCCATAGGCAAATTCTTGACAAAGCCCTCACTGAGGCAAATGTTCCTCAAGATCTTGATCTTGAGCAATTTCAATCTATGGTAGGTCATCTGAATTTTTCTTACTATATGTCCTTCTTTGAGGAGGATGATAATTAATTGAGTCACCTACACAATCAATCTCTACACATTGAGGTCATAATACATTAGACATGTGTCCATCAGGTACTCATTGATAATGGGTTGGGTTGAACATTGTCTTTGCTGCTCTACTTAGACAATTAGATTATTCTGAGGAATCTATTGACCCTTGTCACAAAACCATTATCAAAGCATATGAAGAAGTTAAGAAAAAGTCCCTAGGTCTTTTGGTGTTGCCCCTCCACATCAGTCCTATAGAAAGGGATGTCACTTGTTAGGTCCTCAACATTCCCTTTGCTTACAATATTTTGCTAGGAAGGCCATGGATACATGAGATGCGTATTGTGCCATCCATATACCATCAATGCATAAAATTCCCATTTCATGGCTTTGAATTCACTGTCCTTGCAAGTACTAGCTACACCTACAATATGCTAAAAGCTATTGAGAATTTTGTACCAGATATTAGGGAATCTACTAAATATCATAATAACAAGTTGAAGAAAATTGAGTAGTTATTCAAGCTAAAAGAAACTAGCATGGGTGAATACCACATCAAACTAGTGTTGTCATTAACATCTCTTCTTGAGTCTCCTTGTCATTATGGGAGACCATCTGAGGTAAAGAAGCCATTTGCGTTGACACCTCAAACCAAGTATAATGGTACTTTTGTCAAGGCTATAGTCCCATTAGAAGATGAAAGTGAAAATAGAGCCATTGTTGTGTGGCTTTACAAAGAGGAGACTCGAGTTGACCTCACAGAACAAGCTCATGAGATCACTCCTAAGAAATATGGCTGTGGTCTTAGACTCATGAAGTGCTTTGGCTATAAGGGAACTAGTCCTATTGGATGCAATAGCAACAGTCTAGTTGATCCTATCAAAGCAATAGCTTGAAGAAATAGAGATACATCTAGTCTAGGCTTTAAGAAGGTTCCCCTCCATTTAGGGATTAATAAATTCATACCAAAGCTTGAGAGTTCATCTAGAAATGAGTCACAAGCTGAATCTAATACTCAAGAAAATAATACTAATGATGAGGATCCTTATCCTTATCCTATTCCTCATGATCTTGCTAAATTCTTTGCTGAGCTAGATGACTGTGTGCCATGTGTCAACACTATGGATGGTACTAGTGCTTCTTCTGAGGATAATACTAATCCACACCATGCCCAATTAAAATAGAGAGAGTCTAGTTAGGTGTTATGTGTTGTGAAGGAGAGTATGTCCCTATCACTGTTGGGGAATTCTATATCCTATCGCCATGTAGCACTGATTCTAAAGAATATGAATTTGACTCCCTTAGAGAAGCAACTACAGATAAAGACATTGACCAATTTCATGTCTATGAAAGCCAACTCAAAGTAAGTGAAGCATCTAGGGTTAGGTCAGATAGGTCTAATCCAACTAATATTCTTGAGGCTTTAGTTGATGATGTTAGTGCTCAAAGGCATTCAAACACACTAGTGGACGAAGTTGTTCTAGATCTCAAATTGTCAATCCAAGCATTTCATGATCATACTATGATCACAATCAAACATACACTACTCTTTCACTCACATATCCTAAGCTTATAAACTATAATTCTAATATATCTAGTGAAATCCCCACATTCTAGAATGACTATTCTCTTGCCTACTACTTAAACATTGTCAACCCAATAACATCTTCCACTAGCAAACAAAGTGACAACATTACTAAAGCTAACATCAAATATCTCAGTCATACAATAAAAAAAAAAAAAAAAAGAAGGTTCGATGGTAAAAACCACATTTTGGTAGTGTCAAAACCTTAAAAATTAAAAATAAAAGACATATCTAAAGGTGAAAACCCCTCTGAGGCACTTGTGGATGAGATATTTGATGCACTTCCTAGTAATTTTCTGAAGAGATTATTAATGTTGATAGAGCCAACATAGCTGATCAACTTGGGCATAGAAGAGCATCCTTACATGATACATTCGGCACTGTCACTATCTCTAGAAGAAAAAGAGGAATTCATTGTCTTCTTCTAAGAGAAGAAGATAAACTTTACATGGACATATTCTGACATGCCAGGACTAGATCTTGATCTCATTATGCATCATTTGTCCATTGCACCAAGCATTAAAGTAGTTAAACAAAAACTACCAAAAATGCATCCTCATGTTGCATTACTCATCAAAGTTAAACTAGAGAAGCTTCTAAAAGTTGGTTTCATCTGTGCTATTGATTACAATAAATGGATATCCAACATTGTTCTAGTCTCCAAGCATGACAAATCTATCAGAGTTTGTACTGACTTCCATGATCTCAACTTAGCATTTCCTAAGGATGATTTTCCACTTCCCAACATTGATATGATAGTGGACATGATAGCAGGATATGAGATGTACTCACTCATGGATGGATTTTTAGTTATAATCAAATCAAAATTGCACCAGAAGATTAGGCAAAGACTACTTTTACATGTGCATCAGAAAATTAAAATTGCCATTTGGCTTGAAAAATGTTGGTGCTACATATCAGAGAGTAGTCACTACAATTTTCCATGATATGATGCATAAGACCATGGAGGACTATGTGGATGATACCTTGGTCAAGAGAAAAAAATACAATATTCATCTGCAAGATTTGGGACCTATCCTAGATTGCATGGAAAAGTTTAGTCTCAAGCTTAATCCTAAGAAATGCACATTTGGCATCACATCAAGGAAACTACTGGGATACATCGTGTCTATGAAATTAATCAAGGTGGATTTGGAGAAAGTTAAAGAAATTATGGATATGCCTCCACCCTATAATATTAGTCAGATGAGAGCCTTACAAGGAAGACTTCAATCTATTTGTAGATTCATCTCACAGCTGGTGGATAGATCACAACTTTCACCAAGACTCTACATAAAGGTGTGAAATATAATTGGATTTAGGATTGTGAGTAAAGCTTGACATAGACAAAACAATATCTTACTAATCTATCGATATTGATGCCTCCTATCTACGGGAAGCCTTTGATTTTGTATATCTCTACCACAAAAACTTCTTTGGGTATCTTACTTGCTCAAGAAGACAATGATAACAATGAAAGGGATATTTATTATCTAAGTCATATATTGATCTATTATGAGATGAATTACCATATCATTGAGAAAGCTTGTTTGGTGGTTGTCTTTGCTTCCTAAAAGTTGAGACACTATATGCTCACCCACACTACAAGATTGGTGGCTAAAATTGATCCACTAAAGTACTTACTCAATAAGGCAGCTCTAACAAGGAGATTAGCTAAGTGGGTCATTATACTAAGTGAGTTTTACATTCAATATGTTGAATGAAAAGCTATCAAGGGACAAGTGATTGTGGATCATCTAGCAGATGCACCTATGTAGAGTCTTCTCCCGATGAATATCAATTTTCCTAATGAGTCAATTTTGACACTCACACCAAACATGGGTGATGTTCTTCAATGGGTCCTTCACACAATAGGGATTTGTTGTTTGGATACTCTTCATAACACCACAAAGTTATTCACTCCCCAAGGTGTATAAGATGTTGTTTCCTTGTACAAACAACATTGTAGAGTACGAGGCTCTAATTAATGGCATGAAGATTACATCTGAATGGAGAGTGGATTAGTTGAACATCTTTGGGGACTCTCAGCTCATAATCAGCTAGGTCAATGATGTGTATTAGACAAAGGATAATAAATTAATCCCTTAAAAACACATGGTTGATGATATGAAGAAATATTTTGCTCATATCACTTTTTAACAAATTCCTCGAGCAGACGACAAAGTGGTTAACACCATGGCTACTCTGGCTTCCTTGCTACAAATGCCCAAAAATGATCTCTGACATGAGTTCCTGGTGGAAGTGTTACTCTACCCTACCTATGATACCCCTAATTCTAGGATGATCTATTCTATTGTAGAACAAGACTCATCTTGCTACCACCACATCTACTCCTATCTCCATGATCAAAATATTCTGAACACTCTAACCCAAAATGAAAAATGTTACCTTATCTATAATGCTTCATGGTATGTCATTATTTTCAATGACTTGTTTAGGAGAGGTCTCAATAGAACACTCCTTAGGTGTATAGAACCCAAAGAATCCAAACACACTTTAATTGACATTCACGAGGGCATTTGCAAATCTCACTCAAATAGCTTGACACTAGCTTGTAAACTTATTAGAGTTGGTTACTGCTAGCCAAATATGAAGCAAGAGGTAATCAAATATGCCAGGTCCTACAAATAGTGCCAGCTCTATGGGAATCTGATTTATGCTCTAGCTAGGGAGTTGATTCCATTTACCACATTGTGGCCATTTCAACAATGGGTCTTTGATCTTGTGGGTTAGATTCACCCATCTTCTTCTAATGGACATAAGTTCATTATTACAAGTACAGACTACTTCACGAAGTGGGTAGAGGCAATACCTCTCACAATAGAAAATGGAAAAACTATAGCTCTTTTTATCACAAAGTAAATCATATGTAGGTGTGGTGTACTATCCTCCATTATTATTGACAATGGAGGACAATTTAAAAGAAAAAACCTCAACAAGTTATGAAAAAAATTTAGAACAATGCAACACTAGTCTTCTATCTATTACCCCTAGGGTAATGGTCAAGTAGAGGCATCCAATAAGGTGATACTCAAGATCTTGCATCGCACTATCAGAAAATCTAGGAGGGACTAGCACCTCTAGATTAATCTAGCTTTCTGGGCATATAGAACAAGTATTAGAACTCCTATGGGTACAACACCCTTTTCTTTGGTCTATGGAGCAGATGATGTGCTTCTAATTGAGGTTGAGCTTCCTACTCTAAGAATCTCCATGAAGGGCCTCATTACTAATGAAGATTATAGAATATCTTAGCTTCAAGAGCTAGTGTTACTAGATGAATGTCGGTAAGTGGCATGAGATCATCTTCGAGCTTATCAATAGCGTATGTCTAGAATCTACAATAAGAAAGTTAAGTGACGTGACTTCTAGCAGGGTGATCTTGTTCTGAGAGAAAACCCAAAGAACTGACAACAAAGGGTCCAAAAAGGGAAGTTTGAACCTAATTGGCTTCATCCTTACATAATCAGTGCAGTGTATGGATCTAGTGCTTACCAAATTTCTACAATTGAGGGAGAGGTGTTCAAGGATCCCATCAATACTCTCCATCTGAAGTGGTTCTATAGTTGATTTGATCTCTCAGGTTCTTTGTATATTCTTAAATGTCCTAAAAAAATTCTAAAAATTGCAAAAAATCCTTTAAAAAATCATTACCTTGGTGAAAAAAAAGCAATAGGCACCTTGGTAATATCAAAAACATTTGAAAAACTCAAAAAAAATCAAAATCAAAAAATCAAAAAAAAAAATGCGAAAAAAAAAAATCAAAAAGAGAAAAATACAAAAAAAATGAAAAACAAGAAAAAGTGTCATTGGTGAAAACTTGAAAATAGGCATCATGGTACCTAGATATCAGTACATACACAACCTAAAGAATAGCCAATTCTCATTATCACTTGCATATGCAAAGTATTAGGACCCAACTTCAATAAAACCTTAGACGGTTTTCTACTCTTTTGGCTCTGTAAAACCAGGGCGGGTGCACCCGGGGATGGTTCAAAGATGGAATAATTGTATGAGAATTATCCTTAGTTTAATTTTGATTCTCATCTCTAAATCCTTAAACATATAAGTAAATAACTGATAAACACATCCCTTGAACAGATATGGCCAAGAAATCTTCTATAGCTCTGCAGATGTTTCCAACAACAATGGCTAAACGAAGCTGAAACAATCTAGGCAGGCAAGTGCTGGCCAACTTTGAAAATCTTACAGGAAAGATAAATGAAAATTGATTTTATGATGTATTTTGAAAAAGCTAGTTATAATATACTTCTCTTTTGGCTGAAATACTTTCGATCAGTGCCTAATCCATTGGGAATTCAGAGTCAAGTAAATTCTTAGATCTAATTTGTTGCCTTGCAACGAATTTTCATCAACAATTCTTAGCAGAATTTATCATTCAAAAATCCTTATTAACACCCGAGCAACCTCATCACATTCATCAAAGCCTTTACTTAATCCATTGAATTAACAGCAATAACAAATGGATGTACAGTCTTACTAAATTGCAATCAATTGCATAAGCTTTTACTCACACAACATCAAGGTAGCTCAGTACTAAAAAGGAGACAAAATTCAGAGAAGAACAGATATGGGGACAGTTCATAACTTGTATTCATTTCCTTTGAAAATGATATATCCTTTACAAAAGACCCAGAAAAACCTTCAGAGAAGAAGCACAGTTCTTTCTACATTCATCCATATCTCAGAAAATTTTGACAGAAAAAGCATACTATAAATTTCTTTCCAAAAATGTTTGGACCAAAAAAGAACTAAGCACAATACTTAGTGAAAACCAAATTCGGACCATTCTTTAGCCTTGGGATCTCACTTAAATAATGTGAGATGCAACAAGCTTCAGGCTACAGAAGGTGACAGGTGTCCTTCTTTTTGAAAAACAAAAAACAAGAATAACAGAAAGGTTGATTACAACAGCATTTCTTGGCGGGTCCCTTTCTGTTATGCTTCTTGGTTGTTATGATCTGCTCTCGCAATCATTCTTCATCTTCAGAGTACATACCCATAAGGTCTGCAAGTGATGTATCATCTTCTGTTACATGCAAAATCACTTTAACCTGGGGATTTTCTATGTCATCATTGCTGACTACAAGAGTAACAATTACTCTTACATCTTCCTCGTCATCTTCTCCTGACATCTGTTCACTAAACTGATCTTTCCATCTGTTGAAAGTATCATCATCTGGCCAATCAAAACTTAGGGTTTCTCTTTGTATCTTTATTAAAGAATTGGCATTTTCTTCTAATTCATCGAATTCTTTTCTTATATCAGCATAATACAGTTGTATTTTTACCATCTCTTCATTTGTCTTTGCCCAAAACCAATAGTCAGTCTCACTGATGATGTTTGTTATTCTGTTATCAAATAATTCATCCATTTCCTTTTTCCATTTGTCCTTTTCCTTTACTGTATCAACAGATTCTAAGGCACAAGGAAATAGGGTGAATTTCTTAGCAAGATATCTTGAAAAACAGAGTGTCAATTTCCTCTGTAAAGAATCTCTTTTATTTTCAAAATTATCTAATTGATTTAATAAATCAAAAATCCTCTCAACCTGATGGTAAGGCATTTGAACTGTAGATATACAAATAATTGTAACATCATTATTCCTCTGTCTCCACTTCTGTGTAAGAGAATCTAGTCCATTCTTTTCTTTATTTAACTCATCTATGAGGGTTACAATCCTTGTCAACTGGTCATAAAAATTTGACCATTGTATTTTATCCCTCAAGTATGTCACACCCTGCCTCCATTTCTCTTCCTGCTGATTTCTAAATTCTATCTGCCACTCATGTAATTTGGTTTTTTCTGCTTCAAATTCCTCTGCAGTATAGAATTGGGGTCTTTCAGGGGTGTCAGGTATCTCAATAATAGGGGTTAATCCCACAGATGACTGTGGGGGATATGCAATTCTTAATGTACTGGATTCTCCTATTTTTCTCTTTCCAAGTACCTTTTCTAATTGAGATACCCTGTTTTCTAACTCAATTCTCCTTTTTACCTCTTGATTATAGGCTTCTACCACTACTTCATATTTATTATGCATATCCATCATTTCCCTCTCTTCTCTTTCCGCAGTAGCTAGGGAAAATTTAGAATAATCCACATTCATGTGGGCTGCCTGTACATTTGAAGTGTCAGCAACTCTTCTTACAATGATACTCCCTGTAAATCCTGAATCATCAGGCTGTGATGAAGTAACCCTGGATCCTCTTCTCAGGGACCACATAACAAGGGCAGCTTGATCATTGCTGAATGCTGTACCCAAGAATTCCTCTTTATTTGGATCCTGGAGCCCTAAATTATTTGAAACAGAATTAAAAACTAATGCGTCAGCAATGTCCCAATTGGGCAATAATAAAACATTAGCATTTTTTACCATCTGTCTTCCCTCATCAGGGGTTATATTTTGGAACTCTTGAACCATTTGTTCTTTTATTAGATTTTGAATGGAGGCCTCATCCATTTCTGGATGTTCTGCTCTCATATTATTGCACATTTGCTCAAAAATGTGCATGTTTACTCTCCACGCAAACTGATGGAAAGCCCTAGATCTTACAAAATTGTTATCAGACAAAAAATGCTGACTGGCTTGTTCCAAAACAGGGTCCAATTCCCTTCCTCTGAAATCTGCTGTAGTTAATTCAAAACTTGGTACAGGGGGTTCCTGAGGGTTCCCTTCATCAATCTCTGCTTGTGTAACAAAAATTTCTCCTTGTGACCCCATTTGTTCGAATTGCTCACTGGTGAGTTGTTCTTCCTCAACTCTTATTGGGGTTTGAGAAGGTGAGCCACTTTCATCAGGGGATTCTTCCTCCCTTATTATTCTTCTTCTTTTGGGGGAAGGTTCAGGGGGTCTTTCTTCTAGGACAGTGCTGGTGGATCCAACAATCTGTTTTTCTTTATGCACAACGGGCACCTGCTGTCGGACAATAGTATACCCTGTTTTCTTCCGTACCACCAGTGGACCTACTCCAATGTTGGGAGTGAAACCCAATTTCCTCATAATTTCTCTGGCTTTATCTGGAAAAGAATTAATAAAATGCTGTTTCTTCTCATTCATTACCTCCATTATCTCAGAGAAATTACTCATGAGCTTATATACTTTATCTGCATTGTTCGCAGCATTACTAAGAGGACTGAAATTTTTATCAAAACAATTAATGAATTCCAAAACTTTTGAATAGACTCTCCATTTTTCTTTCTTTATTTCTTGCTCATGGAGAGAGTATTCATTTCTTATTATATCTTCTGGAAAATAGAATTCATGCTGGACTGGACGCAGCTTGATTCTCAATCTAAGGGCAGAGTTAAAGAAACCTTCTGCATCACAAAAACGAGAATGAGACACTGCCATTTTATATTGATCCAAAAATTTATGGAGGAAGACCCACCCTTCTTTAGTTATCACAAACTGGTGGGCTATAGTACAAGTAGGAAAAATTGATCCTGTCCCCCTTTTGTGCAAAAAGGCCTCCTCCACTCCTCCCAACTGCCACAAAAATTCAGCTATCCCTACCTTCAAGGGTACCTGATAGGGTAACACATGGGGTGTTCCTTTGAAACCATAGACCCTGATGACCGTTGAGACTGAATATGGGATAATATCTCCCCAATTATGTGAAACTTTTAGATTGTGGGTTTTTTCCATAGGCCTGATAAGGTGCATTAATGCTTTAGGGATTCTGGGATTGTCACTCAATAAGAGGCACCTTAGTTTGGAGGCAAAGTGCCTATCAAATCTAACGAAGCTAGCATTTTCTGCTTCCCAGGTCATGTCTGCACTCCATAATTGGACTGGTAGTGCTTCCCCTTCTTGTTCTCTATTTAAAACCATTTCTTTACCAAAATAAGTGGCCCCTTTAAAAAGAAACATATGCATCAGTAAGGAATACTGACCCCAAACCTTTTCCACCTTGCCCTGTGCAATCCCCACCAATCCATGATGGATCTCATTTGCCAAGTAAGATGCAAAATCAAAAATTATTTCCACACCAAAAGAAGAGATTTGGGTGATCATATACATGAAGCTCACCGGAATAAAATCTTCTTCGCCCTCTCCGAAGACTCTGCACAGGGTCCTATATATCTCCATTGCCCTGGCATTAAAAAATGATTTCTTGAAGGGCTCTTTAGAAGATGATGTTATGGTTGGGAGGCCTCCAATTCGGCCTATGTGGGCTTTCAGTGCACCCTGTCTAACTACATCCCTCTTGGATATATATTCTTTTTCTAAATCTATCAAATTAATGGGCACATGATACATGGTGAGGGGTCCCAGACTGAATACCTTCCTAATCTCCTCGGGACTAATGGTAACTAAAGCCTCACCATCTACTCTCCTCACTACCTTAGTGGCTTGGTCATAGTTTTTTGCTATGGCTTCAAGCAAGTCAAAATCCATAAACATGCTGGGAACAACAAGCTTCCCAAGATCAAAATTCCAAATGTTGGCATGAGGGGCATATAACTTTCTCTCTGCAAACCATTTCTTGAATAAACTCAAACCAGTCTGAGCAGTTTGAGCATCCCGGACCCAATTACCCTTATCATACAATCCATCAGCTACCCTAAGCCTAGGATTGAGTGAGGTTAACCTCTTAACTTGCACCGTTTCTACAGTGGACTTAGGAAGTAACTCAAGCAAATCATCATGCACATTTCTATCCAGGTAGTTTACTGCTCCTATAAATCCCTTCTTAGGAGGCATCTTGGGCTATCCTCTTTAAAACTTAAAAGCTCACAAAGATGATGGCAGTTTTACTTACTTGAATTCTGTCTCAATTTTCCTTTGAATTCCTGCAAAATTTCAGCGAACAAATAACTTGACAATTTCTTATCAACCTTGGCACGCTTTTCTTTCAGTAATAGCTTCTGCACAGGAATGGCTTCAAATCTTTTCTCGCGTGAAATGAAAATGATGCAATCTCTCTGTATTATACTCTGTTTTTTCTCACGGACGAAGCTTTCTTGTCTAATTAATACAGAGAGTGGCACTACATTTTTAATTTAAAACTGCGCCGTTGATCTTCAAAGATCCTACGATCATGCGGTACAAAGAGAACAACTAGGAGTTACACTTGCCATGTCAGTCATATTACCCAATGAGAGCTTTCCACGTACATAATTCTTTCTTTTGATGGCGCTTACCTTTAAACCCACTGACGACGGAGAACACGTGTCAGCATGTCGCTACTTCGTTATGCATAAAGAACAAGCACCTTTCCATAACGAGGCGGCGACAACCGTTGATCAGATCAAGAAATGATCGAAAAATACGCTACAGGGCTTCTTAAGAAAGAAGGCGGTGGGCCCATCTCGCTATGTCGCTGTAATTATCTTCCTTGCAACTCATCATAACGAGATAGCGAGCTCTGTTGATTCACTTTAAGCTGATGTTCCAGATTTCTTGTACATTTAGTCAGGTAAGCATTAATGAGAATCGGATCTCTGCATAGCTAGCACATGTCAAATTTTATCAGTCACCTGTCATTACACATCATCATAGATCTTGCCGATCTTTTACCATTTTACGGGGCCTCGCTAACTCGCTAACCGTGAAGCACCTCAACTTTCCAATAGCGAGGTAGCGAGCTTCGGCACTTAAAAGGATTCCGTGCCAGAAAAAGCAAGGGGGTACCCAGTAATTACTTCCGTTAATTAAAACTGATTCTGACAACAGTATTCATGACAGGTCATGCCACCTGGTGTAATTATGATACAAGCAAGATGCAATGTCATCATTTTAAGATTTTCACGTGGCCTCGCTACTTTGCTAACGGTGAAGTGCCTGAATTTTCTGATAGCGAAGTGGCAGAACTTTCGGAAAAATCAACATTCCGGCTCTGATGTCAGATATTCTAGTGGGTCCTTCTTCCCCTTTTTATGGCGAATTGCAAAGTGTACCTGCACAATAAAGTAATTAATAAGCAAATCTCCGATCGCCGCACCTTCACTTCATGGTCCCACCGCTTAAAAACTCGACACTCGCTATCTCACTATACTTAATGAGCATGCAACTTTCAATAGCGAGATAACGTCAGCGGTAGATCTAATCGGATCTGACGGTTGGAACAAACAGTAAGAAAGGTAACCTGGGAGAGAGGAAAAGGAATACGAAAGTATATTCGCTTCTTTTGAATTTTGAAAATTTTCGCGCCCGACCATTTATAAATAGAGATGAATGTAAGGCTTACAAGGTGAATATTTCTTATAGATGGTTTATCCAAAACCTTATACTTCACTTAGACATAGAACTTCTGACTTTTCTATGGTTTAACTGAAGAATTTTTTACTGCAGAAAAAGTCAGACCAACAGTGGCTCTGTCTGGGGATGATAGACTACTTGAGTCTATGCAAGGATTCAGAATCTATGGGAGAGCAGACCACACACCCGGGAAATGACAACTTCTTCACAGAGCACTGAGCAACACACAAAAACAAAAACTCAGACTGTACAAGGATTTACAGAAAACAGGACGCTGGGAAAACCTAAAACTAATGTTCATGGAAGAAACTAAGTATTTTTTCAAGAAAAATACCTCTTCAAGAACTGTCCATGAACTGGAAATTCAAGAATATTATCAAATACATCTTTGATTATGTAGGAATGTTCACCCCAAGTATTCTCAATGAGATATGGGCCTAACCAAATGGGGTCAAATTTGCCATGTTTTTCTTTATCTTCAATTCTGGCGTTCCACATTAAGACTAGGTCTCCATTTTCAAATTTCTTGTTTACAATTCTTTTATCATAGAGTATTTTGACTTGTAACTGCAATTTTTGATTTCTCAGAGATGCTTCTCTTCTGGCTTCGATCAATCCTAACAGTTCATTCATTGTTTCTTTCATTTCATCAGTAGTATCTTCATCATATGACTGGATGTAATTGTATAATCCCATCAAATTGTTCTGGGGCATTCTAGCTTGAATTCCATACACTAAATCAAATGGAGCCACCCCAATTGCCTTCTTTACAGTTACTCTGTCAGCCCATATTGCCAACTGTAACTTGGAATCCCATGCCCTTTTTAATGATTTTCAACAAGCTTTTATTTGTGGACTCAGCTTGTCCATTCCCTTGTGGATGATATGGGGCAGACGTTGTTCTTGTCATTCCATATTTATCACAAAAATTTATGAATTCCTCAGACCTAAAACACATAGCATTATCTGTGACAACTTTCTGTGGACATCCAAATCTGGAAATGATATTATTCAATAAGAAATTATTTACTACTTTACTCGTTGCATTTATGGTAGGGATAGCCTCTACCCATTTTGTAAAGTAGTCAGTAGCAACTAGAATCCAGGAATAGCCAGTACTGGACTTGGGAAAAATTTCTCCTATGAAGTCCAGACCCCATTGTTGAAAAGGTGCTTTAGTTTCAACTGGCTTCAGTTGAGTATTTCCTGAGAATTTCAGCTTCCCAGCAAATCTTTGACAAGGATCACATTTTTTAACCATAATTTGAGCATCTTTGAACAAAGTGGGCCACCAGAAACCAGCTCTCATTATCTTATGCGCAGTAGTTTTGGCCATGTAATGTCCTCCACATACTCCAGCATGCATTTCTTTCAAAATCTCATTTGCCCTTTCTCTGTCAACACATTTCAACAGAACTCCTTCAAAGTTTCTCCACCATAAGTTATTTTGAAAAATTACATACCTGATGGCTTGCAATTTAATATTCCTTTTTTCATTATCAGGCAGATGGGGAGGAACTTCCATGTGTTGCAAATAATGTATAACATTAATGTACCAGTCACACTGGTCCATGTCGCATAAATCAGTTCTGAAATCATCATTTACTAGGTTTATCTGATTAGCTTCCAAGTTAGTTTCGGCCATAAGTTTGGCCAAACCTTGACCTCTGACTAACTTAGTTATCTGCATATCAATGTTAAATTCTTGGATTCTATTGATCCATCTGCATCTCCTTCCTGACACTTCCTGCTGAGAGAAAATATCTTTAACTGCAGCACTAGGTACAAAGGCAATAATAGTAGCACCTACCAAATAACTTCTGAATGCTTTTACAGCCTTTACCAAAGCATATGCTTGTTTTTCATTTATTTCATACTTTAGTTCAGCATGCTGCAGGGATTTGCTAAAAAAAGCAATAGGCTGTTCATACCCTTCTTGGTTTTTCTGTAATAAAACTGCAGCCACAGTATGGAATGATGCAAAAGAAAAGATATGCATGGGTTTTGTATAATCTGGGGTCTTCAACACTGGAGCATTTTTTATCGCAGTCTTTATATCCTGAAATGCCTGTGAAGGTTCACCATTCCAATCTATAATAGCTCCTTTCTTGAGCATTTTTGAAATGGGTCTACTGATTTCAGCAAAATTTGTAACAAACCTCCTCAGAAAATTAACCTGGCCAAAAAAGGACTGTATACCTTTCACGTTTTTAGGTTCAGGGACTTTATCAATAGCCATTACCCTTTCTGGGTCTATTTTTACCCCATCCTTGGACACTATGTGTCCTAATAACTTTCCTTCTGTAACCCCAAACGAGCATTTCTTTGGGTTTAGGGATACCCCATATTCCAGGGCTTTTATAAAAAAAATTTCCAAGTGTTTGCAGTGATCTTCAGCCTTATTAGAATACGCTGTAAGATCATCCTGGTACACAACCATAAATTTGTCAATATATTCATGAAATGCTACATCCATGGCTCTTTGGAAAGTAGCTCCTGCATTAATCAAGCCAAAAGGCATCCTCACATATACATACGTTCCCCAAGGGGTTGTGAAGGTTGTTTTGAACTGTTCACTTTCTTTTACCAGAACTTGATTATATCCAGAAAAGCCATCCATCATTGACATCAATTCAGAGCCGGTCACTTGTTGCAACATAGCTTCCATATTAGGTAAGCCATAATTATCTTTTAGAGATGCAATGTTTAGATTTCTAAAATCCACACAAAGCCTAATCTCCGTTCTTTTTTCTTACAGGAACAAGGTTTGAAACCCAAGTGGAATGCCTAATTGGTTTGATTATTCCACCATCTCTCAGCTTTGTCAGTTCTTCCTGCATTTTTGGGGCAAGGGTAGGATTGATTGGCCTCTATTTTTGCCTAAAGGGTTTTACATTTTCTTTCAACGGTATGACATGTTGGAAAAGGTCCTCCCTATAAGCTTTAAGGTCATCATACGACCAAGCAAAAACATGCCTGTACTTTCTAAGTAGGTCAATCAATGCTTTTCTAATTTGAATTGGCAGATCTTGGCCGATGTAAACCTTTTTAGGGATTTCATTCGTTCCCAAATTCACTTCTTCTAGCTCCTGCGGTTTGGGGTCCTTTATTTCTGATCTTACTCTGTCTTGGTTATCAAAAATGTTCTCCAAGACTACCAATCCCTTAGGCATCTTATTTGTTTTTAATTGCATGATTTCTTGACCAAAAATGGTTTCCTTCCCATTTATGGTTTCAATCAGTCCATTGCAGTCCATCTCCTGCCCATGGTATTTGTCTTCATTTAGCAAAAAATTTGTGATATCTTTGTCATCTTCAAACACCTGCCAATTGTCAATGTTGTCAGGTATAGAAGGTCTATTTTGAATCTCAATCTGGGAGATTCCTGCAAATGATATTTCTTTTGTCTTGATAGCTACATTAGCCAGAAGATCAGCCATTTTATTCTGGGTTCTATCTCTCCATGAGATCCCAAATGCATCAAAGAATTCTATTTGATCCCAGACCGCGTTTCTATATTGTTTTAATCTCCTATTTTTTGAGGAGTATGTTCCTTTAATCTGAGAGATGATCAACTCAGAGTCCCCTATGACACACAATTTCTTAATTTTGTGATGTGTGGCCACTTTGAGACCTAGCAGCAATGCTTCATATTCAGCAATGTTATTTGTGCAAGCAAACTTCAAGGTGAATGAATACCTGAAGGTGTTATTTTCAGGGGATACAAAGACTACACCTGCCCCTGCACCCTCTTTAGAACTAGCCCCATCAAAGAACATTGTCCACAGTTTTGGTGAATTCATGCAACATTCAACCTCATTTTCAATGATATCAGGTAAGTTTTCCACTTCCTGAATAATTAATTCAGCCCTGAAAGCATTAATCCCAGTGTCTAGGAAACAGGTGGTATCTTTGTCAATTTCTTCACCTAAGATGTGGTTAACCCTTGGTTCCCTATTTACCCTGACAGCTTTGTCCCCTATATGGAAAGTGGCATAAGTAAGGTCACATTGTAGGCTTCCTCCCATGGTGGCACTCCATTTTCTGGAAAGTAGCATCCCGTAATGTGGGGGTATATCCACTACAAGGACAGACATGGTTAATTCCACCTCAGGAAATGCAGCCAGTTTGAATGGTAAGGCATTTATAGTACCTATTACTGGAACCTCTCTAGCATCCATCCCTCGGCATCTACCTTGCTTAGTATCCACCTTCAATCCTAGGGCTTCCATTACTTTAAAGGGCATTATAGTGTTGGAAGCTCCAGAATCTATCATACAGTTTTTCAAGGTTTTCCCTTTTATGATTAAACTAAGGAAAAAAGGATCAATATCTTGTATGAACGCAACTGATGAATCATCTAAGAACATCTGAGGAATCTGGGATATAATACCATTGTCCTCTATTATTAATGGGGTCTGTTGGGCTACAGCTTGATTATCAATACTATTGTTGTTTGCTATCCCACCCAACCATGACAAAGCTTTATTTTTATGTTCTTCAATTCTAAAAAGCTCAGACAAGGGTACTTTCACAGTAATTTGAGATAACATGGCAATCATATCAACAGGTTCAACCACAGTAGGTTTTACGATAGTACCTGGGATCGGAGTCTTTTGAGTAGTGGGCACCACTTTTAGCTTGACAACATCTAGTTCTGATTTCTCTGGTTGCACTACGGTCTTTGTTGCTTCAACTTTCTGAAATTGAACCTTCTTTTTTGGTTCCCATTTCTGACCCTTGTTCTCCTTGATCTTAGACACATCTATACTGACTTTCTTGTGTTGATCATCTGTCTTATGAGTGGTGTCTTTGATGAACATACTAGATGGCCTTCCTGCTTCATTATTTATTGCTCTATTTCTCAAATTGTAATTACTGTGGACTTGTGAAATCATTTCGGCTGTAATTCTATCAATTTCCTCCTTGGAGGGGATTCTTAGGTTTGTGAAACCTACTTCAGAAAATGTATTGCATACCTTATCTGTATCATTCTTTTCATCATCTGCAAATATTTGCTGATGATGTAACTGGTAAGCAATTCTCTGGCTGGTAACATCATTCTCAGGTTCTTCTGAATCAGAATCTATCAAATCATCAGATGTGTTCGCCATATTGCAACTTATATCATCATGGTTCTTTTCTTCTGTTTCTTCTTCTGCTTGCACTCCTTGAGCTTGGGCGAATGATTGGGCAACAGCACAATAATCAGCAGAATGAGGTGATTGGCATATAATGCACCAAGGTACATCATCATTCATATTTACAGTGTTCCTTTGCAGGGGGTCAGGGGTACCCTTATCCTTCATATTTTGGATCTGGTTAGGAACTGGTTTACCATCTTTCCATTGGGTGGTGTAAGGGTAATTATGCATCCTAGGCTGTCTATTGAAATTGCTGTTATTCATAGGGGTTCTCTCAGTAACATTTGTCTTATTGAAATTAGTGGGATTCATTTTCTTAAGCATTTCTAAAACATGGCCTATAGTAGGTTCTTCAGGCCTTTTTCCTATGGGAGTTTTGTCACCTTCCCTTTTATTATTGTTCTTAGGGTTGAAAAGCTTAGGATCATCCCTCCTCCCTAATTTGCCAGAGGCCTTTCTATTATTTTCTATATTCACTGCAACTCTATAGGCATCTCTCAGAGTTTTAGGATCTTTATCTCTCAGTTGGTAGGCCATTTTGCTATCAAAGGCATTAAAATAGGTTGTAAGACAGACGTCTTCATTTAACCGCATAAACTGAAATAGTTTGTACATCCCTTTCTGAAATCTCACATTGAAATCAAATGTGGATTCATTTGGATTCTTCTTGATATTGTTGAACTCATTCAACATGAATCCTGCATTGGTATTGTCCCCATATTGTTCCTTGAACAATTTCTCCAAATCACTCCATGAAGTAATACTATCATCAGGCAACCTCCTGAACCAATCCCTTGCATCCTTTGTGAGTGAATGCACAAATAATTTCATCACCATATCCTCATGTTCAACTTCATAATCATTGAGCATGTCAATGAAAATTCTCAAATGTTCTTCACCAGTGACAGCATTATTTCCAGAAAACTTCACCACTTTATCCCTTAAATCAAAAGATATGGGATGGGGGGCACCAGGAATACCGGCAAATGATATTTGCCTATATTTTTCAAGGTATATAGGTTTCTTCTGGAAACCGGGAGCATTAGAGGTACTAGCTGCATTAGCTTGAGTTAGGAGAGCAGCTTGGGATAGCTGTGGTGGGACAAATGGGACTTGAGTGCCAATATTGGAAGATGAGGTAGGAGCAGATTGGGGTGCTTTCTGAGTCGGGATTATGGGAGCATTAACTGGTGCAGGATTTGTAGGTGGGATAGACAAACTAGGCCATGAATTTAATGCAGAATTAGACTTTATGAATTGGATTTTCCTTCTGGTCTCTGCGGCCTGAGCTTCATTTTCAACCTTCTCAAGTTCTTTTGCAAGGTCTTCCTTCTCCTTTCGAGCCTTCTCTAGTTCTAGATCTAATTTTGATATGGAGGGTTGTATAGGTTTGCTCGGTATAGCTTGAGGCTCATTTATTTGGATTCCTACAGCCTTGCCTTTCCCTTTATCTAGAACTGTTCCAGTGGGCTCTATTGGATTAACTTGAATGGGTTTATAAGCTTGAATTTGAGCAATAATTGGTTCTTGTCTTTGATTTAGGAGTTTTTCCTGTTGTTGAACTTTAGCTCTTAGATTATCAATATTTCCAAAGACGTCCTAATGGAGAGTGGGGATATTCTCTTCTAATTTTTTATTTTGCTCTTTCAAAGCAGCCATCCTTCTTAGCAGAGTATCTCTTTCTATTATTGCATCCAAAGTGGCTCGCTCCCTTTCCTTTTCAAGACGGATGTGCTTAGCTTCTTCCTCAGCAATCCATTTCTTCAAAAATCCTATTTCAGATTGCACTTCTTTAGAATCAGCAGAGGTTGCCTCGGAATCAGCAGGATCATCTAGATCTATAAGGTTCGGTTCCATATATGGGGCTACTCTGGGATTAAAAAGGTTATCAGATGAACTTCTGAATCCTAGCCTACAATTTATATTTGCTACAGGCCCTGGTCTGGGTGAAGCAATTCCCATAGTAGATACGTCTTTATCTTGAAAAACTCTCTGATCTGGTAATGGGGTACTGAAAATACCTCCTAAAAGTCTTGTATTTTCGGATTCAGAACTAAGCGAAGATGATTCTCTTGCTATTATCGGTTGATAATGGGAATTTACAGAGGCATTACCTCTAGGCTTCCAAGTAGGATTTGGATCTATTCTTTTCTTATTTTGGTTCTTCCTACCACCTTGGGGTAAATCAGTATACATTGATACATCGGGATTGGCTCTCATGTAAGCCCTTGTGTTTTTTCTCTTGTCAGCCATATTCTCCTTTTGTTACAATAAGCACTAGCTTCAAAACCTTGACTGAGTCGCCACCCTTTTTCGGGAAAATATAATAACACTCCTTACTGACAGAAAGAAAACAATACACGAGCGGGAACAAAAATACGGCACAAAGAGATCAATCACTGATGTTGTAAGACTGCAACTCTTGCTTGTTAGATAAGACACTCGGATAAGCTGGATGTGTCAGTGTGTAGTAATGGTACTTGGGTTTGTATCTTCTTTAGATTCTCAAGTTTTGATACTAATGATTCCCCAGCAGAGTCGCCATTTTGTTGGTGTTTTATTTTGATGTTAACAGTACTAAAACTACTAGGCAACAAAAGGCTTAGTACCTAGATATCAGTACATACACAACCTAAAGAATATCCAATTCTCATTATCACTTGCATATGCAAAGTATTAGGACCCAACTTCAATAAAACCTTAGACAGTTTTCTACTCTTTTGGCTCTGTAAAATCAGGGCGGGTGCACCCGGGGATGGTTCAAAGATGGAATAATTGTATGAGAATTATCCTTAGTTTCATTTTGATTCTCATCTCTAAATCCTTAAACATATAAGTAAATAACTGATAAACACATCCCTTGAACAGATATGGCCAAGAAATCTTCTATAGCTCTGCAGATGTTTCCAACAACAATGGCTAAACGAAGCTGAAACAATCTAGGCAGGCAAGTGCTGGCCAACTTTGAAAATCTTACAGGAAAGATAAATGAAAATTGATTTTATGATGTATTTTGAAAAAGCTAGTTATAATATACTTCTCTTTTGGCCGAAATACTTTCGATCAGTGCCTAATCCATTGGGAATTCAGAGTCAAGTAAATTCTTAAATCTAATTTGTTGCCTTGCAACGAATTTTCATTAGCAATTCTTACCAGAATTTATCATTCAAAAATCCTTATTAACACCCGAGCAACCTCATCACATTCATCAAAGCCTTTACTTAATCCATTGAATTAACAGCAATAACAAATGGATGTACAGTCTTACTAAATTGCAATCAATTGCATAAGCTTTTACTCACACAACATCAAGGTAGATCAGTACTAAAAAGGAGACAAAATTCAGAGAAGAACAGATATGGGGACAGTTCATAACTTGTATTCATTTCCTTTGAAAATGATATATCCTTTACAAAAGACCCAGAAAAACCTTCAGAGAAGAAGCACAGTTCTTTCTACATTCATCCATATCTCAGAAAATTTTGACAGAAAAAGCATACTATAAATTTCTTTCCAAAAATGTTTGGACCAAAAAAGAACTAAGCACAATACTTAGTGAAAACCAAATTCGGACCATTCTTTAGCCTTGGGATCTCACTTAAATAATGTGAGATGCAACAAGCTTCAGGCTACAGAAGGTGACAGGTGTCCTTCTTTTTGAAAAACAAAAAACAAGAATAACAGAAAGGTTGATTACAACAGCATTTTTTGGCGGGTCCCTTTCTGTTATGCTTCTTGGTTGTTATGATCTGCTCTCGCAATCATTCTTCATCTTCAGAGTACATACCCATAAGGTCTGCAAGTGATGTATCATCTTCTGTTACATGCAAAATCACTTTAACCTGGGGATTTTCTATGTCATCATTGCTGACTACAAGAGTAACAATTACTCTTACATCTTCCTCGTCATCTTCTCCTGACATCTGTTCACTAAACTGATCTTTCCATCTGTTGAAAGTATCATCATCTGGCCAATCAAAACTTAGGGTTTCTCTTTGTATCTTTATTAAAGAATTGGCATTTTCTTCTAATTCATCGAATTCTTTTCTTATATCAGCATAATACAGTTGTATTTTTACCATCTCTTCATTTGTCTTTGCCCAAAACCAATAGCCAGTCTCACTGATGATGTTTGTTATTCTGTTATCAAATAATTCATCCATTTCCTTTTTCCATTTGTCCTTTTCCTTTACTGTATCAACAGATTCTAAGGCACAAGGAAATAGGGTGAATTTCTTAGCAAGATATCTTGAAAAACAGAGTGTCAATTTCCTCTGTAAAGAATCTCTTTTATTTTCAAAATTATCTAATTGATTTAATAAATCAAAAATCCTCTCAACCTGATGGTAAGGCATTTGAACTGTAGATATACAAATAATTGTAACATCATTATTCCTCTGTCTCCACTTCTGTGTAAGAGAATCTAGTCCATTCTTTTCTTTATTTAACTCATCTATGAGGGTTACAATCCTTGTCAACTGGTCATAAAAATTTGACCATTGTATTTTATCCCTCAAGTATGTCACACCCTGCCTCCATTTCTCTTCCTGCTGATTTCTAAATTCTATCTGCCACTCATGTAATTTGGTTTTTTCTGCTTCAAATTCCTCTGCAGTATAGAATTGGGGTCTTTCAGGGGTGTCAGGTATCTCAATAATAGGGGTTAATCCCACAGATGACTATGGGGGATATGCAATTCTTAATGTACTGGATTCTCCTATTTTTCTCTTTCCAAGTACCTTTTCTAATTGAGATACCCTGTTTTCTAACTCAATTCTCCTTTTTACCTCTTGATTATAGGCTTCTACCACTACTTCATATTTATTATGCATATCCATCATTTCCCTCTCTTCTCTTTCCGCAGTAGCCAGGGCAAATTTAGAATAATCCACATTCATGTGGGCTGCCTGTACATTTGAAGTGTCAGCAACTCTTCTTACAATGATACTCCCTGTAAATCCTGAATCATCAGGCTGTGATGAAGTAACCTTGGATCCTCTTCTCAGGGACCACATAACAAGGGCAGCTTGATCATTGCTGAATGCTGTACCCAAGAATTCCTCTTTATTTGGATCCTGGAGCCCTAAATTATTTGAAACAGAATTAAAAACTAATGCGTCAGCAATGTCCCAATTGGGCAATAATAAAACATTAGCATTTTTTACCATCTGTCTTCCCTCATCAGGGGTTATATTTTGGAACTCTTGAACAATTTGTTCTTTTATTAGATTTTGAATGGAGGCCTCATCCATTTCTGGATGTTCTGCTCTCATATTATTGCACATTTGCTCAAAAATGTGCATGTTTACTCTCCACGCAAACTGATGGAAAGCCCTAGATCTTACAAAATTGTTATCAGACAAAAAATGCTGACTGGCTTGTTCCAAAACAGGGTCCAATTCCCTTCCTCTGAAATCTGCTGTAGTTAATTCAAAACTTGGTACAGGGGGTTCCTGAGGGTTCCCTTCATCAATCTCTGCTTGTGTAACAAAAATTTCTCCTTGTGACCCCATTTGTTCGAATTGCTCACTGGTGAGTTGTTCTTCCTCAACTCTTATTGGGGTTTGAGAAGGTGAGCCACTTTCATCAGGGGATTCTTCCTCCCTTATTATTCTTCTTCTTTTGGGGGAAGGTTCAGGGGGTCTTTCTTCTAGGACAGTGCTGGTGGATCCAACAATCTGTTTTTCTTTATGCACAACGGGCACCTGCTGTCGGACAATAGTATACCCTGTTTTCTTCCGTACCACCAGTGGACCTACTCCAATGTTGGGAGTGAAACCCAATTTTCTCATAATTTCTCTGGCTTTATCTGGAAAAGAATTAATAAAATGTTGTTTCTTCTCATTCATTACCTCCATTATCTCAGAGAAATTACTCATGAGCTTATATACTTTATCTGCATTGTTCGCAGCATTACTAAGAGGACTGAAATTTTTATCAAAACAATTAATGAATTCCAAAACTTTTGAATAGACTCTCCATTTTTCTTTCTTTATTTCTTGCTCATCGAGAGAGTATTCATTTCTTATTATATCTTCTAGAAAATAGAATTCATGCTGGACTGGACGCAGCTTGATTCTCAATCTAAGGGCAGAGTTAAAGAAACCTTCTGCATCACAAAAACGAGAATGAGACACTGCCATTTTATATTGATCCAAAAATTTATGGAGGAAGACCCACCCTTCTTTAGTTATCACAAACTGGTGGGCTATAGTACAAGTAGGAAAAATTGATCCTGTCCCCCTTTTGTGCAAAAAGGCCTCCTCCACTCCTCCCAACTGCCACAAAAATTCAGCTATCCCTACCTTCAAGGGTACCTGATAGGGTAACACATGGGGTGTTCCTTTGAAACCATAGACCCTGATGACCGTTGAGACTGAATATGGGATAATATCTCCCCAATTATGTGAAACTTTTAGATTGTGGGTTTTGTCCATAGGCCTGATAAGGTGCATTAATGCTTTAGGGATTCTGGGATTGTCACTCAATAAGAGGCACCTTAGTTTGGAGGCAAAGTGCCTATCAAATCTAACGAAGCTAGCATTTTCTGCTTCCCAGGTCATGTCTGCACTCCATAATTGGACTGGTAGTGCTTCCCCTTCTTGTTCTCTATTTAAAACCATTTCTTTACCAAAATAAGTGGCCCCTTTAAAAAGAAACATATGCATCAGTAAGGAATACTGACCCCAAACCTTTTCCACCTTGCCCTGTGCAATCCCCACCAATCCATGATGGATCTCATTTGCCAAGTAAGATGCAAAATCAAAAATTATTTCCACACCAAAAGAAGAGATTTGGGTGATCATATACATGAAGCTCACCGGAATAAAATCTTCTTCGCCCTCTCCGAAGACTCTGCACAGGGTCCTATATATCTCCATTGCCCTGGCATTAAAACATGATTTCTTGAAGGGCTCTTTAGAAGATGATGTTATGGTTGGGAGGCCTCCAATTCGGCCTATGTGGGCTTTCAGTGCACCCTGTCTAACTACATCCCTCTTGGATATATATTCTTTTTCTAAATCTATCAAATTAATGGGCACATGATACATGGTGAGGGGTCCCAGACTGAATACCTTCCTAATCTCCTCGGGACTAATGGTAACTAAAGCCTCACCATCTACTCTCCTCACTACCTTAGTGGCTTGGTCATAGTTTTTTGCTATGGCTTCAAGCAAGTCAAAATCCATAAACATGCTAGGAACAACAAGCTTCCCAAGATCAAAATTCCAAATGTTGGCATGAGGGGCATATAACTTTCTCTCTGCAAACCATTTCTTGAATAAACTCAAACCAGTCTGAGCAGTTTGAGCATCCCGGACCCAATTACCCTTATCATACAATCCATCAGCTACCCTAAGCCTAGGATTGAGTGAGGTTAACCTCTTAACTTGCACCGTTTCTACAGTGGACTCAGGAAGTAACTCAAGCAAATCATCATGCACATTTCTATCCAGGTAGTTTACTGCTCCTATAAATCCCTTCTTAGGAGGCATCTTGGGCTATCCTCTTTAAAACTTAAAAGCTCACAAAGATGATGGCAGTTTTACTTACTTGAATTCTGTCTCAATTTTCCTTTGAATTCCTGCAAAATTTCAGCGAACAGATAACTTGACAATTTCTTATCAACCTTGGCACGCTTTTCTTTCAGTAATAGCTTCTGCACAGGAATGGCTTCAAATCTTTTCTCGCGTGAAATGAAACTGATGCAATCTCTCTGTATTATACTCTATTTTTTCTCACGGACGAAGCTTTCTTGTCTAATTAATACAGAGAGTGGCACTACATTTTTAATTTAAAACTGCACCGTTGATCTTCAAAGATCCTACGATCATGCGGTACAAAGAGAACAACTAGGAGTTACACTTGCCATGTCAGTCATATTACCCAATGAGAGCTTTCCACGTACATAATTCTTTCTTTTGATGGCGCTTACCTTTAAACCCACTGACGACGGAGAACACGTGTCAGCATGTCGCTACTTCGTTATGCATAAAAAACAAGCACCTTGCCATAACGAGGCGGCGACAACCGTTGATCGGATCAAGAAATGATCGAAAGATATGCTACAGGGCTTCTTAAGAAAGAAGGCGGTGGGCCCATCTTGCTATGTCACTGTAATTATCTTCCTTGCAACTCATCATAACGAGATAGCGAGCTCTGTTGATTCAGTTTAAGCTGATGTTCCAGATTTCTTGTACATTTAGTCAGGTAAGCATTAATGAGAATCGGATCTCTGCATAGCTAGCACATGTCAAATTTTATCAGTCACCTGTCATTACACGTCATCATAGATCTTGCCGATCTTTTACCATTTTACGGGGCCTCGCTAACTCGCTAACCGTGAAGCACCTCAACTTTCCAATAGCGAGGTAGCGAGCTTCGGCACTTAAAAGGATTCCGTGCCAGAAAAAGCAAGGGGGTACCCAGTAATTACTTCCGTTAATTAAAACTGATTCTGACAACAGTATTCATGACAGGTCATGCCACCTGGTGTAATTATGATACAAGAAGATGCAATGTCATCATTTTAAGATTTTCACGTGGCCTTGCTACTTTGCTAACGGTGAAGTGCCTGAATTTTTCGATAGCGAAGTGGCAGAACTTCCGGAAAAATCAACATTCCGGCTCTGATATCAGATATTCTAGTGGGTCCTTCTTCCCCTTTTTATGGCGAATTGCAAAGTGTACCTGCACAATAAAGTAATTAATAAGCAAATCTCCGATCGCCGCACCTTCACTTCATGGTCCCACCGCTTAAAAACTCGACACTCGCTATCTCGCTATACTTAATGAGCATGCAACTTTCAATAGCGAGATAACGTCAGTGGTAGATCTAATCGGATCTGACGGTTGGGACAAACAGTAAGAAAGGTAACCTGGGAGAGAGGAAAAGGAATACGGAAGCATATTCGCTTCTTTTGAATTTTGAAAATTTTCGCGCCCGACCATTTATAAATAGAAATGAATGTAAGGCTTACAAGGTGAATATTTCTTATAGATGGTTTATCCAAAACCTTATACTTCACTTAGACATAGAACTTCTGACTTTTCTATGGTTTAACTGAAGAATTTTTTACTGCAGAAAAAGTCAGACCAACAGTGGCTCTGTCTGGGGATGATAGACTACTTGAGTCTATGTAAGGATTCAGAATCTATGGGAGAGCAGACCACACACCCAGGAAATGACAACTTCTTCACAGAGCACTGAGCAACACACAAAAACAAAAACTCAGACTGTACAAGGATTTACAGAAAACAGGACGCTGGGAAAACCTAAAACTAATGTTCATGGAAGAAACTAAGTATTTTTTCAAGAAAAATACCTCTTCAAGAACTGTCCATGAACTGGAAATTCAAGAATATTATCAAATACATCTTTGATTATGTAGGAATGTTCACCCCAAGTATTCTCAATGAGATATGGGCCTAACCAAATGGGGTCAAATTTGCCATGTTTTCCTTTATCTTCAATTCTGGCGTTCCACATTAAGACTAGGTCTCCATTTTCAAATTTCTTGTTTACAATTCTTTTATCATAGAGTGTTTTGACTTGTAACTGCAATTTTTGATTTCTCAGAGATGCTTCTCTTCTGGCTTCGGTCAATCCTACCAGTTCATTCATTCTTTCTTTCATTTCATCAGTAGTATCTTCATCATATGACTGGATGTAATTGTATAATCCCATCAAATTGTTCTGGGGCATTCTAGCTTGAATTCCATACACTAAATCAAATGGAGCCACCCCAATTGCCTTCTTTACAGTTACTCTGTCAGCCCATATTGCCAACTGTAACTTGGAATCCCATGCCCTTTTATTATCGTCCAAGGTTCTCTTAATGATTTTCAACAAGCTTTTATTTGTGGACTCAGCTTGTCCATTCCCTTGTGGATGATATGGGGCAGACGTTGTTCTTGTCATTCCATATTTATCACAAAAATTTATGAATTCCTCAGACCTAAAACACATAGCATTATCTGTGACAACTTTCTGTGGACATCCAAATCTGGAAATGATATTATTCAATAAGAAATTATTTACTACTTTACTCGTTGCATTTCTGGTAGGGATAGCCTCTACCCATTTTGTAAAGTAGTCAGTAGCAACTAGAATCCACGAATAGCCAGTACTGGACTTGGGAAAAATTTCTCCTATGAAGTCCAGACCCCATTGTTGAAAAGGTGCTTTAGTTTCAACTGGCTTCAGTTGAGTATTTCCTGAGAATTTCAGCTTCCCAGCAAATCTTTGACAAGGATCACATTTTTTAACCATAATTTGAGCATCTTTGAACAAAGTGGGCCACCAGAAACTAGCTCTCATTATCTTATGCGCAGTAGTTTTGGCCATGTAATGTCCTCCACATACTCCAGCATGCATTTCTTTCAAAATCTCATTTGCCCTTTCTCTGTCAACACATTTCAACAGAACTCCTTCAAAGTTTCTCCACCATAAGTTATTTTGAACAATTACATACCTGATGGCTTGCAATTTAATATTCCTTTTTTCATTATCAGGCAGATGGGGAGGAACTTCCATGTGTTGCAAATAATGTATAACATTAATGTACCAGTCACACTGGTCCATGTCGCATAAATCAGTTCTGAAATCATCATTTACTAGGTTTATCTGATTAGCTTCCAAGTTAGTTTCGGCCATAAGTTTGGCCAAACCTTGACCTCTGACTAACTTAGTTATCTGCATATCAATGTTAAATTCTTGGATTCTATTGATCCATCTGCATCTCCTTCCTGACACTTCCTGCTGAGAGAAAATATCTTTAACTGCAGCACTAGGTACAAAGGCAATAATAGTAGCACCTACCAAATAACTTCTGAATGCTTTTACAGCCTTTACCAAAGCATATGCTTGTTTTTCATTTATTTCATACTTCAGTTCAGCATGCTGCAGGGATTTGCTAAAAAAAGCAATAGGCTGTTCATACCCTTCTTGGTTTTTCTGTAATAAAACTGCAGCCACAGTATGGAATGATGCAAAAGAAAAGATATGCATGGGTTTTGTATAATCTGGGGTCTTCAACACTGGAGCATTTTTTATCGTAGTCTTTATATCCTGAAATGCCTGTGAAGGTTCACCATTCCAATCTATAATAGCTCCTTTCTTGAGCATTTTTGAAATGGGTCTACTGATTTCAGCGAAATTTGTAACAAACCTCCTCAGAAAATTAACCTGGCCAAAAAAGGAATGTATACCTTTCACGTTTTTAGGTTTAGGGACTTTATCAATAGCCATTACCCTTTCTGGGTCTATTTTTACCCCATCCTTGGACACTATGTGTCCTAATAACTTTCCTTCTGTAACCCCAAACGAGCATTTCTTTGGGTTTAGGGATACCCCATATTCCAGGGCTTTTATAAAAAAAAATTCCATGTGTTTGCAGTGATCTTCAGCCTTATTAGAATACGCTGTAAGATCATCCTGGTACACAACCATAAATTTGTCAATATATTCATGAAATGCTACATCCATGGCTCTTTGGAAAGTAGCTCCTGCATTAATCAAGCCAAAAGGCATCCTCACATATACATACATTCCCCAAGGGGTTGTGAAGGCTGTTTTGAACTGTTCACTTTCTTTTACCAGAACTTGATTATATCCAGAAAAGCCATCCATCATTGACATCAATTCAGAGCCGGTCACTTGTTGCAACATAGCTTCCATATTAGGTAAGCCATAATTATCTTTTAGAGATGCAATCTTTAGATTTCTAAAATCCACACAAAGCCTAATCTCCATTCTTTTTTCTTACAGGAACAAGGTTTGAAACCCAAGTGGAATGCCTAATTGGTTTGATTATTCCACCATCTCTTAGCTTTGTCAGTTCTTCCTGCATTTTTGGGGCAAGGGTAGGATTGATTGGCATCTGTTTTTGCCTAAAGGGTTTTACATTTTCTTTCAACGGTATGACATGTTGGAAAAGGTCCTCCCTATAAGCTTTAAGGTCATCATACGACCAAGCAAAAACATGCCTGTACTTTCTAAGTAGGTCAATCAATGCTTTTCTGATTTGAATTGGCAGATCTTGGCCGATGTAAACCTTTTTAGGGATTTCATTCGTTCCCAAATTCACTTCTTCTAGCTCCTGCGGTTTGGGGTCCTTTATTTCTGATCTTACTCTGTCTTGGTTATCAAAAATGTTCTCCAAGACTACCAATCCCTTAGGCATCTTATTTGTTTTTAATTGCATGATTTCTTGACCAAAAATGGTTTCCTTCCCATTTATGGTTTCAATCAGTCCATTGCAGTCCATCTCCTGCCCATGGTATTTGTCTTCATTTAGCAAAAAATTTGTGATATCTTTGTCATCTTCAAACACCTGCCAATTGTCAATGTTGTCAGGTATAGAAGGTCTATTTTGAATCTCAATCTGGGAGATTCCTGCAAATGATATTTCTTTTGGCTTGATAGCTACATTAGCCAGAAGATCAGCCATTTTATTCTGGGTTCTATCTCTCCATGAGATCCCAAATGCATCAAAGAATTCTATTTGATCCCAGACCGCGTTTCTATATTGTTTTAATCTCCTATTTTTTGAGGAGTATGTTCCTTTAATCTGAGAGATGATCAACTCAGAGTCCCCTATGACACACAATTTCTTAATTTTGTGATGTGTGGCCACTTTGAGACCTAGCAGCAATGCTTCATATTTAGCAATGTTATTTGTGCAAGCAAACTTCAAGGTGAATGAATACCTGAAGGTGTTATTTTCAGGGGATACAAAGACTACACCTGCCCCTGCACCCTCTTTAGAACTAGCCCCATCAAAGAACATTGTCCATAGTTTTGGTGAATTCATGCAACATTCAACCTCATTTTCAATGATATCAGGTAAGTTTTCCACTTCCTGAATAATTAATTCAGCCCTGAAAGCATTAATCCCAGTGTCTAGGAAACAGGTGGTATCTTTGTCAATTTCTTCACCTAAGATGTGGTTAACCCTTGGTTCCCTATTTACCCTGACAGCTTTGTCCCCTATATGGAAAGTGGCATAAGTAAGGTCACATTGTAGGCTTCCCCCCATGGTGGCACTCCATTTTCTGGAAAGTAGCATCCCGTAATGTGGGGGTATATCCACTACAAGGACAGACATGGTTAATTCCACCTCAGGAAATGCAGCCAGTTTGAATGGTAAGGCATTTATAGTACCTATTACTGGAACCTCTCTAGCATCCATCCCTCGGCATCTACCTTGCTTAGTATCCACCTTCAATCCTAGGGCTTCCATTACTTTAAAGGGCATTATAGTGTTGGAAGCTCCAGAATCTATCATACAGTTTTTCAAGGTTTTCCCTTTTATGATTAAACTAAGGAAAAAAGGATCAATATCTTGTATGAACACAACTGATGAATCATCTAAGAACATCTGAGGAATCTGGGATATAATACCATTGTCCTCTATTATTAATGGGGTCTGTTGGGCTACAGCTTGATTATCAATACTATTGTTGTTTGCTATCCCACCCAACCATGACAAAGCTTTATTTTTATGTTCTTCAATTCTAAAAAGCTCAGACAAGGGTACTTTCACAGTAATTTGAGATAACATGGCAATCATATCAACAGGTTCAACCACAGTAGGTTTTACGATAGTACCTGGGATCAGAGTCTTTTGAGTAGTGGGCACCACTTTTAGCTTGACAACATCTGGTTCTGATTTCTCTGGTTGCACTACGGTCTTTGTTGCTTCAACTTTTTGAAATTGAACCTTCTTTTTTGGTTCCCATTTCTGACCCTTGTTCTCCTTGATCTTAGACACATCTATACTGACTTTCTTGTGTTGATCATCTGTCTTATGAGTGGTGTCTTTGATGAACATACTAGATGGCCTTCCTGCTTCATTATTTATTGCTCTATTTCTCAAATTGTAATTACTGTGGACTTGTGAAATCATTTCGGCTGTAATTCTATCAATTTCCTCCTTGGAGGGGATTCTTAGGTTTGTGAAACCTACTTCAGAAAATGTATTGCATACCTTATCTGTATCATTCTTTTCATCATCTGCAAATATTTGCTGATGATGTAACTGGTAAGCAATTCTCTGGCTAGTAACATCATTCTCAGGTTCTTCTGAATCAGAATCTATCAAATCATCAGATGTGTTCGCCATATTGCAACTTATATCATCATGGTTCTTTTCTTCTGTTTCTTCTTCTGCTTGCACTCCTTGAGCTTGGGCGAATGATTGGGCAACAGCACAATAATCAGCAGAATGAGGTGATTGGCATATAATGCACCAAGGTACATCATCATTCATATTTACAGTGTTCCTTTGCAGGGGGTCTGGGGTACCCTTATCCTTCATATTTTGGATCTGGTTAGGAACTGGTTTACCATCTTTCCATTGGGTGGTGTAAGGGTAATTATGCATCCTAGGCTGTCTATTGAAATTGCTGTTATTCATAGGGGTTCTCTCAGTAACATTTGTCTTATTGAAATTAGTGGGATTCATTTTCTTAAGCATTTCTAAAACATGGCCTATAGTAGGTTCTTCAGGCCTTTTTCCTATGGGAGTTTTGTCACCTTCCCTTTTATTATTGTTCTTAGGGTTGAAAAGCTTAGGATCATCCCTCCTCCCTAATTTGCCAGAGGCCTTTCTATTATTTTCTATATTCACTGCAACTCTATAGGCATCTCTCAAAGTTTTAGGATCTTTATCTCTCAGTTGGTAGGCCATTTTTCTATCAAAGGCATTAAAATAGGTTGTAAGACAGACGTCTTCATTTAACCGCATAAACTGAAACAGTTTGTACATCCCTTTCTGAATTCTCACATTGAAATCAAATGTGGATTCATTTGGATTCTTCTTGATATTGTTGAACTCATTCAACATGAATCCTGCATTGGTATTGTCCCCATATTGTTCCTTGAACAATTTCTCCAAATCACTCCATGAATTAATACTATCATTAGGCAACCTCCTGAACCAATCCCTTGCATCCTCTGTGAGTGAATGCACAAATAATGTCATCACCATATCCTCATGTTCAACTTCATAATCATTGAGCATGTCAATGAAAATTCTCAAATGTTCTTCACCAGTGACAGCATTATTTCCAGAAAACTTCACCACTTTATCCCTTAAATCAAAAGATATGGGATGGGGGGCACCAGGAATACTGGCAAATGATATTTGTCTATATTTTTCAAGGTATATAGGTTTCTTCTGGAAATCGGGAGCGTTAGAGGTACTAGCTGCATTAGCTTGAGTTAGGAGAGCAGCTTGGGATAGCTGTGGTGGGACAAATGGGACTTGAGTGCCAATATTGGAAGATGAGGTAGGAGCAGATTGGGGTGCTTTCTGAGTCAGGATTATGGGAGCATTAACTGGTGCAGGATTTGTAGGTGGGATAGACAAACTAGGCCATGAATTTAATGCAGAATTAGACTTTATGAATTGGATTTTCCTTCTGGTCTCTGCGGCCTGAGCTTCATTTTCAACCTTCTCAAGTTCTTTTGCAAGGTCTTCCTTCTCCTTTCGAGCCTTCTCTAGTTCTAGATCTAATTTTGATATGGAGGGTTGTATAGGTTTGCTCGGTATAGCTTGAGGCTCATTTATTTGGATTCCTACAGCCTTGCCTTTCCCTTTATCTGGAACTGTTCCAGTGGGCTCTATTGGATTAACTTGAATGGGTTTATAAGCTTGAATTTGAGCAATAATTGGTTCTTGTCTTTGATTTAGGAGTTTTTCCTGTTGTTGAACTTTAGCTCTTAGATTATCAATATTTCCAAAGACGTCCTGATGGAGAGTGGGGATATTCTCTTCTAATTTTTTATTTTGCTCTTTCAAAGCAGCCATCCTTCTTAGCAGAGTATCTCTTTCTATTATTGCATCCAAAGTGGCTCGCTCCCTTTCCTTTTCAAGACGGATGTGCTTAGCTTCTTCCTCAACAATCCATTTCTTCAAAAATCCTATTTCAGATTGCACTTCTTTAGAATCAGCAGAGGTTGCCTCGGAATCAGCAGGATCATCTAGATCTATAAGGTTCGGTTCCATATATGGGGCTACTCTGGGATTAAAAAGGTTATCAGATGAACTTCTGAATCCTAGCCTACAATTTATATTTGCTACAGGCCCTGGTCTGGGTGAAGCAATTCCCATAGTAGATACGTCTTTATCTTGAAAAACTCTCTGATCTGGTAATGGGGTACTGAAAATACCTCCTAAAAGTCTTGTATTTTCGGATTCAGAACTAAGCGAAGATGATTCTCTTGCTATTATCGGTTGATAATGGGAATTTACAGAGGCATTACCTCTAGGCTTCCAAGTAGGATTTGGATCTATTCTTTTCTTATTTTGGTTCTTCCTACCACCTTGGGGTAAATCAGTATACATTGATACATCGAGATTGGCTCTCATGTAAGCCCTTGTGTTTTTTCTCTTGTCAGCCATATTCTCCTTTTGTTACAATAAGCACTAGCTTCAAAACCTTGACTGAGTCGCCACCCTTTTTCGAGAAAATATAATAACACTCCTTACTGACAGAAAGAAAACAATACACGAGCGGGAACAAAAATACGACACAAAGAGATCAATCACTGATGTTGTAAGACTGCAACTCTTGCTTGTTAGATAAGACACTCGGATAAGCTGGATGTGTCAGTGTGTAGCAATGGTACTTGGGTTTGTATCTTCTTTAGATTCTCAAGTTTTGATACTAATGATTCCCCAGCAGAGTCGCCATTTTGTTGGTGTTTTATTTTGATGTTAACAGTACTAAAACTACTAGGCGACAAAAGGCTTAGTACCTAGATATCAGTACATACACAACCTAAAGAATAGCCAATTCTCATTATCACTTGCATATGCAAAGTATTAGGACTCAACTTCAATAAAACCTTAGACGGTTTTCTACTCTTTTGGCTCTGTAAAACCAGGGCGGGTGCACCCGGGGATGGTTCAAAGATGGAATAATTGTATGAGAATTATCCTTAGTTTCATTTTGATTCTCATCTCTAAATCCTTAAAAATATAAGTAAATAACTGATAAACACATCCCTTGAACAGATATGGCCAAGAAATCTTCTATAGCTCTGCAGATGTTTCCAACAACAATGGCTAAACGAAGCTGAAACAATCTAGGCAGGCAAGTGCTGGCCAACTTTGAAAATCTTACAGGAAAGATAAATGAAAATTGATTTTATGATGTATTTTGAAAAAGCTAGTTATAATATACTTCTCTTTTGGCCGAAATACTTTCGATCAGTGCCTAATCCATTGGGAATTCAGAGTCAAGTAAATTCTTAGATCTAATTTGTTGCCTTGCAACGAATTTTCATTAGCAATTCTTACCAGAATTTATCATTCAAAAATCCTTATTAACACCCGAGAAACCTCATCACATTCATCAAAGCCTTTACTTAATCCATTGAATTAACAGCAATAACAAATGGATGTACAGTCTTACTAAATTGCAATCAATTGCATAAGCTTTTACTCACACAACATCAAGGTAGCTCAGTACTAAAAAGGAGACAAAATTCAGAGAAGAACAGATATGGGGACAGTTCATAACTTGTATTCATTTCCTTTGAAAATGATATATCCTTTACAAAAGACCCAGAAAAACCTTCAGAGAAGAAGCACAGTTCTTTCTACATTCATCCATATCTCAAAAAATTTTGATAGAAAAAGCATACTATAAATTTCTTTCCAAAAATGTTTGGACCAAAAAATAACTAAGCACAATACTTAGTGAAAACCAAATTCAGACCATTCTTTAGCCTTGGGATCTCACTTAAATAATGTGAGATGCAACAAGCTTCAGGCTACAGAAGGTGACAGGTGTCCTTCTTTTTGAAAAACAAAAAACAAGAATAACAGAAAGGTTGATTATAACAACATTTCTTGGTGGGTCCCTTTCTGTTATGCTTCTTGGTTGTTATGATCTGCTCTCGCAATCATTCTTCATCTTCAGAGTACATACCCATAAGGTCTGCAAGTGATGTATCATCTTCTGTTACATGCAAAATCACTTTAACCTGGGGATTTTCTATGTCATCATTGCTGACTACAAGAGTAACAATTACTCTTACATCTTCCTCGTCATCTTCTCCTGACATCTGTTCACTAAACTGATCTTTCCCTCTGTTGAAAGTATCATCATCTGGCCAATCAAAACTTAGGGTTTCTCTTTGTATCTTTATTAAAGAATTGGCATTTTCTTCTAATTCATCGAATTCTTTTCTTATATCAGCATAATACAGTTGTATTTTTACCAGCTCTTCATTTGTCTTTGCCCAAAACCAATAGCCAGTCTCACTGATGATGTTTGTTATTCTGTTATCAAATAATTCATCCATTTCCTTTTTCCATTTTTCCTTTTCCTTTACTGTATCAACAGATTCTAAGGCACAAGGAAATAGGGTGAATTTCTTAGCAAGATATCTTGAAAAACAGAGTGTCAATTTCCTCTGTAAAGAATCTCTTTTATTTTCAAAATTATCTAATTGATTTAATAAATCAAAAATCCTCTCAACCTGATGGTAAGGCATTTGAACTGTAGATATACAAATAATTGTAACATCATTATTCCTCTGTCTCCACTTCTGTGTAAGAGAATCTAGTCCATTCTTTTCTTTATTTAACTCATCTATGAGGGTTACAATCCTTGTTAACTGGTCATAAAAATTTGACAGTTGTATTTTATCCCTCAAGTATGTCACACCCTGCCTCCATTTCTCTTCCTGCTGATTTCTAAATTCTATCTGTCACTCATGTAATTTGGTTTTTTCTGCTTCAAATTCCTCTGCAGTATAGAATTGGGGTCTTTCAGGGGTGTCAGGTATCTCAATAATAGGGGTTAATCCCACAGATGACTGTTGGGGATATGCAATTCTTAATGTACTGGATTCTCCTATTTTTCTCTTTCCAAGTACCTTTTCTAATTGAGATACCCTGTTTTCTAACTCAATTCTCCTTTTTACCTCTTGATTATAGGCTTCTACCACTACTTCATATTTATTATGCATATCCATCATTTCCCTCTCTTCTCTTTCCGCAGTAGCCAGGGCAAATTTAGAATAATCCACATTCATGTTGGCTGCCTGTACATTTGAAGTGTCAGCAACTCTTCTTACAATGATACTCCCTGTCAATCCTGAATCATCAGGCTGTGATGAAGTAACCCTGGATCCTCTTCTCAGGGACCACATAACAAGGGCAGCTTGATCATTGCTGAATGTTGTACCCAAGAATTCTTCTTTATTTGGATCCTGGAGCCCTAAATTATTTGAAACAGAATTAAAAACTAATGCGTCAGCAATGTCCCAATTGGGCAATAATAAAACATTAGCATTTTTTACCATCTGTCTTCCCTCATCAGGGGTTATATTTTGGAACTCTTGAACCATTTGTTCTTTTATTAGATTTTGAATGGAGGCCTCATCCATTTCTGGATGTTCTGCTCTCATATTATTGCACCTTTGCTCAAAATTTCTCCTTGTGACCCCATTTGTTCGAATTGCTCACTGGTGAGTTGTTCTTCCTCAACTCTTATTGGGGTTTGAGAAGGTGAGCCACTTTCATCAGGGGATTCTTCCTCCCTTATTATTCTTCTTTTGGGGGAAGGTTCAGGGGGTCTTTCTTCTAGGACAGTGCTGGTGGATCCAACAATCTGTTTTTCTTTATGCACAACGGGCACCTGCTGTCGGACAATAGTATACCCTATTTTCTTCCGTACCACCAGTGGACCTACTCCAATGTTGGGAGTGAAACCCAATTTTCTCATAATTTCTCTGGCTTTATCTGGAAAAGAATTAATAAAATGTTGTTTCTTCTCATTCATTACCTCCATTATCTCAGAGAAATTACTCATGAGCTTATATACTTTATCTGCATTGTTCGCAGCATTACTAAGAGGACTGAAATTTTTATCAAAACAATTAATGAATTCCAAAACTTTTGAATAGACTCTCCATTTTTATTTCTTTATTTCTTGCTCATGGAGAGAGTATTCATTTCTTATTATATCTTCTGGAAAATAGAATTCATGCTGGACTGGACGCAGCTTGATTCTCAATCTAAGGGCAGAGTTAAAGAAACCTTCTGCATCACAAAAACGAGAATGAGACACTGCCATTTTATATTGATCCAAAAATTTATGGAGGAAGACCCACCCTTCTTTAGTTATCACAAACTGGTGGGCTATAGTACAAGTAGGAAAAATTGATCCTGTCCCCCTTTTGTGCAAAAAGGCCTCCTCCACTCCTCCCAACTGCCACAAAAATTCAGCTATCCCTACCTTCAAGGGTACCTGATAGGGTAACACATGGGGTGTTCCTTTGAAACCATAGACCCTGATGACCGTTGAGACTGAATATGGGATAATATCTCCCCAATTATGTGAAACTTTTAGATTGTGGGTTTTGTCCATAGGCCTGATAAGGTGCATTAATGCTTTAGGGATTCTGGGATTGTCACTCAATAAGAGGCACCTTAGTTTGGAGGCAAAGTTCCTATCAAATCTAACGAAGCTAGCATTTTCTGCTTCCCAAGTCATGTCTGCACTCCATAATTGGACTGGTAGTGCTTCCCCTTCTTGTTCTCTATTTAAAACCATTTCTTTACCAAAATAAGTGGCCCCTTTAAAAAGAAACATATGCATCAGTAAGGAATACTGACCCCAAACCTTTTCCACCTTGCCCTGTGCAATCCCCACCAATCCATGATGGATCTCATTTGCCAAGTAAGATGCAAAATCAAAAATTATTTCCACACCAAAAGAAGAGATTTGGGTGATCATATACATGAAGCTCACCGGAATAAAATCTTCTTCGCCCTCTCCGAAGACTCTGCACAGGGTCCTATATATCTCCACTGCCCTGGCATTAAAACATGATTTCTTGAAGGGCTCTTTAGAAGATGATGTTATGGTTGGGAGGCCTCCAATTCGGCCTATGTGGCCTTTCAGTGCACCCTGTCTAACTACATCCCTCTTGGATATATATTCTTTTTCTAAATCTATCAAATTAATGGGCACATGATACATGGTGAGGGGTCCCAGACTGAATACCTTCCTAATCTCCTCGGGACTGATGGTAACTAAAGCCTCACCATCTACTCTCCTCACTACCTTAGTGGCTTGGTCATAGTTTTTTGCTATGGCTTCAAGCAAGTCAAAATCCATAAACACACTGGGAACAACAAGCTTCCCAAGATCAAAATTCCAAATGTTGGCATGAGGGGCATATAACTTTCTCTCTGCAAACCATTTCTTGAATAAACTCAAACCAGTCTGAGCAGTTTGAGCATCCCGGACCCAATTACCCTTATCATACAATCCATCAGCTACCCTAAGCCTAGGATTGAGTGAGGTTAACCTCTTAACTTGCACCATTTCTACAGTGGACTCAGGAAGTAACTCAAGCAAATCATCATGCACATTTCTATCCAGGTAGTTTACTGCTCCTGTAAATCCCTTCTTAGGAGGCATCTTGGGCTATCCTCTTTAAAACTTAAAAGCTCACAAAGATGATGGCAGTTTTACTTACTTGAATTCTGTCTCAATTTTCCTTTGAATTCCTGCAAAATTTCAGCGAACAGATAACTTGACAATTTCTTATCAACCTTGGCACGCTTTTCTTTCAGTAATAGCTTCTGCACAGGAATGGCTTCAAATCTTTTCTCGCGTGAAATGAAACTGATGCAATTTCTCTGTATTATACTCTGTTTTTTCTCACGGACAAAGCTTTCTTGTCTAATTAATACAGAGAGTGGCACTACATTTTTAATTTAAAACTGCACCGTTGATCTTCAAAGATCCTACGATCATGCGGTACAAAGAGAACAACTAGGAGTTACACTTGCCATGTCAGTCATATTACCCAATGAGAGCTTGCCACGTACATAATTCTTTCTTTTGATGGTGCTTACCTTTAAACCCACTGACGACGGAGAACACGTGTCAGCATGTCGCTACTTTGTTATGCATAAAGAACAAGCACCTTGCCATAACGAGGTGGCGACAACCGTTGATCGGATCAAGAAATGATCGAAAGATACGCTATAGGGCTTCTTAAGAAAGAAGGCGGTGGGCCCATCTCGCTATGTCACTGTAATTATCTTCCTTGCAACTCATCATAACGAGATAGCGAGCTCCGTTGATTCACTTTAAGCTGATGTTCCAGATTTCTTGTACATTTAGTCAGGTAAGCATTAATGAGAATCGGATCTCTGCATAGCTAGCACATGTCAAATTTTATCAGTCACCTGTCATTACACGTCATCATAGATCTTGCTGATCTTTTACCATTTTACGGGGCCTCGCTAACTCGCTAACGGTGAAGCACCTCAACTTTCCGATAGCGAGGTAGCGAGCTTCGGCACTTAAAAGGATTCTGTGCCAGAAAAAGCAAGGGGGTACCCAGTAATTACTTCCGTTAATTAAAACTGATTCTGACAACAGTATTCATGACAGGTCATGCCACCTGGTGTAATTATGATACAAGCAAGATGCAATGTCATCATTTTAAGATTTTCACGTGGCCTCGCTACTTTGCTAACGGTGAAGTGCCTGAATTTTTCGATAGCGAAGTGGCGGAACTTCCAGAAAAATCAACATTCCGGCTCTGATGTCAGATATTCTAGTGGGTCCTTCTTCCCCTTTTTATGGCGAATTGCAAAGTGTACCTGCACAATAAAGTAATTAATAAGCAAATCTCCGATCGCCGCACCTTCACTTCATGGTCCCACCGCTTAAAAACTCGACACTCGCTATCTCGCTATACTTAATGAGCATGCAACTTTCAATAGCGAGATAACGTCAGCGGTAGATCTAATCGGATCTGACGGTTGGGACAAACAGTAAGAAAGGTAACCCGGGAGAGAGGAAAAGGAATACGGAAGCATATTCGCTTCTTTTGAATTTTGAAAATTTTCGCGCCCGACCATTTATAAATAGAGATGAATGTAAGGCTTACAAGGCGAATATTTCTTATAGATGGTTTATCCAAAACCTTATACTTCACTTAGACATAGAACTTCTAACTTTTCTATGGTTTAACTGAAGAATTTTTTACTGCAGAAAAAGTCAGACCAACAGGCTTAATCCACTTATTCTCACACTTGGGTGAATTCCAGTTAACTTTTCATTACACTCAGCCTCACCTACACTGGGAATCTTCCATCCTAACTCAATCTCAACTTCAATCCTGACCATCAATTTGAGTTGATCTCAACCATTAATTGATTTTAGGAATTATATTTAAGAGGCTTCTAATTTCTCATTTAGGAGGTTGGAATTTGAATTGCATCAAAATACTATCAAATTGCATACTCAATTACTCAATCTTGTCATAGCTTTTTGAATTATTTAGCATTAATGTCATATTAGATTAGAAATGCATCCATCTAGTTTAATTTTATTTTACTTTTTATTAGATTAAACTACACATCATCTATCTTAAATAAACTTTCATATTATTGCATGAAATACTTTGTATTAAAGGGTTTGGTTGCTTGCTTCTCAGCTTGAGAGTGAATAGGAAAAATCCCTCTAATTAGAAGGCAACATGTCACTCTATTGGACCTCTTGGATGGATAATTCAATGTTCATTCTAGGATGATCTTGTAGGTAAGGACCATGTTGAAGTGTATGTGAAGATCTAAGGTCACATTTCCACATACACATATCCTAGGTTAACTAAAGAATTTTTAACTTGGATCCATGGATAGTGAGTGTAACTATAGGACTCCCAGGGTTAGAATATTTAGGTATAGTTAATTTCTTTAGAATTAAGTTAGACAATAGTCCTAGAAAATGAATAGTTTTTGGATCTTTCTTCTTCATTCTTGACTACTTAATGCATGCTTCCTTAATAGCTTTAGTATAGGTAGGGGATTCGTTAATAGCATCTAGTTATTGTCATCTAGTTCAACTAATTAAGAAAATCAATGACTGCATGGTTCTATATGGGTTGGCTTTATTCCATAAACCTATGAGGAAACAAAGGTTCTTTCTATAGGAGAGGTTTGTTGATCTAACTCATCTATATGCTCAATTGAAGGATCTTCAACTTCAGTTATTATAGGCTTTTGGAGTGTAGGAAGAGTGGTGCCTAACCTTAAGTGAATATCATTCAATAAGATGGCATAGCTTTATTGTTAAGCCTATTGCTTAGTATTGTTTGGATTAGGATTAGGCTGAATTGGTATTTGGGCCTACTTGGGAGGAGTATTAGTGGCTATAGGAGGAGGCATTAAAGCTTGTTGCTGAGGTGGTTGCAATAGGGTTTGATAACTAGGTTGGGTATTCCAATTTTGAGTTTTCAAGCTTGTTGAGGTTGCTGCCAACTTTGCTAAGGGAGTTCCCAACCTTGTTGAGGTTGTTGTCAACCCTACTGAGGTTTTTGCCAACCTTGTTAAGGTTGTTTCCAACTATTATTTCTACTAAAACCAATATTCTAAAAAATTTGTCATTGATTAATATTATTATAACTTTGAAGAGGATCTTGTAGCATACCTTCTCATTAAGCCTATGGCCTTCATTGAGCAACATAAAGAACCTCACCACTTTCATCAATGGCTTTGAACTTAGTAGGCATTGGTTGTATCTCCATACTTGCAACAGACTTAATTCTATAGTGCCTTTTCTTTTCCCTACAATGTCTTGCTTGAAATCTAATAGCAAATTGGATAATTCCATCTTTGACTCTCCTAAACTACTATTGGACTTATTTGGTAGATCTCTAAGTCCCCTACCTTTCTTCACAATTGCTATGAAATAATTTAGGCATTTTTTTTGAATATTAATTCAAGTCTTTTGAGTGATATCTCCTCCTCCCATAAGATCTAGAGCAAAAAAGATGTTTCTTTGATTCCTCATTCAATTGATTATGTGTATTACACTGGAGGTTGAAAATTAATCAAGAAACATAATCTTTCAAGCTTTCATCATCCTTTTGGGATATTTTAAAAATGGCATCCCCTTTCAAATCTTGACCCCTATAGTATTCCTTATACTTTGTGAGAAACAAGTTTCTCATTGCAGGCCAATCTGCTACAACACTAGCAACCAACGCCATGAACCATCTCAGAGAAGCTTCTTTTAGGGTAGAAGGAAACAACTTTAGTTTGTGTGCATTAGTTGTAAAGTCATAACTTCTACAAAGTATGTTGAACTCAAAGAGAAAGCTTTCAAGGTATTTAATGATTAGGCCATAAAACTTGGGAAGTGCAACAATGGGTATGTTCTTCAAATTTTGGTTACCTTGTTGAGGAGGGATAGGAAAATGAAATATAGGTTGAGGCTAAGGTTGAGCCATTCCTAGAGGAGGTACCAATAGTTTAGTTTGATAGATAACAAGGGAAAGTGGATTATCTTGGTATTCAAGTTCAGCAAAGAGATCATCAAAATGCGTATTCATTCTTGAGTAGCAGTGAATGGATTTTCAAAAGGTTCTTCATTCTCGCTATGAGGTTCTTCAAGTTCAAGATTAAAAATATCTTCCTAACTATTATAGGGAAGAAATCTCCCAAGGAGGTCTCTTCTTCTATGCATGCAAAATAATGCAAAATCTAAACTAACATAATGACTTCAGGGTTGAATTAGATTGAAACCTTCCTCGAAAATGGCACCAAAAATGGTTGGTCAACTTTATACCTTAGTAACAAAGGATTGGACATCATTTCATAGTGACTCCATGATTAAATAGAATCATGTTTTTCCCTAAGAATAACATACTGACTTCATTTTATTTTGTCAACACAAGAGCATAAGCTTGAGAGGGTGGCGAAAAAGTATATGCTTTGATTCCTCTTTGAGTCATTACAAGTAAAACAAAAGGGATTGTTGAAGGATACTGAAGCTAGGAACTAAAATGACATCTATCTTAGATCTTAAAGTAATGCTACAATTTATAAATCTATATATGCACCTATGCTATAGGAACAGTTCAAAGATTTTGTTATCAATGGTTGCAGGAACAAATGAATTGTACCTTGCAAAGAAACAAAGAAATAAAATATATTCTAACAAAGCAGTTCACTCACCAAGTGGTCCCCCTTGGATGTGAATAGAGAAGATAATCAAGATAGAAGATGTAGACTTGAACTTTGTATTCTATTCATTTATAGTAAGAGATTACATCTAATAAAAAACAAGATCACATGTTGTTGTTAAAATTAATCTATTCTTTCTTTCTCCTAGAAAAAGCTTCTTTCAAAGCTATAATGGGTGTTATTTAAAGCAAAACTACAATAACCTCCTACTTCTATGATCACTCCATTAACAAGGATCAATTATAGATCCATAAATTTTACAACATAAATATCATTAATCATGATCTGACTCCTCCAAGAATATAATAGGTTGAGGATGCTATATTTGTGCACTACCATAACAAAAATCACACAATAATCTACTCATTGTAGTGATTCAGTAATCCAGTCAGCTTTTGACTTAGTGCTTAAATGTTGAATTTGAATACATTTGAAAAGTACCTATAAACATTGAATGCATATAACTTCCACATACATATATTCATTTCATCATCAATGTTAGAAAGGGTATAATGTTAAAACTATCACTCTTTGCAAATCCTATGGCTATAGGAAGGAATCTACCCAAACATAACATAGATGAGGAAACATTTATCAACATGTAATATTCTTTCATTATACCATAAAATTTAATAGATTCAAGATAACATAGAATATCTAAACTATTTATACTTCAATCTTCATGTCTTAACATATAGAAAACATATTCATAAAAACATAAGTTTATTCACTTAAAACCATAGAGTCATAAAAGTTTATATAGGATAATTTTAATAAAACAAGATAAAAAGGATCTCAAAATAATGACCTTTTAGAGTCTCATCAGTCATTATGTTTCTAGTAGAAGTTGCATGGTTTTTAACTATAGTAACATAATGACAGGAGGACACATCACACAATGGGCTATTTTTTCTTGTGGTTGATGGATTTTTGATACAACTATTAGGGTAAAAACATAGATAGAAATAAAAATTACATGTAAATATAACCAATAATATAAAATAATAGATCACACAAAAGAGAACACATGACACCAAGATTTAATGTGTCTCACCCAATCCTTGAGATAAGTCCACCAAATAATAGGTCTAATATTATTACAATCTAGCGATTACAACCTAATTCCAATCTATAATCCCTTACAATTGAATACCACCATAAGAAGCAATTTTAGCATCACATCTTATGAAATAATACCTAACCCTGAGCCCTTTTATACAAGTATTTTTTTTGCTTTAGGGTTAAAATTAGTTACAACGTGTTGGCCATAAAATGCCGCTACAATAGTCCCAAACCCCATCAAGGAATTATGGAGTATGTATAGTACTTCCCTGATCAGTCACCACAATCTTACAATCTCCTACTCAGGGACTAATTAGGATCCATGCTAAATAACAATCTCCCTCATGGATACTAATTTTGTAGCTATGTCACTACTCCATGAGGCTCCCACTAGATCAAACCACCCTGGAATCTATTGTTCTTTTATTCATGTTCAGTCTAGAAGACCAATCGAACCTAGAGAGGAGTTTAGCTTCTCCATTGTTACTACCTTTGTAAACATATCTGTTGGATTATCATTTGTATGCATCTTTTCCACCTTTAATTGTCCATCATCCAAAACTTATTGATGAAATGGTACTGTAATTGTATGTGTTTTGTTTTTGAATACAGAGCAGAATTATTCACAAGATAAATGGCACTCTAGGTATCTATAAACAAATAATTATAACTCTTAGGGTGTCCCAATTATTCCAAGACAAAATAGAGCCATATCATCTCCTTGGCTGCCTCTATAGCAGAAACATACTCTCCCTCTATAGTGGATAAAGCATTAACCTTTTGCAATTGAGAAACCTAGTTCACGACTACCCCACCAACAATAAATACATAACCTATAGTACTCTACCTAGTATCAATATCCCCTATCATATCTAAGTCAACATAGCCCTATAAATGAGTAGTAGAGCCCCCAAAGTGTAAACATTTTCTAGATGTTCCTCTCAAGTATCTAAGAATCCATTTAACAACATTCTAATGCTCAATTCCTAAATTACTCATATACCTACTAATGACTTCCACTACATGTGTAATATTTGAACTTGTACATACCATAGCATACATCAAGCTTCCTATAGCTGAAGCATAGTATACCTTCAACATCTTATTCTCCTCTTCTTATGTCTTTGGACACATCTCCTTAGTCAACTTGAAATGACCAGGTAAAGATGAGCTGAAAGATTTAGCATTATCCATAGAGAAATGTTGCAACACATACACAATATAATCAACCTAAGATAGTGTCAATTTCCTATTATTCTTATCTTTGCAAATCTTCATACCAAGGATTTTTTTTGGCTGCCCCCAAATCCTTCATAGCAAGTGCATGTGGTAACTAGTGTTTTAGCCCCTTAATGTGATCCATGTTAGACCTAGCTACAAGCATATCATCAACATATAAACATAAAATAATATAGATGTCATCAGCCAACCTCTTAAAATATATACAATGATTTGAATAACACCTACTATATCTATTCTTGTGCATAAAACTATCAAATTTTAGATACCATTGCTGAGGTACTTGCTTCAAGCCATATAAACTTTTCTTCAATCTGCACACTAGGTTCTCCTTACCTTTGACCTTAAATCCCTATAGTTGAGCCATATATATCTCTTCATTCAAATCACCATGAAGGAAGGTTATTTTAACATCAAGCTACTCCAAATGCAAATTTTTAGTAGCCACAATACTTAAAATAGTGTGAATTGAAGTCATCTTAACAACAGGGGAGAATATCTCATCAAATCAATGTCATTTTCTGTGCAAATCCTTTTGCCATTAACCTAGCTTTAAATATTTTCTTACCTCCATCCTCTTCTTCCAACCTATAAACCCATTTATTTTGTAAATCCCTTTTACTTGCAAGAAACTTGCATAAATCCCATGTCTTATTTTTTAGCAAAGAATCCATTTTGTCATGCATTGTAGACTCCCACTAAATCTTAGTATCTACCTACACAACTTCATCATAACATTTAGGTTCACCAACATCTATTAGTAAAATAGAATACATAGAAGGAGAAAATCTTTTTGGAGGTCTACTTAGCCTGCTTGACCATCTTACATTCATTGGTGTGTGTGGTATTTTTTCTTTTGGTTGTTGTACATCATTGGGAATTACAAGAACATCATCTTTTGGAGTATCATCTAGCACTACATAATCATCCTTTTTTTTCTCATGTTGCTGCAATAGATCTTTGTACAACATTTTCTCATTGAATATGACATCCCTGCTTCTTACAATTTTATGATTTTCAAAATCCCAAAGCCTATAATAAAATTTATCAATGCCATATCCAACAAATACACATTTCTTTGACTTAGCTTCTAGCTTGGTTCTATTTTCAGAATCTATATGAGCAAATACTTCACAACCGAAGGTCTTGAGAAAAGAATAATTCACGTTCTTACCAATCCATTCTTTCTCTAGAATACCACAATCCAAAGGAGTAGAGGGACCTCTATTCATCAAATATACAATAGTATTGATAGCCTCTACCCACATGCTTAAGGGAAACCATACATGCAACCTCATGCTCCTTGCACACTCCATTATAGTCATGTTCATGTGTTCAGCCACTCCATTTTCCTATGGAGTCCTTGGAATAGTTTTCTATCTAGGAATACCATCAGTGGAGCAAAAATATTCAAATTCATGACTACAGTACTCACCACCATTGTCAAATCTAGGACATTTTAATTTCTTACCAGTCTCATTTTCAACCAAGAATTTCCATTTCTTAAAAGTTTGAAATACGTCAAATTTCTATATAAGGAAATAAATTCATAATTTTCCAGTTGCATCATTAATAAATGTAACATAATAATGAGATTCACCGAGGGAAAATACCTGAGCTGGTCCCCATACATCTGTATGTGCAAGCTCTAATTTCTCACTTTTATTTTCCTTCCCTTTCTTCACAAAACTCACTCTCTTCTATTTTCTATACACACAACTTTCACAAAAATCCATATTAACACATTTTATACCTAGTAAAACTTGCTTTGAATGAAGTAATTTCATACCTTTTTCACTCATGTGCCCAATTTTGTTGTGCCACAATGTTGTATCAGAATCTACAGTAGCTATTTGTCCTCCCTATTCAACTATAACAACTATTCATGAACATTCTTTTTTCTCTAAAATAATCAAAGTAGAAGGAATAGTATGACCTATACAAAGATATAAGGTGCCTACTTTCCCACCTTTTGCTACTACAAGGGAACCTTTTGAAACCTTCCAATTTGTATCATTAAAAGTAACTACAGAACCCTCATCATTGAGTTGCCTTGCTAAAATTAAGCTCCTACTTAGCCTTGGAACATGTCTTACCTCATGTAGTAGCCAATGAATTCCATTATGCAACTTAATCTTAACTTTTCCCTTTCCAACAATTTGACAAGGTTTGTTATCCCCCAAATAAACAAGCCTAAAATCCCCTTGGACATAATCAATAAAATAACCTCTATCAAGTGTAGCATGAAATGAAGCACCAAAATCTAAAACCCATGAATCATCAATACTTTCTAAAGACAGAAGCAAAGCATCCTTTTCAGATTTGTTACTTACCACATTTTCCTCCTTCTCTCCATCTTTCTTTTCTTCTTCATTTTTCTTTTGAGTCCAATAATCTTTCTTATTATGCCCTAGTTTCCCACATTACCAGCAATCATTTTGTCCTCTTGATTAAGACCTCTTCCCTTTTGACTTTCCTCTTGATTTCCCATATTTTTGGAATTACTTCCTCTCTCAGTCATTTTACCTCAACTTTGTGCATCCAAAGCACTTCTAGATGTAGATCAACCTGAGCTTTTCCTAAGAGTTTTCTAACTCAAAATAACACTGATCACATCATTATATTTTAGAGTATTAGATCAAAAAATGGAATTATTCACAGCCATTCCAACTTTCAAGCAAAGAACACAAGATCAAGAGAGCCCTAATTTCTTTATCAAAATTAATACCCATAGAAGATAATTGACTAGTAAAAGTATCAAACTCATTTAAATGATCTGAAATAGATCCACCTTCTACCATTTTCATATTAAATAAATGCTTCATGAGAAATACCTTATTTGAAGTAGAAGGTTTTTCAAATAATTTCACTAGGGTTTTCGTCAACTCTTCCGTCGTCTTCACTTTTGTAATATTGAATGCCATTAATGGTGCTAGGCATAATCAAATGCTTCCAAGTGTCTGTCTATCTAAAAGATCCCATTCATCATTTTTATAGATCCCTAATTCTTAGTTTTTCCTTCCAACAGCTTCCATAAATCCTTCTAATAAAGATAGTCTTCCATTTGCATCTTCCATAATTGAAAGTTCTACTCATTAAACTTGTCAACCCTCATCTACCATATCTCCCACTTGATCATGAGACTTCAACTTAACTATGAGGCTTTCCTATAGAGGATAAGTAAAAAATAACCTTGCTTTGATACCACTTGTTAGGATAAAACCATGGATAGAAATAACAATTACATGCAAATATAACCAATAATAGATTGCATAGAAGAGAACACAAGACACCAAGATTTAACATGGTTCACCCAATCCTTGGGCTATGCCCACCAAATAGTAAGTCCAATATTATTATGATCCAATGATTACAACCTAGTTACAATCTGTAATCCCTTATAGCTCAATACTATTGTAAGAAGCAATTTTCACATCAAACCTTATGAAACAATCCCTAACCCTAAGCCCTTTTATATAAGTATTTTTTCCACTTTAGGGTTAAAATTAGTTACAACATGTCAGCCATAAAATGCCAATATAGTAGCTCTAAACCCCACTGAGGAATTATGGAGTATGTAAAGTACTTCCCTGATCAGTCACCACAATCTAAAGATGACATGACAGTCGTTCACTTTTTATTTGTTGCTTTGCAAAGTGGGTAAGTTTGTTGGCTTATCATTATCCACCATTGATCATAAGATGAATCTAGGGTTTTTGCTATGTAATTATGTGGAGTTGTGTGAATTTACACTATAGTGACATAATGATAACTTGAGACATGGAAAATGGTAGGACTAGCCCATACAAGCAATTTTAAAAGGTTTCTATCAGTCTGAGGCTCTAGCTATCAATTTTTTACTCATTCTAAATGGAAACATAAAGAGAAAGTGTGTTTGGTCATAGTTGTCTGATCTTTCAAAGATTAAGTGTTTGTCACTTTTTCTATCAAAAGTTGCATGAAGAATATTCATAGTGAGGTAGTGATAAGGAAACATGTGTCCTAGTAGGCCCATCATATTTTATAACATATTTTTTGTCCCATTGTCAGATTGAAGATTGATCAATGGTTGTTGCTATGTTGCTAGCCAAAGTTGCAAGGTTATTAATCATAGTGACATGGCAACAAATTGGCATGTAGCACGCATGGCCCACTTTCAAGTGAGTTTGATTTAATATCCCTAATCATCAGATGCATGAAAGATCAAAGATTATCATTATGTTGCTAATAGAAACTACTCAACCTTTAACCATAGTAACATAATGAAAGATCAACACATGTCTTATGATATGTAATAGTAACATGGAAAGTGACAAAAAGGTAACAATAAATCTATATGTCAAGATTCAATTGGTTTGACTACTAGGTCAGAGGGTTTGAAGCTAAATCACCATGCAATTTGTTTCCTAATCGTCAATTTTTTGTGAATTGACAACCCAATTTCAAATTTCAAGAGGAGTGCCACTATGTTCTCTGCAACACATTTATGAGAGTTAAAAAAATTCTTGTGTGAATTGATACAAATATTATAACAAATAAATCAAAACATTATTCTGTGAAGAGGCTTTTGAGAATTTGGAGCATGCTATCTATAAAATATTATTACTATTGTTGTGTTGAGTCATGATCTTTTCTATCAATAATCTACCATAGTGATCATACATGAATTGAAGAAGCCAAGTAAGTTTCTTCTACACCTGCAAGTAGAATTATGGTATCCTTTGATTGCTCTAGGAAAATTGATTATGCTAGGAGAAATATTCATGATGATTTTCTAGAACAATTGAATGAATCTACCAATGATGTCGTACAAATAAAAAGGTTAATTCCTATAAACCCTAGGTTAAAGGTTGAAAATGGTTTATATGATAAAGGGAATTGGACCTAAGATATAGTGACATCTAAGACTAGGTTATAGTCATTCAAAAAATGGTTCTTTGAAAGAAAATTGTTCACTCCTCATGGAAACATTTGGAATTTTGACTAGGTAAGCTAGTAGTCCTAGGAGTTTTCATGGACTTAGACTTCCTTACTCCCATATCCAAAAACTATGATCCAATAACCTGAATGATAAGAGGAAGCATTGGGGAATGTCTAGTAAAGATAATTGTGGAAGAAATCCAAAGAGTTTTTGGAATGAATCCCACTTTAGAATACCACAAGGTTATTGACTTCCAAGGTTTGGAGAAAGAATACTTATCTTGTAAGGATCAAATTAGGTAGGGGGCATTGAGAGGACATATATGGCCACAATTGGAAATCTAATGTTTGTCACAACCTCAACTAAGGTTTGTCACAACCTCAACTAAGGAACCTTTCAAAAAGTAGTTTTTCAATTCCAAAGCCATATGAACCTTTCAAAAAGTGGTTTTTCAATTCTAGAGCCATACATATATGCACGTCTTTATGTAGGGTTCTCAATGAAGATGAGCAAGATTTTATGCCCATAAGATTCATGTATATGATGGTAAAAATTTCATCCTTTGGAGTTAATATTATCTTTGATTTTGCATCTTTTATAGCTAAAGAAATTCATGTGGATTTGATAAGGAATGCTAAAGGGAAGATTGATAAAATTTTTGGTTTCTATTCTTTGTTGATACACATGTTCCTATTTAAAGGAGTTCAATATTTTGAGAAGGAAATGGTGTTGACAAGAGAGAATGATGGGGAGCCTTTGCCAATTCAATTATGGAGTGCAGACATGACTTGGGATGCAGAGGAGGCAATTTTTATAAGATTTGATAGATATTTTGCATCTAGGTTGAGGAAAATTTTGTTGAAAGATAATCTTAGGATACCTAAGGTACTATTGGATTTCATTATGCCTATGGATTATCCTAATAATTTGAAAGTCTCCCATAATTAGGAAAACATTATACCATATCCAATGCCTACAATTTTTAGAGTGTATGGATTCTAGGGAATTTGACATGCACTACCCTACCAAGTACCTCTTAAGGTAGGATTAGCTGAAACTCTATGGAAAATAGGTGGCTTGGAAGAGGCAGAGCTAACTGGTACATCAAGAGGCTCCATTTTCTCATCTTGTACTATGGCTCATCATTTCATAATTATAGAGGATGGTTGGTTATTTTTGTATAAAATATTAAACCCATACAAAATGGTAGTCTTACATGATAGGTTCAACGATAGTGAAGGATTTTTTGAAGTTTTCAAACAAAGGAATAAATCCAAGGCTCACCAGCATGAGTTCTATTTTCTAGAGAATATAATAAGGAATGAGTTCTCCCACCAAGAATAAGAAATAAAGAAAGAAAAGTGGAGAGTCTATTCTAGGATGTTGGAATTCATTAAGGGCATGTTTGTTTGTCAGCATAGGAATAGAAAATTATAATGGAAAATTAGAATAGGAATGGAAATGTGGAATGGGAATGGAAAAGAGCATTCCCATTCTTGTTTGTTTCACCTAGTATTTGATTGGAATATGCTACTCACTTGTTTGGTTGTACAAAATTAGAATTAGAATACTGTTAAGTTTATATTTTAATATATATTATTTATTTTAATATAGTATTATATTTGGTTACTTTTTTCAACTTATTATAAAGAAACTAATTTATTTTTTTCATTCTATTTGAAATTAATTTATGTCAACATTTTTAATGAGTAGATATAAACATAAAAATATTAGACACAATAATATAATTGTGAAATTCGTAAAATTTGATCTGAATTTGATGAATTGATTTGTACGTCAATTTGATTTTTAAATTCATTTAATATATTTTATTTGTTTCACTATATTATTATATTTGGTTAATTATTTCAATTTATTGTAAAGAATTTTTTTCTTTATTCTATTTGAAATTAATTTATGTCAACATTTTTTTAATGAATAGATACAAACATAAAAATATATACACAATAATATAATCATGAAATTAGTTAAATTTGCTCATCCTGATCCAAATGTGATGAATTGAGTTGTACGTCAATTTGATTTTTAAATTCATTTAATATATTTTACTTGTTTCACAATATTATTATATTTGGTTAATTATTTCAATTTATTGTAATGAAAATATTTTTTTTCATTCTATTTTATTAAATGAAATTAATAAGAAATTAATTTATTTCAACTTTTTTTAAATGAATAGATATAAACATAAAAATGCTATACAAATAATATACATTTGAAATTACTAAAATTTGCTCATTGTTTAATACAAAATCATGTAAAAGGTTTAGTCTCCATGATTCTTTACAACAAAATGGTCATTTCATTAATAAAACTAGAACCATCATCACCAATAGTGTGTTTATAAAAAATAGAATAGAATTAAGTCTAAGTTGAAACACAATTTCAGCTTTTGCCATAGAACCAATCTCCCTAGCAGTTGTCTTTTGCACAATGCACAACTTGCAACCCTTCCTATCTTCTTCTGTAGATTTTGATGTGCTTGATGTAGATGAGTCTTCTTTGACCCACTAAAAGAAATTGCAGCCATTATGCCCATGCATTCGAAAAGTAAATTAGGGCTTGCCACAATAATAAAATAAAAAATAAAAATAAAAAAGATTAGTAACAACCTTTCTTTTATCTAGAAAATAGAAAAACTTATGCCCAAGATTATCCTTTGTATGTGACATCTTTATTACAAGAGGTCCAACACCACATCAACACAGTGACAAAGTTCACAAATCCATTGACCCTATATAGAATAATGAACATGGAACAACCATCATGCATATGAACATGGAACAACCATTAGCCATCAACCTTCAAAGTAATTTGGCTACCTAGCCTTATCATTAGGCCATTTCCCATTATAAATATTAGATATCAAACATTGTAGGTGTAATTTCCAAATCAAGGTCTTCATTTGCTATATTAAGATCTATTCTATTTTGTAGTATCTTTGTACTAGATATATAAATCTCTCTGGGTCATTATGGACTATAACATTGCAAAGTTGACACACACAACAACTACTATCCCCATCTTTTCTTCTTGTAAATAGTTGATTCAAACTACAAAACTAACATCAATTTATTATATTAGTAGGAAAAATACACCACGTTGATGAATACTTTGTTTATATTAGATTCATTCATAAGAAAGTGGATAGTATAAGTGAAAAAACATACTCATTATGTTCTCTCTCCATATACATATATATAAAACATTAGACTATATTTAATAAACCTCCATAGAAAATATTGGTTTTTTTATTCTCTCTATACTAACAATACAAATGTTATTGCAGGCAATATATGGTATGGAGCTCTGAGATTAAAGATTATGTATTATTACTCCTATTTTTTTTTTCCTTTTCCCATAGATAGATACTATGTCTATATGGTCGGATGCCCATTATTACATTCAGAAGTACAACAACTTTGTTTTGTCTAAATGAGGCATGCCTATTAAATTGACTAGTGACTATGAATTCAATGGCAGGTGAAGGGATAAAATTTCAACTTCCAATGCAACTTGACTTTTAGTAAGCAAACATGCACATAAATTTTGATGCCCATATTCTTCCCTTTTGATTACACTGCATGGGTTTAACGTGTGAAGATTATCCTCATCTAGCTATGAACATTTTTTACTTCATAATAAATGAAATCTACATGCACTAAAATTCATATAGCACTTTTATCATATGAAAGCCACCACTTTCATCAATATGGTATAGAAGATTGTATATTATTTCCCCAATCTATCATGTGACTTTCCAATATTAAATGCCATAGTAACATAAGTTCTATTTTTCCCCTTCTAAATAAAATGTTGGATAATACATCCACTATTTGGTCTAGACCTGATTGTATGGAATCTACATTAAGTAGCCACAGCAAACAACTTTATGAATCCCAAATATAAAATCCAATTGATACAAGCATCTGACTCATATTATACCTAGTAAATCCTAATTACAAAATATTGCACAAAATTTGATTTTGAAAAGCAAGGCAAATATAAGATTCAATATTAAGTTTTAACAAACTTCAACTATAAAATATCATAAATTAAATTAAATAAAGAATCATACTCTAGGGTCATCTTCTTTCCTACTATTGGTGATTCACCTTAGCAAAAGCTTTTGGGAGTACTATACGTCCTATGCAACCTGCATCACTTAAACTTAGCATTTTCTCATACAGAGGGGTAATAACATTTTCCTTTCTAATAAATTCATGAAATTATAAACAAGCATATAAATATTGCACCTTAAAAATATTATTAAAATTTCAATCATATAAGTTGAAAAATCTCCCAAATAATCCCAATGATATATGGCACAAACAGTAGTAGCATTCAAAAATCTAATCATGTAAACAAGTTATAATTTTGAAAAATCTGATCATGCAAAAGTGTGATAAAGTTAAAATGGAAACACAAAATAAAGATGGAATGTCATGTTGGAAAATCACTACAACCATCCAAATTTATATCAGACATACTCTTCTTTCTCCTCTAGACTAATCTCTAAGAACACCCAAGCTTTTGTAGGTTCTGAACTAATAAAAGTGTCATAAGCAAAAATCATAGTTTGATGACGAAGTCCAAGTATTACCTTGAGGGCTACAAATGCAACTAATATATCTTTCTTTGTTTCTCCTTTATCAACTTTTACTATTTGAGACCCCCTCATGCCTTCTCATATATCTTGTATTCTTTCACATATCACATCTAAAGAAGAAGCCATGCTTGCCTTCCTCTTCTTCATCCTCCTCGATGATGATGGTTTGGAAGCATTCTATCTAACAGATGTACTAGAATCATTCATCCCAATGAACCCTTCCTCAAATTTGGGAGTGCCATCCATAGGTGTAGTGAAGCCCCCATCATTGTCAAGATCAGCTACCTCATCAAAAAGGTGCCCATCTTCATTCTCTTAGGCTGTTGCAACTATACTTCCATCTACAATGTCATTCCCAAAAATGATTGCTAAGTCATTGTAATAGAGGAATGGTTGCTTCTTGTACACCCTAGAATTCTTGAAGTCTTTTCACTACATGAAGGTAAATAAGGTATTAGATATTTATCTTTCATTAGTAACTTATCTTATAAACAATTTGTAGAGTACATTACCTTTAACAACTCTTCTCATACAACATCATCAGTGTCCACACACTGAGTAGTTTCATTCCATGCAAAGCCGCTCATATTTCTCAAGTCTTTCATCATTCAATAAGCTTGCTTCCTTGTTTTCAATTTATTCTTGAAGTTTTCTCTTACAAGATTCATCTTCATATCCAAATTGAACCTCCTTTCAATGCTACTCCAAGCTTCTTTCTGAAACCCCCTTCTCCTTTTCTTCCTAATGTGACTTGCTGATGGAGTATATCGAGCAATTTTTGTTCCATATCTTGAGTCCAAACAACTTTCACATTTTCAGGTGTGGAAGCAACATCGGTGACATGAAGCCCCTCATCAATGCTCATCAGGAGATTGGTGAATGAAATTTTCAGCAATTATCAGCTGGAAAATAATAGTTTAGATGCACAAAACAAGATGAAAATAGGTTTATGTATTTAAATCAAAATAAATGAGTATACATAAAAATACATGGCAATTAATTCACATCTAAACTTCAAAGGGCTAAAAAATCAGGAGAAACAGATCCAATTAACAAGTTTAACTAGTTGAGCTTTACTGAACTTTTAAACCTAGTTAACAAATGGCATTAAATTGTCAAATACAAATTAAGCAGCATAGATGCCTACACATTACTAATGTTAAAACAAAGGACATAAATGGTTGCATCAACAACCCAAAGTATAGAATAACATCATAACACTCAAAGCTACCTTTAGTTGGGGACTCTTGATTGGAAGATTTTGGAGAGATCAAATCCTAAGCTAGAGAGATGATGTGAAATTCTTTGTAACTTTTAGAAACTATAAATCATATAAACCATTAATGCAACTTCAAAGCTGAATAAATACACAAAAATAAAAATCTTCCCAGGAACATAGCCAATAACAATTACTTATCCAATCAAACAAATTTTAATTGAAGCAAAATCCTTAGCGGTAAAATACTACACAAATTAAGATTAATTATTCTAAACATCTGACAAATAATCTCACTTTCTCCCATTAAAAGCTCTTCCATGAAAATAATTTCAAACTTTAATATACTCAAAACTTTAAAAGAAAATCTCAAAAACTCTCCCCAAATGAAAACCCAATTTTCAAGATCTTTATCAAATTCCAAATTAAAGAAGTCTATCAAATATTTATTAACGAAAAAACTTTCAAACTAACCAAAAAAACAAAATTAGAGAAATTATGCTGGAATCTTCATACCATTCTGTAAGCCATCAAATTTTTATTTACCATAACAATTCTCATGTAGTGCTGAAATCATATACATAATGTAGAAAACTTCCAAGCATTTTACAAGAAAAACATGATTTTCCAAATCTTTTATCCTTATCTATTTCCGAATCATGAAAAGCTATGAATCATTAATCCAAGAAAGAAATTTTCAAATTATACTAAAATCTTTGAACCATTAGACAATTCTCCAGTCTATCATTTTCAAAATGAAAAAAAGTCATCTCCTAAAATAACTTTCCTATTAATCTGAAATCCTATAAAGCATGCTAAAATCTTCAAAGCATTTCACAAGCAAAGCTCAATATCCCCACACTTTATCAAATTCCAAGTCAAAGAAACCCATAGACACAATGCAAAATAAAATCCAGCTTAGCAAAATGCATAGGAAATATATTTTTTACCAGTTTTTAACACAAGTTCCAGCTCTGTGCTCTCCTGAGTGACCTACTATGTGAACATCTACATAATTAAACATTTTATCAAAAACATACATATTTCATAAATCAATTTCTTCATAGACTGTTAAAGATGTTCTATTATATTTTATTCTTTCCTCGCTAGAGAAATTTTTGGAGGAGAGGACATTTTACTTGACAAATTATAGGGATTCATGTGAGGTTTTGGTAAGGCTAAGAAATGGTGAAGGCTTCATTTTAGTAGGTTGGCTGGTGAAAAGTGGAAAGCAAGAGTGTTACATGAAAATGAATTAAAACAAAATCGCGGCAGCTTAATAACACATGGGTAGCTCTAAATTAGAATTAGTTTAACAACAATTGATTAGCTCAAAATCAGTAGTTCATTCTAGTCTAAATTAGAGTTAGTTTAACAACACATGGGTAGATCTAAATCTATAGCTCTATATTAGAATTATTTTAACAAGAAATGGGTAAATCTGTAGTCCATTCTAGTCTAAATTACAGTTAGTTTAACAACACATGGGTAGCTCTAAATCTATCTTTTATGTTCAGAGACTAACTAGAGATGGAAATTTGATAGCAGTAAAGAAACTTTATGCCAAATCTACACAAGGCAAAACATAGTTTATGAATGAAGTTAAATGGTTGGCAAATGTTTAGCATAGAAACCATGCAAGGTTGCTAGGATGTTGCATGGAGAAAAATGAAAGGTTGCTTGTGTACAAGTATTATCCCAACAAAAGTTTGGACAACTTTCTCTTTGGTGAGTTCTCCTAATATCCTAATTTTCCCTAGATAGATGAAGAGGTGACTAATGTGTTAAGAATAGGAATAATAGATCTAGAGAAATGCAGAATCATTCATATAGATAAAAAGGCAAACAACATTATGCTTGATCACAAACTCAATCCAAAAATAGCTAACTTTGGCTTAGCAAGATTTTTCTCTGAAATCTTCATATAAATATATATTGAACACAAAAAATGTCAAGGCAATTTAAACAGATCCATACTATATGTCATGGTAAATTTTCCTTCCTCTATTTAATTGCAAATAAATGTTCATGTTTTGTGGTACAATTAAGTGTGAGATTTGTAGTCTTCCCACATTCTTTGAGCTATTTCATCTCAAAATTTTGTCCAATCATCTCTATCTCATTGACTCATCCCATAAGTCTCAAGAATTGGCACATTTATCAAAGCATGACCATCATCCTCTTCTAATTCCACTTTGAGTTGAACACCATCCTCCACCATAATGAAATCGTGTAGTATGGTGCATGTTAATACAATCCTTGTTTGGGTCATGATATTATAGGATGTTGCATGCTTCAAGATAGGAAATCATTGCTTCAAAATACCAAATGTATGCTCTATTACATTCATAAGAGAGGAGTGTCAGTGGTTATATAACTCTTCAGGATTGCTGATCGGGTTTGCTCTACAAAACTCTTTTAGGTGGTAACAAGTACAATGATATGGAGCAAGAAACCCAAGTACATTTTGGTATCCAACATCAACTAAATAAAATTTCCCTACACAAATAGAAAAAACATTATAGTCAAAATATATCATAGAAGTTTAGATATCATAGAATCATATAAAATATGAATAAATATACCAAGAGGAACCACAAGTGGATCTTCTCTAGAGAGAGCTAAAGCAAGCACCCGACTATCTGTAGCAAACCCTTCCCAACCAACAAGAATGTATTGAAACTTATAGTCAAAAGAACAAACACCTAAAACATTCTGTGACAAGTTTCCTTTTCTATCGCAATATTTTGCTTGGTTTTCCACTTCAACGGTAACTAGCACATGGGTTCCATCAAGTGCACCAATACAATCTTGTAAAAATAAATAGTATTATCAAATACATATTAAAATTAGTGACACTATAGCAAAGAAATACATGTCATTATGATGTTTACCTTGAAGAAAGGATCAAAATTATCCTTCCCAGTGATTGCCAGAGGAGTGGTTGGAGCAGGGGGTAATAGATAGTCTTTATGTAATGCTAAGATAACCTTCAAGACCTTGTGGAAGTATCAACTCACTATCTCTCCCGAGTGACCAAAGTTATGGCCAATCTTACAATTCCTTAAATTGTGGCCAAGAGTTTTCAAGAACATCATAAGTTGTTCTTCTAATGTTATGTTTACTGTATCTTGAATGCTCCCTTTTTCTCTTAGGATTTTAGCCAAGAGAAAGAAGGCTACTCTAGACATGTGTATTTTTTCATGGTAATCTATGTGATTAGAATGGATAATATGCTTATAAAAAGGACATGCAACTCTTCTTCGCTTACGCCCTTGTCTTTTACCTTCTTCATGAGATGCCACTATGTACATAGCAAGGGTTGCAAGCAAAACAACAAGCAAGCACATGACCTTAAACCTCCTAACAATGGCTCCTTGAACTTGAACATCATCTTCAACATCATCATTAGGATCCATAAAATACCTACAACCAAAATATGGACTACATATTTCAGAAATATACAACACAAACAAAGAAAGATTATGATAGTAAGGAAGCATAACTTCTTCTCCCAACATCCAAAATCCACTATAACTTATTCTAATATGGAAGGTAAAACTATGCATTTATGAAGCTACATGATCAAATGGAATGATAAACATTATAAAATGATGTAATTCAAGTAGAATGATGATCTTTCAATGCAAGTCTCATAATAGCCTAATCTCCTAAATAAAAAATGTTGTATACAAATGACTTGATTTTGATGTAGATTTATAGATTCTTAAGGGTTTAAAGAGTTGTTTTTGTAGATCAATTGTCAAGATCATTCATTTAAAAGGAATGGGTGAGATAGAAAAGAGTAAAATTAAACTTAGAGTAGATTTTCTTCAAAGCATTACTTAGAGTTGCAAAAGAAATTTTTGTTAAAAAGAAGTGCTTAAAGAAAGATATGGCCTCTTTAATGAAGTTAAAACATATAATGAACAAGGTAAGTTTCATGATTAGCAATATAAACTATACAGCAAAAAATCTTCCCTCAAATTTAGTCTCTTCAATTAATATTTTGAAAAGAGATCAATGCTATTCCTAAGAATTAACAATGGTTCCCCCCAAAATAAATTAATTTCATCATAGAGATAAAATTTGCACAATCCATTATATTTATAGTGAAAGCTTCTAGATTATATTGCATTCAAATTTTTTCATTAAAGTTTCCAATCGCACTTTGTGATCCATCATCAAAATGAAGAGATGTAAAAAATAATTGCACCTCTTGCTCTCTTTCATCTTGAAGATGGATCAGGTAATGTGATTGGAAACTTTGATAAAATTAATCTAAACATAGTTTTTCTCATCTCTTGCTTTCTTTCATACTGATGATGAATCATAATATGATTCAAAACATTGATGAAAAAAATCTGAACACAATCTAATCCTTAATCCATAAGCTTTCACTGTAAGTACCATTATATATAAAATTATTGTTCATACCATTGATAGGGCCACTCTTAAACATCACACTAAAGAGAAGAATTAAGTTTGGGAAGAAAAAGTTAACTTTAACCATTTTAACACTTTTATTCTAGGAATTGAGCTTAGTATGTGATGTTTAAGCCATTCTTGATAGACAGGAGAGCAAAGAAAGAGTTCAAAATGAGTCTCTTTGGGCTTTCTTTGAACAAGACATGATAAAGGTAGATCAACCTCCAGCTAGTTAAACATCAATTCAAGATTAAGTCGAAGAGAACAAAACATCATCAAGATAAATATGTGAAGGAAGGAATAAAACAAAGAGGGAGTTATGGTATTGAAGAAAACAACATAAACTATAGATCTCACCCAATTTCATCTATTAGTAGGACATTCTATATCTCAGAGGCATTTTTCATAAAATACAGTGAGATCTATCTTCTAAAAAATAGACATCTCACTCCAGTTATACAATGTTCCTACACTAGTTAGTATAAATGCATTTGAGGACAATGCGTACAAAGTAATGAAAGCTCACAAAATTGGTGTATGAGACTGGAATGAAAACATCTACACTATCCCTACACCAACTTTATGGCATTGGCATGAATGCAAAAAAATCCCAATAAAACAAACAATGATAAAACAATTCCTCTACTACCAACCATGGCAAACTTAGGTTATAATAAATTTTATATTAATATAACAAATTATATTAATAGTGACTAATATGAATTCATATTCTCCAAAAAACTCCAAATAAAGAGACTTCAAATGGCAACATATTAATAGTGATTAATATGCTTCTTGTTTTAATCTCTTAACCTAATCTCTCTTTTATATTAATACATTGATCACTATTTTGCAACAACCAACAAACTATGGAAGTGGAAAATGAAACAGGGTTGGATAGTAGGTACTTAGAATACATTGTTCATGATTGACTGAACATTAAAATAAAAATAAGAAAAGAAAAGGTTTTTATAGTGAAGCATGCTTACAAGTTAGAACATAAAGATCAAGTTTTCACCATGAAGAGAGCTGCAAACTCTCTTTATTCATTTAAAAACTAAAAATGATCATCTCAAACATTTAATTACTCAGAAAATCCATTGTATTCATGTTTCAAATTTAATAGAATAGAAACCAAATTGTTCATGGGCTCGAAGATAGAAGAGGTGTCAAAGAAAAAAACTAGTGAAATAGAAAAAAAAAAATGCTCATCTTTAAGCAGAGCCTATTCTACAATCAAACCTATCCCCATAGTAGCCAAAATTTCCATTGAAAAGAGAGATTAGGTTAAAATATTTGGAGTTTTTAATTCCTCTACTACTAACCAAAAGTTCACAACATTCGTTATGGAAGAGTTTTTTGTATGGTGCTCTGTTCATTATAATCAACAAAGAAGACTCCCACAGCCATTATCATTCTTAATGCACTAGCTATATATACACCCAGACACAATAATCAGTGGTTTTGGTGAATGAAAGTGAAAGAGCATTTTTGTTTGCCAGATTTTATGTAACAGCTATAATGTGGAGAGAAATTAAATTAGATTAATATGGACATGGCAGACATGAAATTGCCGCCCCATCATATTTGTAGAATAGGAGTTTGTATAACATATGAATGTCAAGATAAGATGGCATACAATATTAGTGTTTGATAGAAATGTGAACAAATGAATACCAAGTCATCATTATCCAAAATGAACAGTTGTGGGAGACAATGGAAATATATTTTTGTGTTGGGAGTTTATGTGTGTGCCCATTCAGACGTGTTGCATTGCCATAACTGCAGGTTAATTTTTCCTTGCCCTTTTGTGATCAATCATTAAAATTGCCATTTGAGTTACCCAACAAAAGAGAGAAGTTTGTAACAGCAAAAGGTTCTAACAAGCCATTTTTCCCTTTTTTTTCTAGGTTATTTTTGTTCTCTATTCTGGCATTAAGTTGGGTTACGTCTTTGGGTTATTTGTCTTCTCAATGATGAAAGCCAGAAAGCCCTCTTTGGTATGAAGAGGTTATATAGACAAACCATATAAAAAAATGCTATAGGAAATCAAAAAATATACTTAAAATTAGAGGCAATCATAGAAGGATCATTGGTTAACAAGATCATACCATCGTCGGTGACAACTGTGGAAACAATGGCGTTGACTGTTCTTCACAACGCAAGCACAGAAAAAAAACCCTCCACAAACTTGGCCTCCATGAAAATTAAAATGACAGAATTGAGTCCAAAATGAGAATGGATTCCAAATAATTGTTAAATTTTGAAAAGGATAATTGGGAATAGGAATGGGCCATTCCAATAACATCTTTTTTTTAAATGGACATATCCTTGTTTTTGGGGTAAAATTGAAATGGAATTTTGTATTTCATATTCTAATTTGGCAGAGCAAATAGTGAATATAGAATCAATTCTAATTTTCCCATTCCTATTCCCACAAACAAACGGGGCCTAATTGTTTTGAAAAGGAGTATAGCCCATTAAAGGATGCCAAGACATTTTCTAACAATGTAAAGAATTTGATGATAGATTTTGTAGAAATTATGGAGACTATGAATGAGAAAAAGGCCCTCCTTTTCATTTCTTATGCTGATAGAGAAAGGAAGGTGATGAAGAGATTAGCTTTCACCCTTGTAGTATGTTCAAGACAATTGGTTATTAAGAAGAAACGTGGTTACAACATAGTCAAAACTATGGAGTAGATTGTTGCCAAGGGGAAGGAAAAGGTTAGGTCAACTGGTAGTCATTTAATAAAAAGACTGCAACTTGAAGAAAGGCCTCTAGAGCTAGTTCCCAAGAGGTAGAGAATAGAAGAGAAGCAGTGTCACAAGGGGAAGATTACACACCATCTCAATCTCTCTTATGTCTAGGAGAAGAATAGCTCACTAGAGAGCAAATTTAAAGAATCGGATCTCAAGGGGGAGTGTTCATTACTACTATAGAATTGGAAGAAGGAAATCCCCAAGAACCTCCTATGCCTAGCCTTGAATTAATTGTGGCTGATTTCAAAGGGAAAGAGCTAGATCCTGCATTGGAATAGGCTAGCCATGAGTTCTTATCAGATGACAACTTTATGAAACCAAGGACCTATTACAAATTTTCCTAGAGAAAAAATATTGAGAATTTTGAAGAAATATCTAGTAAAAGGAAAGTTGAGCAACAAAAAGGAGGATTCAATCATACAAGATGAGATAAAAGGTGAAATGATGCAAGAATTTAGTAGTTTGGCTCCTGAAGAAGGAAGAAAAATGATTGAATCATTTGGAGTCCTACTATTACCAAATTGGGACATTGTAGATGCAATGGCATCAATACTATTACCAAGAAATTGAGTACTGAGGAGAAAAAGAAAAGGGCACTTAGTGGTGCTAAATTTAGTGAAGATCAAGCTGCCTTAATTATTTGGTCTGTAAAAAGAGGACCTAGAGCTAGCTACTCTAAAACTAATGACTCTAAATTAATGGGCAATTTGATTGTCAAGAGAGTATAGGATACTCCAAATGAAGAGGCAATAGAGTTGAATGTTGAAACATCTACTCTCACTTTAGCCACTACTAGGAAAGAGAAAAGGTATATGTTAGAATTACAAGAAAAATATGAACAAGTCCTAGATACCTATAATAAAGAAGTCTAGAAGAGGATTGAGCTTGAAAATAAAATGGAAGGACATATAGGATAGTCTAGTAGGCTCAAGATTTCTTATCCTCCTCATCCTCTAGTACCACCCTTCAATACTATCCCAATTATAGAAATTCTTGACACCCCATAGGAGCCCCAACTCTACATAGCTAAGGAGCTAGAGGATGAAAAGACAAAACTATATGCAATGCATGTAGAATTGTGCATTAAGCATGAAGATAGAATCAGAGATACAATTTTGTATCTAGTGGAAAGAGTTGGTTGGCCTTTATTATACTTAGAATTATCAAAATTAATGGACATATGGAATGAGTTAGTGAATAATGAGGCAGATTTAAGGCCAATTTTGGATAAGTGAATTAGCAGGGAAGAACTCATCACTACTTTTTTCTATCATGTGGTTGATTTCTCTAATGAAAGAGTTGAAAGAAATTTTGACCAGGGTATTGATCTTTTGGAATTTGATCATAAAAGAAACTTATTGCAAAGACAAATAAATAATTGTTTCATTAAATACTTAGGTGAGAATTTTGATCTTTTTCCACATGGGATTAAAACTATAGGCCAGATAAGGAAACAAGAGGAATGGGATAAAGAATTAAATGAATTGATGAGCATCATGCTTAACATAGCTATGAATGATGAAATGTATATTTGGTTTTCCAAAACTATTGAGGAGGTTGTGCGAGTATAGTTATTTTTTAATTCTCTTAAACAATATTTTCAAGAAACAAGAAATATTGGAAGAAGTGATTTAAGAAGAGAGTAGGAAATATTGAATTTCAATTGGCCTGATGATATACATTTTGATAAGTGGGTAACTAACTACCCACTAGGAATATAGCTATTGCAAGAAATAGTTGAAGTAGAAAATGTAGACAAAGTAGTGGTTGCAGAAAAGGTGCAATTGGTTGATGTGTCAATTCAAATAGAAGGAATAAATTAAGAACAACCAATTGAAACTATGGATATAGAAATACAAACTGATGACATGCAGGGGATCATTAATTTGTGATAAATATCAAGATCATAGAGCCTGACACATCAAGTGCAAGCCAAGGAGTCCCATAGCTAGAAGAACACCAAATGTAATAGAGTCAATCAATAGATAAAAAGGATCACCATGCGACTGTTACAATAGAATTGGTCCCACCATGAGGAGATGAATGATAAAGACATTATGTTGAAAAGATACAAGGAAATGTCAAAGTTTTATCTTTTTGTGATAATGACATCTTTTGTCCTTTTGTAAATCATTTTTTCTAAGGACAACTATCATTTTCCCTCTATACCTATACCTTGTTGTATCTCACATTATATGAGTTTCCAAGGCTAGAGGAGGGTCCAAATTTTGTGTATTTTTTAGAGTTATGATATTTGTAGTCGGTCCAGACATTTTTTGTGTTAATTTTGGTGGTGTATTCAATTGCAAATATGAGAGTACAAGTGAATATTGAATGACAATTTTTCATATGTTGAGTTATCCATGAGTTATACTAGTAAATATGTCAAGGAAGATTAATACAAAAGAAAGTCTAGCCATATCTATTTTTCTCTAAATTTTTTCTCCATTTTTGTGTGCTAGTTATGCTAGGATTGAATGAGTAAGGTTCATATAATTTAATACAACTAGGATAGGTTTTATATCAATTTGTTGTTTCTTTTAATTCAAGGAATTATTAATTGCTTCATTAAATTGATAAGATTTTCAATCATATAAGAAGGATATTCATAAGAATGGGTTTTAGGGTTAACCACTAATAAGATTAATTGTAATGTAATTAATTAGGTAAAATTTATTAGGTAGACTCTATGTGACAATGGATAAGGCAGTGATCATTAGTTCAGAAGCATAATAAAGAAATAATATGGTTGTACAAAGAACAAGTATAAATCAAATCAACTTTTACTTTTAAATATGAAGAAACAAATTATTGGTCAACACTTATTTGCAATAATTCTCTATCTATTATAGGTAGCTATCATGATCAAGAATTACTTGCAAACCTAAGAAGAATTGTGAGCATTTCTTCTATAGGGGATAAAATTGAAGAAATGAATATTAGTGAGTGAATTTTGAAGATATTATCAAGTACACAATCATTCCATCCCTAAGGTGCACTCACCTAGGTCCTACATAGCTTGAAGTGTATAAAATCATTGTGATTTTGTCAATGTTTGTCCAAATCTGAAGAATTTTTAGATGAATATAGGAAGTAGCTAACCCTTAGACTAAATTTTTTGTTTTGTATCCTAGAATTAGGTTCAAATTTCCTAGTAGTTTTCAAAAACTAACAGGTGGAAAAGGGTTATTAGTTGTAATTCATTGAGAAGACCTGCAATATAGAAGACATAGATGGTAAGCTAATTTGAATTGGCACTATATCCAGAGGTAATGTATTTCATTTGAATCCTACTGCAATGAAATGTTTGGTAGCTAAAGTGGATAAAAGTTTGTTGTGGCATAGAAGATTCTATCACATAAACTTTGATAATATTGTGAAGGTTAGTAACACTTTAGTAGTCAGAGACTTGTCTAAGATTACAAAGCCTACTAATATTGTGTGTAAAGAATGTATTTTGGCTAAATAGAAGAAAGTATCATTTCCTAGCAAGAAGTTCACTACAAGTGAGAAGCTAGAGATCATTTGCACATATCTAAGTGGTCCCTTGAGAACAAGAGGATTCTATGGTGAAAGGTATTTTATGAATTTTTTTAAGGTTTCACTAGAATGATGTGGGTAGCATTTCTTAAAGAGAAAACTGAAACTTTTGAGAAGTTTAAGATATTTAACAGTAGAGTTGAGAATGATTCTAGTGCTAAGATAAATTGTTTAAGGTCTGATAGAGGAGGAGAATTCACCTCTAGAGAATTTAACATATTTTGTGAACAAAATGGAATTAAAAGGAAGCTATCTTCACCTAGAACACCCAAGCAAATGGGATTGTTGAAAGAAGAAATAATTTTCTAGTAGAAGTATCAATAGCAATATTATTTAAGAATGATGTTTCTAAGACATTTTGGAGAGAAGGAGTCAATATAGTAGTGTAGACTCTTAACAGAGTATAGATTAGAAAATGTATGAACAAAACTTATTATAAACTATGATTTGGTCATTCACCATTAGTTAAGTATTTCAAAATATTTGGGATAAAAAGTTGTATTAAGAGAGATTACGATATTGGTAAGTTTGATCCAAGAAGTGACAAAGGTATGTTTCTTGGTTATCATTGAAAGGTAAGGGATACAGATAATTTAACTATATATCTAAGACAATAGTTGAATGTGAAAATGTAAGGAGTGAAAAAAATTTTGGAACTAAAGAAAATATGATAGATTATAATTCAAATGAAGAAGATAATTCTGGAATCTTCAGGTAGAATATTGAAGTTTTCTTTGAGACTAACAATGATTTGTAGAATGGTGTGCTAATTGTTAAGAAAAGAGGAGAGCAATTATTTGAACCCAAAGAAGAGATAAGAGTTGATTTTTTAACTCCTACCTCTAGCAAGAATATGACAAACAAGCATCCTCCTAAGCAAATAACTGGAAGCAAAGACAAAGTGTGATGACAAGGAATAGAATAAATGAGGAGATATGTTTAATATCTCAAGTTGAACCTAAAATCATAGATGAAGCATGTAAATATGATAATTGGACTTAAGGAATGAAGGAATAATTAGATTAGATTGTGAAGAGTGATACATGGGAGTTAGTTCCTAGACCTAGAGACAATAATGTGATAGGACCCAAATGGGTATTTAGAAACAAGATGAATGAGCAAAGAAAAGTTGTGAGAAACAAGGCTATTGTATACAAGAGATATTCATAGCAAGAAGGCATAGACTATTAGAAGACATATGAACCTATAGCCATAATGGAAGCATTAAAGATGTTCTTGGCTTATGCAACAAATAAGAAGTTCAAGGTTTATCAAATGGATGTTAAATCAACCTTCCTAAATGGAGAACTTGAAGAAGAGGTATATACTGAGTAGCCTAAAGGTCTTCCTTTATCAAAAAATAAAGACATGGTTTGTAGACTAAAGAAATCTCTATATGGTTTGAAGCAAGCACCTAGAACCTAGTTTGCAAGGTTGGATAGTTATTTGGAAAAGATTGGAATTGCTAAAGGTACGGTAGAGAATAACTTATATTTGAAAGAAGTTGACAATGGTTTGTTGATTATTGTAATATTTTTTGATGACATCATTTTTGGAGGTAATGATGAAGCAAGTGATAAGTTTTCTAAAGAGATGAAGAATGAGTTTGAAATGAGCACGATAGGAGAAATGAATTTTTTCCTAGGATTGCAACTTGTACAGAGTAGTGATGGTATTTTTATTTTAGTAGCTAAGTACTTGAATTATTTGTTGAAAAGGTTTGGTTTGAAAAGTTGTAAACCTATTGGTACACCTATGATAACTAATCACAAGCTATCTAGTAAAGATGAGACACCTATTGTAGAGAAGAAGAAATACAAATCCATGATTGGAGGTTTGTAGTATCTAACTCACACCAGACCAGATATAGAAAATGTAGTTGAGATTGTATCTAGATTTCAAGCTCATCCTAAGGTGTATCATTATGTTGTAGTAATGAGAATATTCAAATATTTGAAAGGGACATCTGACTATGGAATTTGATATGATAGATCTAGTGATTTCACTCTATGTGCATAAACTGATGTGAATTGGGTAGGTAGTATGGATAACAGAAAGAGCACTAATGGTGGAGCATTCTTTCTTGGAGGAAGATTTGTTTCTTGGTTAAGTAAGAAGCAAAATTGTATTTCATAGAGTACTACTAAGGCAGAGTATGTTGCAGCAAAAAATAATTGTAATCAAGTTATGTAGATGAAAAAAATGTTGAATGATATCAAAATTGAGTTTGAAGAACCTATTATCAATTATTATGATGAGAAAAGTATAGTGAGTATGTTTAAGAATCTTGTATTGCATTCTAAGATTAAGCATATATCTATTAGTTATCATGTACTAAGAGAGAAAGTTGTAGAAAAGGAGATCAAATTGGAGTATGTACATACTAAAGATCAGATTAAAGATATCTTTACAAATACTTTTCCTAAAGATACATTTGAGTAGAGAGGTGTGCTTGGGGTTATGCCCCTTCCTATCTTTTAGTAGGTGATGCAATAAGTGCATTAGTCTAGTGGTATAGAGCACTATTGTTAGCCTAGACTAAATGTTGATGCTTCCCATATGGGGGAGTATCTATAGAGATCTGAGTCACTAAGGACTATTAGTATTTGGTATTAAACAGTGCCTTTGGATACTCAAGCTGGTTGAAGACTTGGTGCAACATATTAGCAATTGTTATTTAAAAATTGGTATGTTGTAACATTGAAATTGAGAACTTTGACACTAATTTCAATGGGGGAGAGTATGCAAGAAAAGCATCTACTAAGTTGTGGGGTAGAAGAACTCCTAAGCAATGGACGAGAGATATCTCTTTAGGAAGATCTAGAAAGATTCATGAAAGGGAGCAAGAATATAAACATGATGTATTGTAAAGTGTTTAGTGTGAAGTAAATAATTAATGTCTAAGAATAATAAGTATGTACATATTGTGTTGAGATTTATTTAGCATGTGAATAGCTAATGTTGGTCCTAAAATCTAGAGGATTTTAGACTTTCTTAATGAAGAGGATTTGAGAATATGAGAATAGCAGCAACAACACAGTATTACTTGGTATTCTTGAAACATAGATATTTTTAATCTATGTTTCCATAAATGCCAAAGGAGGAGATTATTAGCATGAATGATGATGATACTACTTTAGAGGAGCATCCTAAGAATTAGAGAGTACTAACATGTTACATTCATGACTATGTTTGTTATTGATATCAACATAGCATGACAATGTTTGTCATTGATGTCATGGACATGCTCTATACTATGTCTTGATCACATGGTCAAGTTTGTAGAGTTTAAGTTGAAGACATATGAAAGTTGTACATGATTTAAAAAGAGTAGTTGAGAGATAGAGTATTGGGAAAGGAGTTCATGATGTTTGTTTGTTATCTTACATCTGAGATGAAATGAGAAGATGTTTAGTCAGGCAGTAATAAAGGAAAATTAGTTGATGATGTCAGTAAGTGCACAAGTCCTAGTATCACATGTGTGAAGTTTTGTATAGACTATGAGCAAACAATGCTATTGTAATTTTAATTAATTAATTATCTTATTATAATTAATTTGGAAAGCCTCAAAATCAACGAATTATTATGAAGGTATGGTATAAAGGAAAGATGTTTTCCTTTTTTGTAAATAGAACATGAATAATATGATCATTGTATGAAGTGTGTAGTTGTATGTGTGAATATGTGGCCTATGCTAACACACACACTTCAACATGGTCCTTATTTGTGGATTCATCTCGAGATGAACATTGGATTGTTCATCCAAAAATCAGTTGGCAAGACGACCTGTTGCCTTCTATCTAAAGGGAATTGCTTGTTAGATATCCTCAGATTTGAGGTGTTTAAGCAACCAGATCCTCTAAGAATGAAGGATTTAAGAAATGAAATTAATCTATATGATTGTGCAAATTAATCTAGAATGAGAAATGCATTCTAATCTAGGAACAATTGAAACAAAACTAGATTAACCTATGCATATTAAGCTAAGGATGCAAAATGTATGCAAAAATGAGCAAATGTGAGTATGAATTCCAGTAGCAATTTGATGCAAATTCCAAATTCATCCTCTCTCAAAATGAAGAGATGAGGGTCTCTTAAATAGACTTTCCTAGAATCCATCAATGGTTGAGATCGATTTCAATCAACGGTCAAGATTAAAGGTGAAGTTTAGTCATAAAGGAAGATTCCCAAATTAAAGGGAGTTAACTGATTTAATTTGAGTAGAATAAGGAGTTAACTGATTTAATTTGAGTAGAATAAGGAGATAACTAATTTAATTTGAGTAGAATAAGGAGTTAATCTATTTAATTCCTTTTTTATCAACAGTGAACTGGAAATTTCCCTTTTTGAATTGAAGAAGGATTTTGGAGAGATATTTAATTTAATAAAATGAGATATGCTCTCATAAATATATTTCCTATTTAATTAAATAATTTCATTTAATTAATTAGGGACACTTTATTATTTAATTAAATAACTATATTTAATTAGTTACGAATTACTCCTATTTAATTAAATAACTTTGTTTAATTAATTAAAGAATAGCCTTCCATTTAATTAAATAATTATATTTAATTAATCAACATAGGCGTATTTATTAAATTAAATAAATTTAATCCCATAGTACATTAGCCTTAGGAGATAATTTAATTTAATAAAAGTATAAATAATTTTAAATTAAATTATTATTAAATCAAGTAGGTTTAATGTGACTAATATGAGTACATACTATAGGAATTAAATAAGAAATGTGATGAATGCAGATTAGGGTCTTCTGCATCTGACAATTAAGTCAAGTAGCGAGTTAGATCAAGAATGCGTCTAATGAAATAGGACTTTAGCAATGATCAAAATAGACCAAAATTGGTATCATGGCAATGAGCCAATTTTGGGGTATTACATTTTGCCCCTCTTTGAATGAATGTGCAAGTAGCACGTTCAATTCAAAAAAAATTAGAATGTATGATGTGCAGATAAAAAAAAAAGAGATTGGTTCTGAAATTGATTCTACGGAGACCAATTGATGAGCTTTTAAGGACTATCTCTAGAATAGAGCTTAATCCCAAGGAATCCAAGCAGAATACCTAGATACCTGAATTGAAACAGATCTGCTTTTAAGGATCATCTCCAACACGAAGCTTAATCCCAAGTGATCTAGGTAGAACACCTAGATACCTAAGTTGAAACAGATAAGCTTTTAAGGATCATCTCCAGCACGAAACTTAATCCTAAGGGATCCAAGTAGAACACCTAGATACCTAAGTTGATAAGATCTAATTATGAGTCACAGAATCATCCCCATAATGAGGCTTGATCCTCAGGAGTCAGGGTTTAGACTGTCCTGATACTTGTCCATCAAACTCGGATCAAAAATGTTATAAGATGTGATCAAATGATGAAAAGATGAAGTAGATGACAAGGATGCCAGAAAGAGGAGACAAGATGCCCCAAATGATGAGATGCCCCAAGTGATGAGGACATGAGATGGGAACGAGATGCCCCAAGAAATAAGTATTCAATGATGTAATCATCCTACCCCTTGGGAGTGAAATCGAAAGATGACACTCCAAAAATAGATGTGAAATAATATAGCAATAGATACAGAAGAAATTCGAGTTGTAGCAGAATGTAGAAGAGATCAGAATGATCTGAAGAAAAGAGAAGAGTTGATTTGAAATTTTTGCAAAGTCACAAAGACCGAGTTTGACCAAAAGTTGATCAGATTTAGCCACGATTGACTTGAGTTGACTATTTCGAAAATGATTTTTGAAAATACAAAGAATGTAGAGATGAAAGGATTCCAAGAATCACAAAGTATCAGAAAGATTTGGGTTGCACAAGAATTTGATCGCGTCGATCCCCATAATTTTAAAATGCATTTTTGAGGCTCTTAAGTGTGTCAAATTTTGAATTCAATCCCGAAAATGGATCCAAAACTATCCAATTAGCCAGGGGTGTGATTTTCGTGCAAATTCAAGCAGTTTGAAAAATTTGGGTCAACAGCTATATAAGGGTCCAAGGGGTCATTTTCAATTCATTTGTGCTTTTTGTCTTCTATTGATTTGAGCTTTGAGAGAGACATGGGAGTTAGCATGAGACATCATCGATTTGAGTGCTCCCGACATCACAGCAACCCCGCAGACTATGGACCATCAGTGAGTCATCGATTCCCCTCCTTTGTACTTTCACTTTTACGCATTTTGAGGTCATTTATTGCACGTTTTAGCTTGTTTTTAGGGAGTCAAATCTTTCTTTGCATGAGACGTATTGACTTTCGTGTGAATATCTTCTTTCTTCGTGCAAAGATATAAGGTTCGTTATTTCTTCACGCAGGAGACATTATGTTTTGCACGAAGGAAAAGATTCTTTGCACGAGGCGATTCGTTTCTCATGCTAAAATATCTTTTCTCGCATAGGCAATTATTTCTTCACGCGGGAAGTTCTTTTTTCATGCGAAGGCATGATTCTTCGCACGAAGAAAGAATGATTTTGCACAAAACTAGGAGAACTTTGCACGAGATTTCTCAAATTTTGTGCAAAATCCTGTGATAGTCATGATTAAAAATTTGATTTTCGCACTCAAAAATTGCATTTTAATTTTGTTTAGATGCATCATTTTGACTTGATACTGATTGTTCCTTTTTTTATTCCTTGTTGTGCATGCAAGAGCTCTTTGGTGACGTTGCATTCAAATCACACTATCTGCCATATGGAGAGTTATTACAGAGTCTTGATGACGCTGATCGTGTAGACATTGTCGATTGGGTTTGTCTTTTTTGTGCCAAATTCTAGCCGTGATGGTGAATCATGGCCTTCTCATTGTCTTGGTAGAGCATTTCCATTCAGAGATGAACACATTCCATTTTCCAATGGGTGAGATGACCATCACTTTGGAGGACATTTAGAGGATCTTGCGGATTTCCTTTCATAGTGCCCAAGTCATCTATGACACAGTGCCCCGAGCAGGGACAGAGGCACTATCTATTGTGTTTGGGAGAGAGTTACTAAGAAGCAGGGCCATCTATTGGGATGAGTTAATGCACACATATGGACCCACGCACAGGCTATATTTTTGAGCTATTTCCTATGTCCTGACAGAGGACAGCATGGTTTGGAGTGTGGGTGGGCTGCCATGCTTCCCAGGATGCTAGAGGCACTTGAGATTTTTGGGTGGGGTCAGTGCATGCTAGCTCACCTTTTCCATGAGATCCACGAGGTCATCTTCCACAAGAAGAAGACCATGGTAGCTAGAGTTTATGTGTTACAAATTTGGGCCTAGGAGCATCTTCTCGTATGTAGGCCAGTTTTTGAGGATGCCCGAGAGCCCATGGAGCCCTATATTTGCAGATATTGAGGGCATATTACCCAGACCCACCTGGGTAAGACAGAGCAGTGGAGGATATGTCTTGATGACCTAGTATCTGTTGTATGGTGACCCTAGCGAGAGACAGAGGACTGGGATGATGCTCCCAGAGAGTTACCATTGATGTTCAATTCTCGACCTCTGGTGGGCAGGACGACATCAATTATTGAGAGATTTTTGATATCACAAGTGTGGCGGCAGTATGGCCGACCATAGGATATTTCTCCTAAGTTCTATGCCTATGCCAGGTTAAAGAAGGACATTGAGCGGGGGTGGCCAGCACAGATGGATCCAGGGCGATCCATGATAGACATTCGCAGCTTAGCTGTAGTTGAGTGGGACTACCTACCAGAGGTAGCAGATGCCAAGATGATGCCTACATATTAGGCATTTTTGATTAGCCATCCATTACCACATTTTACAGATCTAATGGGGATGGTAGGGCAGGTAGAGAGATAGGCACCTCAGCAGTAGCAGGCACAGCCATAGCTGCCAGTTCAGCCACAACAGCAGTCACAAGTCTAGCACCGAGTTTAGTAGATGCAGATTCCCCCACATTAGATGGGATCAGACCCAAGTGCAAAGGGCAGTAGGACTGGACAAAGTCGGCATCATAGACAGAGGACAGAGGAGGAGGCCCCTCAGCAGGAGGCTCCACAGCAACAGGTGCCACCATAGCCGTAGGCACCAGAGATGGTAGATGAGGACATGTTGGATTAGCCGACAGGTGGGGTGCAGGACATGGTACAACGGTATTGAGAGTGGGTTCGTCAAGCCTCTTGATAGTTGGGAGAGTTACAAATTCGATGGTGGTCTGGGATGTGCAGCTAGTGGAGCAACAGTGGGACACTGATCTTTGGAGAGAGCATGCAAAGACTACAGAGCGAAGATTAGAGCTGGCGCAAGATGAGATCTACTTCCAGTCAGCTCGGGCAGCATACTATTATGCGACATATATGAGTGCAGTACTTGATGAGACACTTCAAGTGTAGCAATTTTCTCAGTATGCATGACAGTCTGGGGGTACATGACCTCCTGTCACGCTAGATATGCCACCGCTACCTCTACCACCTACTGCCCCTGCTCCTCCTGGAGGTTAGGGTTCGAGACAGAGTTAGATGCTCTATACCTAATCTTTGATTTTGATCCCTAGCTATGTATCGATTGGTGTGCCAGCACCACATGTATCATTTTTGATCAATTGTGCTCAAGTAGAGCCCATTTTTGTACTGACCCATTCTTTTGATAAATATATATGAGATCTTGAGCTGAGTATTCTAGTGTACATGTCATTGTCTATTTTATTTTACTTTGATGTACATGAGATGTATGATATACTTAGATAGAATGCATATGTATGAACTGACATCTCACGTAGTGTTGCATGTTTTTGCTTGACAGTCATAGGTATTCCATTGAGGAGCATGAATCGATGAACCAAATGCTTGTACAGTCATGGATGAAACTGATGCATGTAGAGTATGAACAAAATGACCATCAAATTGTGTGCTTATGCAAATGGAGTATGTAATGCAAGACTGTTAAATGCAACCCTAGGTATGGTTACCAATCCTCGATATGTAATCATCACCAGATATAGAACAAAGATCGTACGTCATACAATTCCCATTGACATTGCAATCATGAAAATATGAATATAACATACATTATTGGTTTTTCGGGATTAAATGTAAGCATTTGAGGCACAAGAAGCCAGAATAACCAGAACATTTGTCCCTTTTAATGTAGCAAGTTAACATAAGCATCAAAGCATAGACACTAGGATGATCTGAATGTTGCTTGCATAACAGACACACCAAACACATGAGAGATCCATCTTATGCTAAATGCTCAGTATTTATACTATCTACAATGACTCTTGCATTCATAACCTGAGACAAAAGTGTCCTAGATATACTCGTAGTGACTCATACATTCACTTAATAGGACGAGTATTAGTATGTACTATAGCATGAAGAGTTCACTCCAACAAATAAAGAGAAGAACCAATGTCATTAACATATCTATATAAAAGGAGTCAAGGTACACATGGCCATCCAATACGAGATGGAGGCTCTTATAATGGACACCCCTTTTATAGGAATGTATCAACTTGTTGGAACTAAACCACAAACAGAAAGCCAAGAAAAGATCATGCCCCTAGTCATTACTTCTCTAGTCAAACATGACATCATCGAGTTGCTTGAGGAGATATGATAAAGAAAAAACAAAGAAAAAGCTCAGCATATCCAAACAAGTATATCATTTTTGAATTCATTTTTTGGATTGATATCAAGTGTCAGTGTCCAAAACATGTTTGAAAGAAATCTCTTTAGTAGGGTGATGACAGTAGGCAGACACAACCAGAATGACTGGTGACTGAGGTCAAAGAGGAATCTTCATAATGAAGAACCTAAGAAGGATTGAGTGACAATAGACAGACATAGCCAGGATGACTAGTGATTGATGCAAAAGAGATCTTCCATTAAAAAATTTGGAGACATGAACTTAGCAAAAATAGCAGACACAGTTGAAACAACTAGTGACTATCGTAGAAAAGATTCTATGAGGAGAATCTTGAAGAGAGTGTCACTGGCGATAGTAGGCAGATGCAGTGAGGACCACTGGTGACTATCACGAAAGAGATTCTCTGAGGAGAATCTCAAAAATAGTGACATTAGGAACAGTAAGCAAACGCAGTGAGAACCATTGGTGACTATCGCGAAGGAGATTCTATGAGGAGAATATCAAAAATAGTGACACTAGCGACAGTAGAAAAATGCAATGAGGACCACTGGTGACTGTCATGAAGGAGATTCTATGAGGAGAATCTCAAAAAGAGTGACACTAAGGGGGGAATGTGTAAGAAATGATAAGATAGAGCAAGGAATGAGAAATAATCCAAGTAAGTTAAGTGTGAAACAATGTTACCATGAGATAAGAAAAATCCAAGAGCATACACCAAGATGGTTCAACAATGGAGACAAGGATTTATAAGGGGAAAGCAAAGAAAACCCCTTGTGAGTATTATGAATGAAGGCAAATTCCTAGAGAAGAGAGAGAGAGAATGTTGGAGCAAAATAGCTCAATACAATAACATCAAATTGATGTGTAAAAAAGAAAGAAGGAGGAGCATCTCTTTTAAAGATATGAGAAAGGAGTTACATGTGTAACTCCCATTTCTATGAATTCCACATTCATAATAGGTGTGTGCAAAGTGTCACATTCCTCTTAAGGAGGATAAACTAAATTCCTTAATAAAGGAATTATAAAAAATGAGTTGTCCTCACATGTGGAATAAAGGACAAATAATGACATGTCCTCAACATGGGTACAATAGGAAAAACTACATTAGGGATCCTTGGAATATCCCAATTAAATACATTCAAGGGAAGATTAATGTTTCTAACACCCCCCCTTAATCTTTACTCGGGGAGTTTACATCAACGGGTTGTAAACCCAAATTTTTACAATGGAATTGAAATCTCTCTTTAGAAAGTGGTTTTGTCAAAATATCAGCCACTTGATGTTCACCTTTACAATAAAGAAGAGTAACTTGCTTGTCTTCAACTTGTTCTCGAATGAAGTGATGTTGAAGTGAAATATGTTTGGTCCTTGCATGAAAAATTGGATTCTTTGCTAAGGCAATAGCACTTTGATTGTCACAATGTAGAGGGGTAGGTGCTTGTTGAGGTAGACCCAAATCATCAAGAAGTCTTCCAATCCATAAAGCTTCCTTACCTGCATTGGTACAACCTTTGTATTTAGCTTCAGTTGAGCAAAGGGAAATAGAGTGTTCTTTTTTACTTTTCCAAGAAATTGCACCTGAACCAACAAAGAAACAATAGCCACAAGTGGATTTCCCATCATTGGGATCTCCACCTAGATCGGAATCAGTATAGCCATGTAAAATAAATTCAGAATTGGCATCATAAATTAATCCCATATTAATAGTTCCTTTAATGTACCTTAAGATTCATTTAGCAACTTTAAAATGAGTTTGTTGAGGTTTAGACATAAATCAAGAAACTAAACCAACACTATAAGAAATATCAGGTCTAGTAAGAGTTAAATAATTTAAACTTCCTACCAATTGCCTATACAAAGTTTCATCAACAAAAGGAGTATTCATATCAGCCATTAATTTAGTTCCTAATTCACATGGAATTGAAACATGGTTAGAATCATTCATCTTAAATTTTTCTAAAAGATCATGAGCATACTTGCTTTGAGAAAGAAAGATACCCTTAGGAGTTTGGAAAATTTGCATACCTAAGAAGTAATGTAAAATACCTAAATCAGTCATCTGAAATTTCTTTTTAAGTTGAAACTTAATATCAGAAATCAAAGCATCTAAACTAGAAGTGAGAACTAAATCATCTACATAAACAATAACAATGATAATATCATCTTCAGTATGTTTAATATACAAATTAGGATCATTCTTACTTCTAGAAAAGCCTTGAGAAATAAAGAAAGAATTAATTTTAGAATACCATTCTCTAGGTGATTGTTTAAGGCCATAAATAGATTTTTTCAATTTGCAAACCAAATTTTCACTACCTTTCTTAACAAATCCAGGAGGTTGAGCCATATAGATTTCTTCATGTAAATCACCATTTAAGAAGGCACTTTTAACATCCATTTGATGAATAGGCCAATTCATTTTAGATGTTAAAGCAAGAACTAATTTAATAGTAGGCATTTTAGCAACAGGAGCAAAAGTTTCATTATAATCTAATCCTTCAATTTGTGAAAAACCTCTAGCAACTAATCTAGCCTTAAATTTGTTGGAATATTCAAATATGAAAGAGTACTTATGAGAGGGGGGGGGGTGAATCATAAGTATCAAACTTTAGCCCATAAAATTTTAATTGAAAGTAAATTGCATGCATATCAAATAAACATGTAACAAAATACATGCATCAATAACTCACAACACAGGAATTTTGGTAACCCAGAAACCCTCCAGGAATAAGAAGGTAAAACTGGGGTGGGGATGATACCCACAAAAATTACTGCAGCAATATTGTTCAACCACTTATGATGGTTTTCCCTGTTAAAGGCTTTACACTGTGTTAATAGTGACCTGGTTAGAGGATTTGCAAACACTTAACATGAAGTGTCACCCGGTTAAAAGATTTTAATCACCTAATCAAAAGGTTCTTACAAAATAGCTATAAAGCTAACCTATCACCATAGGATTTTTATTCTAATACAATTTCTAGAGAGTATTAGATGCAATAAACCTGATAGATTACAATCCTTGAATGTTGAATGCAGGCTCCTTTTCCGCCTTCTCCTGATCTTGATCCTTTGTGATCTAATAACTCTTGCTTCTAAAAATAGATTTGCGCCCTTGTATGTCCTTCAATATGTCTCATCTCTCCCTGTTACAGTGAAATTTCATCTTCCTTATAAAGACTTCAAAGACTTAGGGTTTGTTTTGGATCTATGATTCATATTGAATCTCAATTTCCCGCTCAATACTTATCTTTTGCTGATTGGTTGCATGCCTTTTGCATTTTTCTTATTAGCCGCATGCAAATTGTATAGGAAAATTAAAAGATTCGATCTTATCATTCAATCCTTCGAGATTTACCTTTTGTTGGCTGCAAAAACCATTTGTATCATAATTTGTGCAATTCCAAACTTTTATGCTGTTCTACTGAGTTACTCAGCTCCTTAAGTATTTCTAATACTCGGCACATACTGTTTCCTAGATAGCTTGGCACTTGAACAAAAATTGTATCACTCGGTACATGTTGCGCTCGGCACTTATTATCACTCGGCACCTGTTGTCACTCAGCACTTGTTATATCACTCAGCACATGTTATCACTCGACACTTGTTCTTGATCTTGGTTAAGTGTATTTACACTCAGTTGTCAAATTTATTCTTTAAGCTGACAATCTCCCCCTTTGACATGAGTGGAAAAAAACTTAATTAAGATCCATGTGACTCAGTAATTTATCCTTTATTCAAACTTTGCTCCCAAAATTTTCTATCTCCCCCAAAATTTCACAAAATTTGCTATCTCTACTATCTCCCCCTGCACATACTTATCATTTCATTCTTGTACTCAATGCTATCTCCCCCTTTTTTGACACTTATGTCAATGGTCTTTACAGTGAAATGCCATACTTGGCCAAAAATGAGCTGTTTACTTCAAGGAGTACCTTTAGAGTTGCATCCCAATTTGCTAATGCAACATCCAATGTCTTATGTTGGATGGCAATCTCTGCTGCTAGGTGTACAAGTCCATTAGATGAAGAAAGCTTGGGATCTTTCCTGAGGACTATCTCTACATTTATCTGCTCCTTGTGAAGTAACTCCAAATGAGGAGTGATTGATGATTGAATTTGTATCAATTTGGATTTTGTGGTTGCCTCCTCTGCTGCTAAAATAGCTAGCTCTCTTTGTGTGTGAAGCGATTGGACAAAATGCTTCTCACTCTGAGCTGGATCTGTGGGGAGTTGCATGCTAGAAGTTTTCATATTGTTTTCCAATCTCAGTATTTTCTAGCTAGTGTCTTGTGTGAATGTGGAAAAATCACACAACTTGTTGTACAAGGAAAAAATGTTTCCTAGTACAATTTTAACTATTATAACTTTCTTTGCCAGTTCTTCCTGTGATAGTGCTATATCATCGGATATTTTACTATTTACTTTACCTTGGAACTTCTTTTCTGACCATTCAAGCAATCTGGCATTTGTTTCCTAGTCTTCATTAGTCACCTGGTCAACTATATTAGATAGTTGTTCCATGATTGGTCTTGACTCATCTGGAGATTGTAAGCAAAAAGCTTCTATGAATATGTCTTTAATTTCATTTAATGTAAGCTTATGCTTGTATTCCTTTCTTAGTGCTTCTTGTCTCCTTCTTTTGTCTAATGCACTCTGAATTTCATTAATCTTTTCTTCAGTAAGAGTGCTAGATTCATAATATGGGATCTTTATAAATTCATCAAGCTCAAGAACTCCATAGTGAAGTCTCCTGACTGCCTTTGATGAGCTTGAGCCTGGTGTCCTGATTTGCAACTGTAGTCCATCTATGCTTGGCTGCTGAAGAGTTTGTGCAGGAGTACCAAATTTTGGTAATGCAACCAATGTTTGTATTGCAGTCTCCTCCTTTTTCTGTATCTATTTTTCTTTAGCTTGAATATCCCTTTTATGAATGCTAGGTGGGGTTGAACTTGTTGATTGTTCAGATGTTTCTTTTATTTACCCTGTTGTTGTACTCGGCACTTGGAGTGTATCAGTGATTATACTTGGTGGAGGTGGTGGTGGAAGGAATAGAATACCAGTAGTTTGTGTGGTCAAAGGTGGAACTTGTGCTTTTACCTTGACTTCTAGATTTTGTAATTCATCAACACTGACCAATACAGGATTTGAACTTAATTTTTCTACTAGTGATGATAGGTCAAGGATTTCCAAATCCTCTGTAGTTAATGGATTGATGTTTAGATTTGAAGTATCTGTAACATCCTTTATTTTTATGATATCTACAGGTGTGATGGTTGCATGAGGAGGACTACGAGGAGATGCCTGTATGTCTTGCATACTTTGATCTTATGGCTCAACTGTATCTTTATCTTCCTCTTTCTCCTCATTGTGTGCCTCTTCTTCCTTTTCTTCTTTACTCTCCTTCTCCACTAGTTTATTCTCTTTTGTTTCTGATGCTTTCTTTTCCTTTTTCTTGGCAATTGCTTCTACCTTATATTCTTCATCATATAGATCTTCAATTTTCTTGTAAACTATTTTCCACAATCTTGTGGATTTGGTAACTACCTCTTCAATTTTATTTTGCAATATACTAAATGCTCTATACTTGGGAGTGAATCTATTATTATGCCTTTTTATGTCATTTATTATTTGATCTTTAGTCAGATCAGGCAACAATCTTGCTAATGTAGACTCCCTTATTTCTTTTTCCATTTGTAAACAAAAATGCCATTTATCCTCTACAATTTTATACAATTCTCTCGGTATAGATTCATCTAATTCTAGAGGTGTGTGCTTATACTCAGCCATCATAGCATACACAGATTCCTCTAGTTTATTTTGCTCTTCTTTGGTGAGCTTAGAAAAATTTAGGTTCTTTAGAAATTTTAAATCATTATTTCTAATTTTTGAACATAATTTATCAACAACAGTCTGAGGTTTGTGTCTTACCACTTGAAATTGACTGTTGTCCTTTGACTCTGTTTTCTCCTCATCTATTTCAGGTTGGGGAATAAACTTCCTTTTCTTTGTCTTAGTAGTAGTCTTCTTTGAGTCTTTCTTCCTTCCTTTTGCCTCTTCTTAGGCTTTTTGTGTTGTAGCCCTTGTGGTAGGTCTCTTTGATGCAGGGGCAGCCACTTTCCTTCCTTTGGATTTAGGAGCAGAGGGAGTTGTGGTCTTTCTCTTAACTGGTGCTTCCTTGGCTTCTTCTACCTCAGCACTTTCCTCTTTGTCTTCTCTTGACCCTTGAGTCTAACTTTGAAGTTTATCTCCTTCTTCTTCAATGTCTTCTCCTTCTTCTTCTGTTGTTCCTTCTTCTTGTTCCACGCCAAACTTTCTTTTGATTTGTCTCACCATTTTCTCTTTCTTCTTTACTACTGAAGTAGTCTTCAAATCTGTTATTACCTTTGATTTGACAACATCATAGGTTCCAAAAATTTGTGCATTTTTATTAGCTTCTTCTGCAAGTAGAGCTGTTATTGCTGTAGAGGCTTGATCAACATCAAGTTCATAAACTAGTGGCCTAAGCCATCTTATTCTAGGTATAAATGCTTGTATGTAAGTATAATCTATATCTACAAGAAAACAAATGTCTTTTTCATATTTTTCAGTCAATGAGACTAAAATTCTCATTCTTTGTTTCATGAAATTTTTGAAGTCCTCAAAATAACCTGTCATTTGGGCATCAAATTTTTCACCCATTTGTTCAATGTATCCATTAATTTGTTCAACAATTGTTTTATCTGGATTCCATTTTACTTTCCCCATAGAAGGAAATTCTTTCATCAGATAGAAGAACATACACATCAAAATTGATCCAAATTTGCATTGAGCTCCCTTGCTTTTCCTTATAGCTCCCAGATTTTCATTAATCTATTGAAACATGAGCTATGCCAGATCATAAGTGTGATCTCTTTTGATTATCTTGTATGCAACATCAACTGCTATACAAGGTACACTGTTCAACTTACTTGATTGATATAATTTGTGTGAAATAATTCTCACAGCAAAATCTAGTAGGGGATCTGTGACTGTGTCGATAGTCATTCCTCTATTGTTCCATTTGGCACCTGTATTTTTCTCTATTATTTCCCTTTTGTCACTTCACAAGGTCTTTGGCCAATCTAGGGTTGGAATACCAGTAACCCTATGAACAGTTTTCTTGGTAAATTTTACTGGCCCTGACTCTAACCAAAAAGCTCCGTCATGTATTTGGCTCAAAATTATCCGTACTTATTCTGTTTTGAAAACATTCAAAAATGCTAGGGTTTTGGTCAATCCTTTTCTTTCTACTATTGAAAACTCATTTTTCAATACTTTGTTTTCACACAGTTTATCATATGCATTATGAATTTCTAAGTCTCCTATGGCACCAATTTTGCAATTGTAACATCTGCGAACATCTTGTACCATAACAACCTTATCCGAAATAACTGATAATGCTCCTGCAGGATCATTCTTGTATGCTACTTTTGGAATGGGCTTAAATTCAAGTTGTTTTACTTTGTTACTGACCAACTGAACTTCATGACTCTCTAAACCCTTGGTGGTTCCTGACCCAGATGCCATTGTTTTCCAAACTAGGGTTTATAATTCAAACAAGTTTATAAGTCCTACATAGCTCAGCACTTAAGTAAAATACCTTAAATCGATGAAATTTCTCTTGAATCGCTATTGAAATCTTTTACGAATGGCTTTTGAGCTATTCTTGATCTTCTTCGCTCCTTTTTTGGCTTTTCTTCTTGTTTGAATGGTGAGAAAAGGATCAAAAATTAGATTTATATACCCTTCAAAATAGAGTAATAAATGCTTAGTACGCTGCCAACTGTCTACTCGGCTCTTGAAAGGTTTCATCATAACTCGGCTCCCATTATGTTTTACTTTACTCGGCTCCTATTGATATTTCATAGCTCGGCATCAACTATTAACTCAATCGTTGTTAGCAACTCAGCTCCTGAAGACAATTTTGACATATTTTCACAAAGTTCTCAATTTTGACTTAGCATCTTTATTTATGCTGATTTCATTTTTGCAATTCTTATATGTCTTGGGACTGATTTGTGATGTAACTCGGTTTATCAATCCCTCACACTTATTCTTTACTTAATTTGATGAAGTGTGATCACTTGACCTATTAGGTGAAATGATCTTTGTATTTGATGTGCTAGACTCATCTTTCTTCCTCCATGTCTTATTCATTTCACTTCTAATATGTCCAACATCTATCTTTGCCTTTCCATTGCTGAACTCAGAACTTGATGCCTTTCACCTTGTTGGGCAATTCCTGCTGACATGACCAGTTTTTAAGCAACTGAAACATGTGGTTTGACTCAACCATCTTTTGTAGTTCCCACTAAAATGTGTTCTTATGCAATTCTGTGGGATATGTCCATATTCTTGACAATAGTGACAGCTGTTCCTGGTGTTGTAATCCCAAAATTCATGGTTTGATGTCTTTGCTAGTTGATTTACTATCCACATAGGTTTTGATCTACATTCAAATGCCCTATGTCCATATTTTTTGCAATTATAACAATTTCCATCAAATCTTTTAGTCCTTGTAACATTGGATTTGCAATTTTAAGTCATATGTCCTTGCATGTTGCACTTGTGACAAAAACTTTTGGGTATTTTTGATTGATTGAATCTTCTACTCCTGCACACATTAGCTGTATGTCCCTTCTTATTATAGAAATGACAAGTGGGTTTTGAATTCTTACCTTTATCACTTCTTTGTTCAGCACCCTTTGATGATTCTCCAACTTCAGTGCTATTGTATCCTAGTCTTGATGTATCATGGGTAGATTTTGGTGATTTCAGCAACTGTTCAAAATATTTGATTACTTCACTTGATTTGTTGAGATTCTCTGCTACCTCTTTTTCCCTGTTCAATTCATTCTACATTTGTTCATTTTGCATCTTCAAGGTAGAGATCTCAATATCCTTTACATTAAGTTCATGATGAAGGTTCATCATTTGCACAAGTGTATCCATCTACATGTTTGAGATCTTTGTCAGTTCAGTACATTTTTCCTCAAGTTTGTTTGCAAGATTCATTTTGTCATTTTCCATCATGACCTTATCATCAACTGCTCTTTTATTTTGTTTAGTAATTTCACATATCATTATAACCTGTGATTCATGTTCCATCTTGAGAGTTCTTATTTCTTCTGCTTGAATTTTATTTTTCTCCATCAGCTCTGCTATTGCTGCATCAAACTCTTTAGTGTCTCGACTAGAAAATATGTTGGTGGTGTCAATTTCCTTGTAGTGTATATCATTTTCAGCTATGGCTAGATCCTTCCTCTTTTTAATGAGTTTCTCAATTTGTTTCTGAATTCCTCCAAGCTATGCAGAGCAAGTTGCACATCTATCACCTAATTTTCAATGATCTTTCCAAGTTTGAAAGCTTCCATCTTTAGCTCTTTTCCTTCCAAGTTGTTAGGCTATTTCTTGTGAGAACCTAGCAGGCTCTGATACCAATTGTTGGAATATTCAAATATGGAAAGAGTACTTATGAGGGGGGGGGGGGGGGAGGGGGGGTGGTGAATCATAAGTATCAAATTTTAGCCAATTAAATTTTAACTGAAAGTAAATTGCATGCATATCAAATAAACATGTAACAAAATACATGCATCAATAACTCACAACACAGGAATTTTGCTAACCCAGAAACCCTCCAAGAATAAGAAGATAAAACTGGGGTGGGGATGATACCCACAAAAATTACTGCAGCAATATTGTTCAACCACTTATGATGGTTTGCCCTGTTAAAGGCTTTACACTGTGTTAATAGTGACTTGGTTAGAGGATTTGCAAACACTTAACATGAAGTGTCACCTGGCTAAAGGATTTTAATCACCTAATCAAAAGGTTCTTACAAAATAGCTGTAAAGCTAACCTATCACCATAGGATTTTTATTCTAATACAATTGCTAGAGAGTATTAGATGCAATAAACCTGATAGATTACAATCCTTGATTGCTGAATGCAGGCTCCTTTTTCGCCTTCTCCTGATCTTGATCCTTTGTGATCTGATAACTCTTGCTTCTGAAAATAGATTTGTGCCCTTGTATGTCCTTCAATATGTCTCATCTCTCATTGTTACAGTGAAATTTCATCTTCCTCATTAAGACTTCAAAGACTTAGGGTTTTTTTTGGATCTACGATTCATATTAAATCTCAATTTCCCGCTCAATACTTATCTTTTGCTGATTGGTTGCATGCCTTTTGCATTTTTCTTATTGGCCGCATGAAAATTGCATAGGAAAATTAAAAGATTCGATCTTATCATTCAATCCTTCAAGATTTACCTTCTTTCGGCTACAAAAACTATTTGTATCATAATTTGTGCAATTCCAAACTTTTATGCTGTTCTACTGAGTTACTCGGCTCCTTAAGTATTTCTGATACTCGGCACATACTGTTTCCTAGATAGCTTGGGACTTGAACAAAAACTATATCACTCGGCACATGTTGCACTCGGCACTTATTATCACTCGGCACCTGTTGTCACTCGGCACATGTTGTGCTCGGCACTTATTATCACTCGGCACTTGTTGTCACTTGGCACTTGTTATCACTTGGCACTTGTTATCACTCGGCACTTGTTCTTGATCTTGGTTAAGTGTATTGACACTCAGTTGTCAAATTTATTCTTTAAGCTAACAAAATTTACTAATTTCATTATTAGCATTCAATTTTGTTTTGTATAACCATTTACATGAAACTGTATTCTTGCCATGAGGTAACTTGACTAAGTCCCAAGTTTGATTAGCAATTAAAGAGTCATATTCCTCTTGCATGGCCTTTTGCCAATGAGGTTGAGAGTTAGCTTGATCAAAAGACTTAGGGTCATTAGAATTCATAATAGTAGTCATCAAAGCATAATTACAATAATTAATCCTTCTATGTTTAATTCCACCAAATCTAGAAATGTAGTCATCACTTTCATTGATTAAGTTTTGAGCCCATTTAGGTTTACATTTAGTTGCAATGGAATCATCACTAGAGGAAGAATCATTATCAATAAAAGCATCATTAGTAGCTACTTGAATATCATTACTTGTAGAAGCAAAAATAATAGGTGGTGCTTGAGTTGAAGGGTTAAGAGGAGAAGTAGGGTTAAGAGAAGGAGGTTGGTCCTCCACCAGCACAATTTTAGTGCCATTGAATTCTGCATCATGTGTAATAGAATAGTCATGGACTCCATTTTCTGCAATACAAAAATCTCTAACAACTTGAACTTTGTTAGTAGTGGAATCATAAACACGATAACCCTTAGCATTTTCATCATAACCAACAAACATATAAGGAGAAGACTTAGCATCTAATTTATGCCTTTTTTGTTTAGGAGTATGAACATAAGCAACAGATCCAAAAATTTGTAAATGATGTAAATCAAGTTTCCTACTAGACCAAGCCTCTTCTGGAGTAATATCCTTGAGAGCTTTGGTAGGAGTCCTATTAAGAATATAAGTTGCACAAAACATGGCTTCAGCCCAAAATTTATAATGCAGATTCTTAGCATGCAGCATGCATCTAGCCATTTCAACAATGGTCTGATGCTTTCTTTCTGCCACACCATTTTGCTGTGGTCTATAAGGAATAGTAAGCTCGTGTTTAATTCCACATGATTTCAAATAAGAGTGAAAAGAATTATTCACGGATTCCTTTCCATTATCAGTTCTGAGAATTTTAAGTTTAAAACCAGATTGCCTTTCAACATGTAACTGAGATTCAATGAATATATCAAGAACTTGATCCTTGCTATGCAAAAAATAGATCCAAGTTCATCTAGAAAAATCATCAACAAAGGTAAGTGCATACTGAGAACCTTGAATGGAGTTATTCTCCATGGGGCCCAAAAGGTCACTATGGACAAGGTGCAACTTTTGAGTTGCCCGCCATGATTTTCCACTTGGAAAGGGCTCCCTATGCATCTTACCACTCATACAACCAGTACAAGCAATCTTAGAAGGAATAATGTGAGGCAAGCCATCAACCATATTGCTTTTTTGAATTAAAGTAATATAATCTGAATTTAAATGTCCAAGTCTTTCATGCCATATATTGAAATCAATGGAAGTATGTAAAGAATATCATGAACTAGAAAATTAATGGAATTTAAATAAATTATCATTATCCATTTTAGCATGAGTAATCACTTGTTTAGTTTGAGGATCTATGACATAACATGTATCTTTATAGAATTCAACTTTATAGTCCTGACATAACTGTGAAATAGAAAGCAAATTAGTTTTTAGATCAGGCACATACAATACATCATGCAATTTACCATTAGGAATAGTTACATCACCTAAACCTTCAACCTTACAAGTCTGATTATTAGCTAACTGAATAGGAATGTTAGCAATATTAGGTTGCAGAGAATCAAAAATTTCTTTATGAGAAGTTACATGTTGTGATGCACCACTGTTAACAATCCACTCTAAAGGTCTACAAAGATTAAAGCTACAAGTAATAGCATGACGAGAATTAGAACCAGTAGAGTTACCTTTTTTATGATTTGATTTTTGACTATGGTTATTGTTGTTCATAGGTTTTTTATCATTTTTCTTTTTAAAACAGTTATTGACAACATGACCATCTTTGCCACAATAAGAACAATGAGGTTTGGAATTGGAATGATTCCTTTGATTATTATTATTACGATTGTTATTGTGATGATTGTTATGGTGATTTTTATTATTGTTATATTTTGCATGAGATTTATTATTGAAATTATTAGAATTATTAGTATAGTGTTTTTTGTTATTATTATTATTATTATTTGAATTTTGAGACATAAATGCATGTTTAGTTGATTTAAGGGTACCAAACTGAATTAGCTTAGCTTCTTCTTGTCTTAATAAAGTTTGAAAAATAACATAAGTTAACTGAGTAGTTAAAGTAGGAATAGCAAGCTATGCATGAACATTAGTTATAAACTGTTGAAACAGTCTAGGAAGACACTTTTTAAGAATAAGATGAATTAAACGAATGTCATCTAACTGAACACCTAAAGCAATAATTTGGCTTTTAATAGAATCAAGTTTTAACATAAATTCATCCATAGTCTTAAAATCTGTATACCTAAGATCTTCAACTTGATCCTGCAACTGTATTTTGCGATATTCATCTCCACTGTCATACTTGGTTTGCAAAATTGACCAAGCATCATGAGCTTTAGAATAGTGAGCAATTAACACATCTAAATCTAGAATAATGGAAATACTAATTAATCCTAAAGATTCTTCATTTTTAAGTTTCCAAGTATCTTTTTCATCTTGGGTAGTCACTGAACCAGGTTCAACAGAAGAATCAGTGGCTATCTCGAAGAGGTGTTTAAAATGAAAAATGAATGAAATATGAGTTTTCCAGGAATGATAATTAGAATGATTAAGTTTTATTTTTGGAATTAAGGTTGACATTTTATGGAAAAAAAAAATGTCCCCCCTAATAGAAATATGATTGAAAAAAACTGGAATTAAAACTTGCAAAAAAAAACTATGATTAAGATTCTGAAAAAAAAAAAAAAAAAATACAGCCTTGCAGAGAAACGTTAGAAAAATGATTAGTCTGAAACAAAAAGAATAATTCAGAGACATTTTAGAATAGTTAAATGATTATAGACTAAAATGGATGATAGACAAATGAATCCAACACTCTATATTTAGGATTCGTGAATGAAAAAACAAACTTATACGTGGTCAAATTTTGAAGTTCTAAGTTAATTTTATAACTCTCTATTATGACCAAAATATTAACCTTAATAAGAGCTTATAAGAAAGCCTGAAATTATAATGAAAGTTTATAAAATGAAACCAAACTTTTCAAAAAAATAATATATATGAATGATTAATTAAAAATTTATTAATTAAACCAAAAGATTTTAAAAAAAATTCAAACAAAACCTAATAAATAATCAGATAAACTTAGCTTAAGGACAAAAAAAAATAAACCAATCAAATGCTAGTATGATTAAAATGTATGATTCAGAATGAAAATGAATAAGTGAAAAAAAATGTAAACATGTTACTTCATGCAAGGAAAATGAATGATAGAAAATGTTACTTTTGCAGCGTCTTGGCTGGAGCAGGTTTGGCAGAGAGTTTGGCAGTTGCAGAGACCTCCAACCTTTAGCATTTGGCAGTTCCCGTAGACGGTGCCACAACCTTTTAAGCAAGTTTTGCAACTTAACTTGAACAGATTTCAATCTTGCACAAAAGCACAGTTTTGGAGAAAATGGTGCTTCAAAGACTGACAAAGAAAATGGTGCTTCAGCTGCTAAAGCAAATGGAGCTTTGGCCGCTAAAGCAGATGGTGCTTTAGCTGCTAAAGAAAATGGTGCTACGGCTTCTAAGGAAAATGGCAACGGTAAGGAAAAAAGTGCTTTGAAATCTAAGCCAAAGATTTCTCAAAGGAAAACAGCAAGGAGGCAGATGAAAGAAACCCAATCCTGACATGGGGAGGAAGAAGAAAGAAACCCAATGGCGCCAATTTTTCTGCGGGTGAATCAGGCCAGAGCAAGGCTGCAATAGAATTTTGAGCTTTGAGAGCCTATTTAATGAAGAGACCGAGGAAATTGGGTTAGGTTCTCAATTGTTGGGTTCGGAGCTCAAATCTTCGATGCCCCTGCTAGTGCTCAAATAATGAAAAAGGAATAAAACTCTCAATAAGAACTCTGAATCTTGTGAGAAAGAACTTTCAATAAGAAGGCCAAGTTTAAAAAAATGGTTTCTATCCAAACAAAGAGATAAACGAATGGGAAAGAGCCTCCGGAGCCGCTACAGACGTAGCAGGAAACAAAGATTCTAAAAAAAGTTTTAGAAAACATATGTTCCAAGGTGGAAAGCCCAAAATTTTTTTAATGAGATATAAAAAAATTTAACATTTCATTAAATATAAATTTAAAATTTCAAAAATAGATATTTAAAAAAGAGATTTGCAAGGTTCTTATTTTATTTATTTTTTAAATATGAATAGGATGATTTAAATATTCTAGATTGATTAGAAAGAATAAATATTTTAGGTTGTTTACCTCATCTATTGAATACTAAGGTTTTTTTAAAAAATGAAATGATACAAATTAATTTACAAAAATGCACAGTTAATGCCGCTCTTCCACATACACTATAATAAATATTTAAAATATTTAAAAAATTAAAATTTGAACAATTATAATAATAAAAATGCTATCTAATAAATGCTTCTTGTTTTGGCAGCATGCCTTCCAAAACAAGAGCAAAAAAAAATTGAAAATTTTTGAATAGAGGACCCTTTGGTAGCAAGCCTTCCAAAGAGGGTTAGTAAACAATGATAAAAATGATGCAATAAAAATCTGCACACAAAGGATGTTAGAATGAGCAGAAAACTACAACACAAACTTCTTCTCTCAATGATGTCTCCAAATAAGGTGTGCTCCAATGAATGGCAACCTTCAACACAAAACTTAAAGCAAAGATTAGATACCTAGCTCTGATACCATGTAAGAAACGATAAGATAGAGCAAGGAATGAGAAATAATCCAAGTAAGTTAAGTGTGAAACAATGTTACCATGAGATAAGCAAAATCCAAGAGCATACACCAAGATGGTTCAACAATGGAGACAAGGATTTATAAGGGGAAAGCAAAGAAAAACCCTTGTCAGTATTATGAATGAAGGTAAATTCTTAGAGAAGAGAGAGAGAGAGAGAATGTTGGAGCAAAATAGCTCAATACAATAACATCAAATTGATGTGTAAAAAAGAAAGAAGGAGGAGCATCTCTTTTAAAGAGATGAGAAAGGAGTTGCATGTGTAACTCCCATTTCTATGAATGCCACATTCATAATAGGTGTGTGCAAAGTGTCACATTCCTCTTAAGGAGGATAAACTAAATTCCTTAATAAAGGAATTATAAAAAATGAGCTGTCCTCACATGTGGAATAAAGGACAAATAATGACATGTCCTCCACATGTGTACAATAGGAAAAACTACATTAGGGATTCTTGGAATATCCCAATTAAATACATCCAAGGGAAGATTAATGTTTCTAACAAAATGCCCTCGAGCTATGACAAGACTCAATCCATGGATACATGAGCAGAAAGTAGGAAAGCAAGAAAGTGAAAGCGTGAAAGCGACTATACAGAATAGCCAGAAGATGCGCTGCAAGATGGAGCATTGGGAACAAGAGGCACCTGTTTACCAGGTTTTCACCTTCTTGGCAGGATTCTCTTTTTTTGCTACCATGATGCCTATTTCTAGGTTTTCACCAATGGCAATTTTTTTTTTGTTTTTCAATTTTTTGTATTTTTCTCTTTTTCTCTTTTTTTTTTTTGTATTTTTGAGATTTTTCAAATTTTTTTGGTGTTACCAAGGCACCTATTGCTAGGTTTTCACCAGGGTAATAATTGTTTTCAGTCAGGACATATAGATATGTACAGAGAGCTTCCTAAGATTAAATCAACTGTAAAACCGCTTCAAGTGGAGAGTGTTGATAGGCTCTTTAAGCACTTCTTCTTCGGTTGTGGAAAGCTGATAAGTGCCAGATCCATATACTATAGTGATGATGTATGAGCCTAGCCAGTTTGGTTCAAACTTTCCCTTTTGCATTCATTGTTGTTGATTCTTAGGGTTCTCTCTCAGGATGAGGTCACCCATCTGGAAGTCACATTGCTTGATCCTCTGATTGTAGCTTCATGCCATTCTTTGTTGATATACTAGTAAATGATCACATGCCACTTGTCGTCATTCATCTAGTAACACAAGCTCTTGAAATCGATCTATCTTTTATTCATCATTAGTGATAAGGCCTTTCATAGAGATTCTCAAGGTAGGAATCTCGACCTCTATTGGAAGCACAGTATCCACCCTATACACCAACGCAAAAGGAGTTGTGCCTGTTGGAGTTCTGATGCTTGTCCTATAGACCCATAGGGTTGGGTTGATCTGGAGATGCCAGTCTCTCCCTGACTTACTAATTGTGTGATGAAGAATTTTGAGGATCGCCTTATTGGATGCCTCAGCTTGGCCATTACCCTGGGGGTAATAAATGGAAGACCAATGTTGTGTGATCTTGAATTTCTTGCACAGTTCCTTGAGGTCTGTATTCTTGAACTATCCTCCATTGTCAGTAATGATTGAGGATAGTACACCATATCTACAGATGATGTAGTTTGTGATGAAAAGCGCTATAGTTTTTTCATCAACAACTGTGAGAGTAACTACCTCTATCCATTTTGTGAAATAATCTATAGCTGTGATAATGAACTTATGTCCATTGGAAGAGGTTGGGTGGATCTACCCCACCAAGTTGAAGGCCCATTGTTGAAATGGCCATGTTGTAGTAGAGGGAATCAGCTCTCTAGCTGGAGCATGAATGAGATTCCTGTGTAGCTAACACTGCTTGCAGGACCTAGCATACTTAATAGCTTCTTGCTCCATTTTAGGCCAGTAGTAACCAGCACGAAGGAGTTTGCAAGCTAGTGTCAAGCCATTGGAATGAGATCCGCAAATGCCTTTGTGAAAATCAATTAGTGCTTGTTTGGATTCATCAGGTTCTAAACACCTAAGGAGTGTTCCATCGAAACCTCTCCTATACAGATCGTTAGCAATAATGACATAATGTGAAGCATCACAGATTAGGTAACATTTCTCATTCCGGGTCAGACTTTTCAAAATGGTTTGATTACGAAGGTAGGAATAGATGTGATGGTAGCAGGATGATTCTTGTCCTATAATAGAATAGATCATCTTGGAATCAGGTGTGTCATAGGCTGGGTAGTGTAACACTTCCACCAAGAACTCATGTCGGAGATCATTTTCTGGCATTTGTAGTAGGGAGGCCAGAGTGGCCACGGCATCAACCACTTTATTATCTATGTGTGGAACTTGTTGGAAGGTGATGTGTGCAAAATACTTCATCAAGTCATCAACCATGCATTTGTAAGTAATTAGTTTCTCATCCTTTGTTTGATACACATCATTTACTTTGTTGATAACAAGCTGAGAGTCACTGAAGATGTCCAACTAATCTACTCTCCATTTAGCTGCAATTTTCATACCATTGATCAAAGCTTCATATTTAGCAATGTTATTTGTACACGAAAACATAATTTTGTATGCTTTGGGTAATGAGTATCTCTATGGTGTAATGAAGAGTAATCCAGCACCTAATCCTTGTTGTGTGAAGGACCTATTGAAGAACATAACCCATGTATGGTGTGTGAGTGTCAGAATTGACTCATCTGGAAAATCAATGTTTATTGGTAGAAGACTTTGTATGGGTGCCTCGGCCAGCTGGTTTGTAATTGCATGTCCCTTTATAGCTTTGCGTTCAACATATTGGATGTCAAACTCACTTAGTATCATGACCCATTTAGCCAATCTTCCTATGAGAGCTGCCTTAGTAAGAAAGTACTTTAATGGATCTATTTTAGCCACAAGCCGTGTAGTGTGGGCAAGCATGTAGTGTCTCAACTTCTGGGAAGAAAACACAACTGCCAAGCAAGCTTTCTCAATAATACTGTAGTTTTTCTCATAAGAAACCAATGTTCGACTCAAGTAATAAATAGCTCTTTCTTTGTTGTCATTGTCTTCCTAAGCCAACAGGATTCCCAAAGATGTTTCAGTGGTTGAGATGTATAAAAGAAAAGGCTTCCCATGCATAGGAGGCATCAGGATTGGTGGATTGACAAGATATTTTTTGATCTGTGTTAAGCTTTGCTCACAATCGTAGCTCTAATTGAATTTCACGCCCTTATGTAAGGTCTTTGTGAAGGATTGTGATCTATCCGCCAATTGTGAAATAAACTTGCGAATAGATTGAAGCCTTCCCTATAGTCCTCTCATCTAACTGATGTTCTGAGGTGGTGGCATGTCCATTATTGCTTGTACTTTTTTTGGATCTACTTCAATTCCCTTTGCAAAAATAATATATCCCAAAAATTTCCCCGATGTGACACCAAATGCGCATTTCTTAGGATTGAGCCAAAAACTAAATTTTTCCATACGATCTAGGATGGGACCCAAATCTTGTAGATGAGTATTATGTTTAGCACTTTTGACCAAGGTATCATCAACATAGTCCTCCATGGTTCTATGCATCATTTCATGGAAAATTGTAGTAACAGTCCGTTGTGTAGCACCAGCATTCTTTAAACCAAATGGCATCACATTCCAACAAAAGGTTCCCCATGCACATGTGAAAGCCATTTTCTCCTGGTCTTCTAGCACAATTTTTATCTTAATGTATCCAGAAAAACCATCCATAAGTGAGTACATCTCATATCCAGCTGTCATGTCTATGATCATATCAATATTAGGGAGCGAAAAGTCATCTTTAGGACATGCCAAGTTAAGATCATGGAAGTCTGTACAAACTTTGATAGATTTATCATGGTTGGAAATAGGAACAATATTGGATATCCATTCAACATAATCAATTGCACGGATGAAACTAGCCTTTAGAAGTTTCTCCAATTCAGCTTTGACGAGCAATGCAACGTGAGGGTGCAATTTTTGAAGCTTTTGTTTAACCAGTTTGATGCTTGGTGCTATGGAAAAGTGATGCATGGTAAGATTAGGATCCAATCCTGGCATGTCAGAATATGTCTAGGCAAAATTTATTTTCTTTTCCTTGAAAAAGGCAATGAATTGTTCCTTCTCTTCAGGTGACAATGACTGTGCCAGATGTATCACATGAGGATGTTGTTCTATGACCAGGTTAATTGGCTGCATCGGCTCTATTAACACTGATGATCTCTCCTAAAAGTGACTGGGAAGGACATCAAATATCTCATCCTTAGGTGCCTCAAAGAGGTTTTCACCCTTGGATACGTCTTTTTTTTTTTTTTTTTGGGATCTGACACTACCACAATGTGGTTTTCACCATTGGACCTCTTGCATTTTTTCTTTTTATGTGACTGAGATATTTGATGTCTGCCTCAGTCATGTTGATACTTTTCTCATTGGTGGAAGATGTTACAAGTTCAATAGGGTTTAGGTAACAGGCGAGAGCATAGTCATTCTCGAACGTGGGGACTTTGTTAGATGCATTGGGGTTCTAGTCTATAAGGTCGAGATGTGTGAGTGAGAGAGTAGTGGCTAGTTCAATTGCGTTCATAGTATAGTCATTAAGTGCATGGACCAAAAATTTGAGACCTATAGTGACCTCATCCATAGGTGTATTCAGACGCCTTAGAATACTAATGTCAGGAATTGACAACTCTAGGACACTAGTTAGATCAGACCTTCGTGACCTAACCCTAGACATTTCGCCCACTTCAATTCAATTTTCATAGACATGCACTTGGTCAATGTCTTTATCAGTATTTTCTTTTGAAAGAGAGTCAAACTCATATTCATGAAAATCGGTGCTACATGGTGCGAGACTATAGAACTCCCCAACAGTGATAGGGACATACTCTCCTTCAGCCTTTGGATTCTTACACAAATACTCAATACGGCATGACTGACTAGATTCTCCCTTTTCTGAATGATATTTGAGTTGCTTAGTATTGTCCTCAGAAAAATTACTAGAATCATCCACAGTGCTAACACGTGGTACAAAGTCATCTGACTCAGCAAATAATTTAGCGAGATCATAAGGAAAAGGATGAGGGTAGGAATCCTCATCATCTGATTCTTCCTCTTGAGTATCTGACTTAGCTTGTGACTCATTTTCAAATTAACTTTCAGGTTTGGGGATGAATTGATTTAATCCCAAATGGAAATGGGCCTTCTTAAACCCTAGGCCAGTTGTATCACTGTTGCTTCGAGCTTTTTCTTTGATAAGATCAATTAGGCCATTGTTATTGCACCCAATAGGGCCAGTTCCCTTGTAACCAAAATGCTTCATAAGCCCAAGACTAGGTCCATATTTGTTAGGAGTGATTTCTCAAGCTTGTTCTATTAGGTCCACTAGAGCCTCTTCTTTGTAAAGCCATGCAACAATGGCTCTATTTTCACTTTCATCTTCTAAGGGAACTGTAGCCTTAACGAAAGTGCCATTATACTTGGTCTGAGGTGTCAGCACGAACGACTTCTTTACCTCTAAGGGTCTCCCAAAATGTCAAGAGGACTCTGGGAGAGACGTTAATGATAGCACTAGTTCAATGTGGTACACTCCCATACTAGTTTCTTTCAATTTGAATGACTACTCAATTTGTTTCAGCTTATTGTCATGACAATCGGTAGACTCACAGTTAGCAGGGACAAAAGTTTCAGTAGCTTTGAGCATATTGCAAGTGTAGCTAATAGTGGAAGGAATAGTGACTTTGAAACCATGAAATGGGAATTTGATGCATTGGTGGTATGTGGATGACACAGCGCGCATCTCATGTATCCATGGCCGTCCCAAAAAAATGTTGTAGGCTAAGGGAATGTCAAGCACTTGATAGGTGACATCCCTTTCGATAGGATCGATGTGAATTGGTAAAATCATAAGATCTAGTGACTTTTGTTCCACTTCATCGTATGCTTTAATAGTGATCTTTCATCGAGGACCAATAGAGTCCTCAAAATAATCCAATTTTCTAAGTAGAGCAGCGGAGACAATATTTAGGCCAGCACCATTGTCAATGAGCACCCGATGAATACATGTCTGGTGGATCATAACCTCAATGTGTAGAGATTGATTGTGTGGATGATTCAATGAGTTATCATCTTCCTTGGAGAAGTTCATAGATAAGGTGAGGTCAAGTGACCTACCATGGATTGAAATCGCTCAAGATCAAGATCTTGAGGAACGTTTGCCTCAGTGAAGGCTTTGTCTAGAATTTTCCTATGAGCAGGCGAGATTTTCAGTAGCTCAAAGATGGAAATCTAAGCATTAGTTCATTTCAACTAATCAAGAACACTATAGCTGGTTGTAGTCAAGTTCGTTGTGTGTTTTGCACCTTTACTGGATGGACCAGCAAGGGCTTTGTCTTTGTGTTGTTCAAGATTTGAAGTAGGAGGTGCAGGGCCTTTGAGCACCAACTTTGCATGAGAGCAAGTAATAGTGTTAGCACAATGTTGCGAAGATGCATTATCCATCTTATTAGAAGTAGGGCCTCTCAAGACAAATGGTGTCTTGGGTTTGTCATTATCTTGCTTTCCCTTTATGGTAGTAACGTTGCAGTATTCAAAATCTATAGGTTCAACCATGTGAATGACATTGTCATCATTGGAATATGTATAGTTGACCTTATTGTAGGGTTCTGGTTTCAAAGTATCTCCTTTTTCATAAGCTGGGAAAGGCTCTTTGAATGCCTTGTGGTCAGAGTTTTTGTTATGTCCATCTACCAAAAGATCACCAGCATCAATCATGTCCTGGACTTTATGACACAAGTTTATATAGTTGCTAGTTTTGTGTCCCTTTTTTTGGTGATACTCACAAAATGAGGTCTCATTCCACCATGGTGGATGTGGTTGTGGATCATAGGGAAGAGCGTTATCCATTGGTGAGATAAGCTTGTGTTGTAGCAATGTTTTGTAAACCACATCCAAAGGTTCTCCCAAAGGCATATACTCTCACTTGGGTCGTTTTGTCCATGAGTTTCTCAATTTGTTCCCAGACGTCTTATTGTCAAGGGGAGACTTCTCAGCATTTTTGGCCGCTTTGAGGCAGTCTATGAGATTATATGTCATTTTAGCAAGTTTGGGTGTGACATTGTCAACAACCCCAACATGTATAATTTCTCAATTCTTGTTAACATGTTTGGTTTTATCCCTATTGGAAGTGGAACCTTGTTTTTTTTCTCTCTAAAGAGTGAGCTCACCTTTCTTGACCATAAATTCTTCAATATGGATAGCCTATCTAATCATGTCTTCAAAGGTACGTGGACCTTGTAGTTGGACTCTATACCTGAAATCAGGTAAGAGGTTATCAGTCAAAATGTCAAGCTTCTCCATTTTTGGGATTTTATGGGAATACTTAGTGTATAGTTGTCTCCACCATTAGAGGAAAGTAAGAAAAGGCTCACCAAACTTCTATTTAAGATTTCATAGATCTCGAATATTTATAGGATGTTGAATGTTATGAGAATATTTCTGAACAAATGAATTGGCAATTTCGTCAAATGCCGTGATACCAAGAGGTAAATGTGAGAACCACTCCAAAGCCTGACCACCTAGGCTTCTAGGGAATAAACACATGAGGTATGTTTGATTGTGTATAAACTCCATAGACAGAGCACCAAATTCTCTAAGTTATCTTGGGGATCAGTAGTACCAAAGTACTTTTCATATCTAGGTAGTTCTACGCTTCATGGGAAAGGCGGCATGTTTATACTTTTGTCAAATGGAAATGAACAAAGAGCATCCAATGTGTATGTCTTTGTGGGTTTCTCTTTCTCTTGCATCATCTGAGCCAATTGGTCTTGCATAATTTTTAAATTTTTTTTGAGTTTGGAAGCCTCAGTTTCTTCTTCAATTTTGACAATGGTTTCTACATTGAAATGAGAAGGTAACTTTGCTCCCTCTTGGGCAAGTTTGAGAAAGTATTTTTCTTTCTCTTCATTGATTAGGATTCCCATGACCTTCTGAAATTTTTTGTCTCTTCGACATTTTTATATGTGTTTAGGGAGGATTTCCACCTCTTCCTATTCCTCATCAGTGTCATAGTCTTTCTCTTTCTCTTTGCCATCCCTAGGTGGTTCTTGATATTGACTATGACTACCATGTTTAGGTTCATGATTAGTCATTATAGGAACGTGTTCAATTTTCATATGTTGTGTTTCAAAAGGGTCTCTAGAGAAAGGATCATACATTGTGTTTGGGAATGCAGGACCTCTACCTGTCTCAGTATCCTCTTGGTAAAAAGGATTCCTAATTTGTTGCAAATTTTTGGAAAATGTTTGTTGAACTAGAGATGACTTGACAGGTGAGGGAGATCGTGAAGATGCCTCACTAACCGAACTAGATATAGATTGCGTAACGAAAGGTAAGTGACCTTTGCCATGTCTATGACCCCTAGCACGACCATGTTTAAGGTTATAGGGATAAAACACATTGTCGCTTCTGGTTGTGACAATCATAGACAAGGACAAGAAGCTAGGACCTGGACAAGGACTACACTAAGACTGTGTCTCAAAAAGAACAAGATAATAGTAAGAATGTTGTTCACTAAGGCACAAATGGTCTAATTTAAAGGCTAGAACAGCCAGAGATTATGACCAATGCAACACAAAGTATGACAAGCATTAAGACAAAGACCAAAAAAATTACTTATGAGACGAGACTAGTCAAAGTGTAATACACAAGTCTTCAGCTAAGTGAAGTGTCACTATTTCAGGATTTTTTGCAAACAGAGAGTGATAAACAAATGCAAAAAAAGATAGCGTGCATGCTGTAGATAGCTAAAACGGACCCAAATTGGTAATACTGACACAAGATCTCACGCGAAAAACCTTTACAGGCCGTGCGAAGAAGTTTCACAGACCACACAAAGAAGTTTTTTGGCTCGCACAAAGGACAGTGATAGTAATTTAATTTCATGTGAAGAAGTTCATGGGGCCATGCGAAGACTCATAATGGCAGTTTAATTTTGCACGAGAAAAAAATGATTTCGCACAAGGACCAGATGATTTCGCACGAGAAGGCAGACCAGGTTTACAACAACAACTGATTTTGACAAATTTTGATCATTTTAGTAACCAAGCAAATAAAAAAGCACATAGAAAAGCAAGTAGGTGATTTCAAGCACATCTAAAAACAATGAACAAGGGCAAAAGCAACCTTGCGCATGAACAATCAAGTGACTTAGTTTGTGCTAATCCATAGGAGAGCTATTTGTGTATGTTTTCAAAGAGTTTTGCAATCATTGCACACATTCCTAGAAAGTGAAAAGTTGGCCTTTCTAAGTTTTTTAGTAAGGTTTTGACTCTGCAACTTTTATGACTCACAGGGGTGACCTCCAATCCCACCGCAATGAGATTTCAACACAATTTGAGAACTTAATCTTCAAGAGCTGCTGGGGAGATCTAACAACCCACAATGAACCACACCCATGGATATTTCTTCCATAAGGACATTTATATAGAAGTTGTCACTACCACGTCAAAAATGGCTATTACCACTTGAGGTTCCATCAACACAGTTTGCCCTATAGAGGGATTTTCTGCTATGATTAACCCTCTCTAAAGGTGACCGACTCACAATAGTGTACCACAAGGGGACTTACCTTCCAGATTCAAGGTCTTGACACCTTTTCACTTTTAGCCCAATCAAAGCAGATAGACTAATCTGACATGCTAAACTAAGAGTATCTCTTAAAGATCTATGATATCAACTCCCAGTTATCTATGAACCTCTCCAGAGAAAGGATGCATCAATCAACAAGTTGAAGATTCATCTATCTGCGAGATGCTCAAGGTATCCTCCCCACCTACAAGGAATCTATCTTAGAGAGGAGTTCACTAGGAACCCACTCCCTCAAGATCCACAAATAGTGTTCATGAGGCCTAATTACTATGTGTGTACAGATGTTAATTCCCGAAAGCAAATCTATCCAAAAGTAATCAAAGAGCACAAGGTGGTACACTTAACTCTTTAACTAATGTGAGGTGAGTCCAAAGATGTGGAACATTTAACCCCTCACACAAGCCAAAACAAGTCTACAACTCAGAAACTAGTGAGTTCTAGAAAGCACAAAAGGGTTGCCTAGTGGAGCATTTAATGCTTCTTTCCTGTAGACCCCTCCCCTTTAACGTGGTGCTGATCTTGCAACCACAAGGTGAAATGAGGGGCCGACAAATTAGCGAGTCCAATAACCCAAGATAGCTAATTAGATCTATCACTAGTAACTAAGCCTGCTAGATGAAACTAATAGAGATCACAACCTAGTATCAAATTATGCATGTGTTGTAAAATGAGAACATGGAAGGAAACACACACAAGCTTGTCACGAGAGATGTTTGTTTTAGGTCCAAATGAAGTGTTATCAGTCAAAGAGAATTACCTGGTAATCCTTGCAATGCGCTTAGTAGATGTTTTACCTATTTTAGCAACTTTATCATGCTTTTCCAATTGTCCCGCAAACTGCTATTATGTTGTTCCAAAAAATTAGAAAACACAAAAAAACTAGAAATAGTGATCAGTTAGTAGAAAAACCAGAAAACAAAAAAATCAATGCAAAACATAGCATCTGTCAGCAGAGTCTCACGTGAAATTCTTGACAGTCCGCGTGAAGAAGTTTTACGACCCGTGCAAAATTCTATTACCGCCCGCATGAAGAAACAGGTGTCATGCAAAGTTTTGCGTGCTTAGGCACTATCTCACACGATACGAAAAGAATATTCGTGCGAAGATTGTGTATCCTCGTGCAAAAATAAATAGTCTCGCACGAAGAAATGTATGCATGAATATGCAGCCTATGCTAACACACACACTTCAACATGGTCCTTATTTGTGCACATTGGATTGTTCATCCAAAAATCAGCCGGCAAGGTGACATGTTGCCTTCTATCTAAAGGGAATTGCTTGTTAGATATCCTCAGATTTGAGGTGTTTAAGAAACCAGACCCTCTAAGAATGAAGGATTTAAGAAATGAAATTAGTCTATATGATTGTGCAGATTAATCTAGAATGAGAAATGCATTCTAATCTAGGAATAATTGAAACAAAACTAGATTAACCTATGCATATTAAGCTAAATGAAATTAAGCTAAGGATGCAAAATGTATGCAAAAATGAGAAAATGTGAGCAAATGTGAGTATGAATTCCAGCAGCAATTTGATGCAAATTCCAAATTCATCCTCTCTCAAAATGAAGAGATGAGGGTCTCTTAAATAGACTTTCCTGGAATCCATCAACGGTTGAGATCGATTTCAATCAACGGTCAGGATTAAAGGTGAAGTTCAGTCATAAAGGAAGATTCCCAAATTCAAGGGAGTTAACTGATTTAATTTGAGTAGAATAAGGAGTTAACTGATTTAATTCCTTTTTGATCAACAGTGAACTGGGAATTTCCCTTTTTGAACTGAAGAAGGATTTTGGAGAGATATTTAATTTAATAAAATGAGATATGCTCTCATAAATATATTTCCTATTTAATTAAATAATTTCATTTAATTAATTAGGGACACTTTCTTATTTAATTAAATAACTATATTTAATTAATTAGGAATTACTCCTATTTAATTAAATAACTTTGTTTAATTAATTAAAGAATAGCCTTCCATTTAATTAAATAATTTTCTTTAATTAATTAGAAATACCTTTCCCATTTAATTAAATAATTACATTTAATTAATCAAGATAGGCATATTTATTAAATTGAATAAATTTAATCCCATAGTACATTTGCCTTAGGAGATAATTTAATTTAATAAAAGTATAAATACTTTTAAATTAAATTATAATTAAATCAAGTAGGTTTAATGTGACTAATATAAGTATATACTATAGGAATTAAATAAGAAATGTGATGAATGCAGATTAGGGTCTTCTGCATCTGACAATTAAGTCAAGTAGCGAGTTAGATCAAGAATGTGTCTAATGAAATAGGACTTTAGCAATGATCAAAATAGACCAGAATTGGTATCATGGCAATGAGCCAATTTTAGGGTATTACAGTAGTGTGAAAAGATGAAGAGTGCTTAAGGAATGCGTGTAAGCAATCTAAGGGATTATTGGATGTGAGATTTTTGATATGGTTACGACATTAGAAGGAGAAGAAGTCTAGTTGATAGGACAGAGAAAGAGGAAGGAACAATACAGTACAATTCTATTATTCTGCAAAGAATAATATAGGAGATCATTTGGATAGTGGGTTCATTGGCCTTGAAGTTGCTTGGGTAGTAGGTCCAGTTATCTTTGTTGGATACAATTGTTCAGTATTGTGTTGTCTTTGATGTCACAAAAATGTCATATCAATCATCAGACAAAGTCTACCAAGCTCAGATGGTCAGCAAAGAAAAGGATAGAGTCTATCAAGCTCAGATAGTTAGCAAAGAAAAAGATAGAGTCTATCGAGCTCAAAAGGTTAGTAAAGAAGGTTTACAATGTCTACCGAGTAGACAGTTGTTACCAAGTTTTCAAGGTTAATCAAGGAAATTTAGTTATTACCAAGCTCACTCGATCATCAAAGGGAATTATGGCAAAAGCAGTTCTTACCGAGCTCTCATGGATAGAAAAGGAATTTAGTTCTTACCGAGTCAACTCGGTAGCCAAAGAATTTTACAGATGTTGCAATGTTAACCAAGTCAAGACGGTTAACTCAGGATATTATTTTTGGAAGCAATATTTATCGAGTAGGGTCAACCAATGAAGGATTTCATTGAAATAATATTTATTTGTTTAAAGTAATATTTGTAGCTGACTGATGTATGGATTATTGGTAAATGTAACATGAGAATGAGCCAACTTGATAATCTAAATGGTATAAATAAGAGGTTAAGTTGCGAATTCTAGGTGTGGAAGTGGAATTAATATGATATGAGGACTGATTATTGTGGAAGCTAATTTGAAGGATGATCAGATCATTGAGGAGCAACAAAGCCATATTTGATCAAGGAGGATCTAATGATGCAGAATAGAGACCTGTAATCAACAAATTTAGTTGCATCTTGTTTAGGTCAATTCATTGTTGCTTTCTAACAATTGTAGGAGTGATTTCAAATCTCTTAACAGAGTTGGTTTAACAGCCATTTTGTAAATCCTCTAACAAGGTGGCAATTTAGTTGAATTGTTCTAAAAGACCTCTAACAAGGCCACTCCTAACAAGGTGATTAAATCCTCTAACAAGGTCACACCTAACAGTGTGTATTGTAACCTTTAACAGGGTTGACTCTTGATAGGGCTCACTTCAAAAGAGTGAAAAATTGGTAGCTAGTTATTTGGTGGTTTTTCCCATATTGGGTTTCCACGTTAAATCTGGTGTCTCTTGTGTTCATTTTGTTTTCAATTGCATGCATGTTTGCTTGAAGATAAGTAATAGTTTAATTTACCGAGTTACAGCATTTTTGTTATGCTTACTGAGTATCAAAAATAACTAGATCTTTAAGACATCTAAGGGATCTGTGGATTAATTTTTGTGAGTAACTAATTCACACCCCCTCTCAGTTACTCTATCTTTAATTCCAACAATCTTACACAACTCCTAATAGGGTTGGCACAACTCCTAATAGGGATTTAAAGTCTCATAAAAAGGACTCATATGTGCTGAATGTATCCATAGACTCCTAATAGAGTCCATCCTCTAACAAGGAACATTTATTTTAGTACAACATCTTGTGGGTACCGTCCCCACCAAGGTTTGCTCTTTGATCAAGGGTTTCCCTAGTTAACATTACTGGTGTTATTGTGTATGAGTATATTGTTGTGGTGCTAGTTTAGATTTCTCACATGGTTAAGTTTGTTTAAGGTTGCTAATTGTGATAATAGTTGGATAATTGATTCAACACCCCCCCCCCGCCTCCCACACCCACCCCTCCTCCCAACTATATCAATGGACTATATATTCCAAGAAGAATATGATGTTTGGATTCTTGATAGGGTAGACATTGAAAAGGATGAAAGAATCATTGAGTTTAGTAAGTTTTTGAGTGATCATGACTTTGTTGAATAAAGAAATTTATTTCTATGATATAAAACTACAAAGGAAAGATGTTGAGGTAGAATGTTCAACACATCACTCCTGAAAATGAAAAGGAGTTGATGGTCTTCTTGAAGGAAGATATCAAGAAGGAAGTAGAGAGCATGACTCCAACAAAAGAGAGACAACTACTTAATGAAGCAATAATTATGGTTTTACTAGGATGGGATTTGAGTGCATCTTATATTTTTGATAGCTTGATAATATCTAGAAAGGAGGATATGAAATTGGATGTACAAGGTGTGAAGGATGTGATTATTGGTTCTAGGTTTTTGGAAGATGAATGTTACTATGGGCGCTTTATGCTCCACATAAGAGGCCAAAGATTATTGATATTGATCAAGATTTTGGGAGCTTAATGACATTAAAAGTAGGGGGGAAAGACCCTAATAAATCAGTAACTATGCAAGTAGACATGGCCCTAATTAACCGGTCACAAATTAAGTAGATGACATTTGAAAAAGATAATTGGAGAGCAATGTATGAGAGTTGCTAAAAATAGGAAAACCACAAATCTAGCCTATGATTCAATTTCCTAATGATGCCTTGAAGATTGAATTGAAGAGATTGCAGGAGGACAACAAAAGGCTAAAGGACATATCCTTGATTAGAAGGGAAATATTTGATTTTTTATTAAAAATTCATTTCAGGGTGTTGTTGACCAAGCTAGGGAAGGTTTAGGATTTATACAATGAATACAAGCCCTTTTCCCTCCAACATAATGAGATATATAGAAATATCATCAAAGAAAAGGACGATCTTGTAGAGGAGGAAGACATTTGAAAGATAGATAGATTAGTCCATGATCATAATATATACACAAGGTTTTAAAACTAATTTCAAATTATTTGAGGATTTAGTAACAAAGCATGGAATTCTATCCTAGCATGATGCAGATGGAAAGACAATTGATCAAGAAACATTGATAGGGATTTTCTATGTGATGTAGGAACATTCCCTAGGAGTAGAAAGGAACAATGATCTAGAGATGATAATAACCAGTGAGAATATTTAGTAGATGATCGAGTTGGAGATCAAGGTTCATGAAGTGATTTTTGATGTAGACCTGCTCAAGGATGACAAATATCAAGAGCACATAAGAAAATGCAATAATTTTATTAAGGAATTGACATCAAATTCATCTTAATCAATATTTTCTCTTATAGACTTGTTTTTCTTAATCAGTAGTTGTTATTAGCTAGTAAGGTATGAGAAATTTTGGTTATAAGGGACAAACCTTTTCATTTTGTAACCAAATCATTGTCTATAATTATACGGACTGAATTTAGATATATCATCCTCATATTTTTTCATACATATATGTTATAGAGAAATTTGATCCTTTTTACTTTGGATTGTCTTATTTGTATTCACTAGCAATACATATATTTGTGGTAAAAGATTTCAACTTCAATACAAGGGTTTCATGTGCTCGATCGATCTTTCAGTGATATCATTTATGTTCATACATTTTGTTTCCTCAGATCAAATTTTATGTTTTCTTTAATTGAATGTTCAATTGATAAAATGTAATAAATTGTTTCAATGTTTGTAAAATAGTAATATTGTATTGATTAGTTGATCTGTATTATTGTCTTGTTGGGCTCTTGAGGAGAGTTAAATTCAATAAGAAAAAGTATTGAAATTTATTTAAGTATTCAACAATTCATACATCATTAAAGTGATATCATTTTTTCTTAAAGGGATTTATTGTTGTTGGTGTAAATAAGTATTTACTATTTAAACTTTACTTAGGTTTACTTACGTTAATGTGTTTTCATATTAGTTATCATGTAGACACCTAGGCATTTTCATATTCATATGAGTTCTCATGTTGACAACATAGTAGTTTGCACTCCAATTGAGCACATGTTGTCTACTACATCTCTTTATGAGATATAACTTTACATTCTTATCCTCACATTGTTGCACATACATTCATGCAAAATGGAGGATAATCCACTCTTGATGGACAGGTGCTTAGTTGGTATGCTTATCTCTTTGCATGAATCCTAGTCATCTTGATTTCCTTTATGTACAAGGCACTTCTGTCATGTCCCTTTTTCAAATAATTAAAAAATAATAATCTTTTCTAAGGCAGGCAGGCCCAAGAAAGTGAAGTTTCAGAAAAAGGGGATTAATCTTTGGAAACCGTTGGACTTATAAATGAAAATTATTATTAAAATATGTTTCATTAACCTCTCTTGGACGTGAGTTACGGTTGTCCCCTCTTTAAGGGGTTTGGAGGCATTTTGGGCTGATTCCAGAACTTGATTTTGCTCATTTTCTTTGTTATTCTTCAGAGGTTGCCAAACCTGTGGAGAAGGAGACCCAAGAACGGGAGTTTATAGGTTTCCAGGGAGACCCAAGAATGGGAGTTTGCAGGTTTTCATGAAGGCTAAGGATGGGAGTTTGAAGCCATTCCATGTGCATGATCATACAGAGTTTGCCTTTGTGCTGAACAGTGCAGATTTGTGAGTTTTCGGGTGTGTTTTTTTGTATGAGTTTGGTGTTTTCAGTTGAGTATTTCATATCAATTTGGGTTGCTGCTGTATTTCAGAATTTAAGGTGTTAAAATAGAGCTAAATATATGTATTGGGACATGATTAAACTTATGAGATAGATTATTAGTGTTTTTGTGGTGTTTCTGGGCATTTTTGTGTTAATTTCGAGAGCCCGATGAGCATAGTTTTTCTCCTACATTTGAGAACTGTTGTGTAAAGGATATATGGATCTGGAAATTTCATTTTGTAGGATTTTATGCTACTGAAATTTCTATAAAAATTTCCACTTTCATATTTATTAATAATAGGTGAAGCTGTGAAGCTTTTGGCATAATTTCTAGCATACACGATTTGGGGTTTCTTGAGAAATTTGGTGGATCTTTGTGATATTAGTTGTTTGATCTTGAAAATATGATTAGAGGTTGGAAATATCATACAAAATCAGAAAAGGGACATTTCAGTGGTATTAGAGCCATGATATTGCCAGCCTGAGGGTTTGTAGAAGTTTGCATGTCAATTTTGAGAACTACCCAAATCTTGCATGTCATAATTTATGGTTGCATGTTGCTTCTAATCAGCTGCATGTCAGTTTTGAGAACTACCCAGATCTTGCATGTCAGTTTTGACAACTACCCAGATCTTGCATGTCATAATTTATGATTGCATGTTGCTTCTAATTAGTTGTATGTCAAAATTTATGGTTGCATGCTACTTCTAATCATTTGCATGTTAGTTCTTGGTGAATTTGGTGGTTGCATGTTGCTTCTAATCAGTTGCATGTCAAAATCTATGGTTGCATGCTACTTCTAATCATTTGCATGTTAGTTCTTGGTGTTTGAAGAAGTTATATCCTATTGGGGTTACACTCTACTTTATCCAGAATGGACAGGTATAGTACAGAGTCTCAGAGGACACGATCTTGGACAATTGATATCCAGAGTCAAAACAGTAGAAAGGATGATTATTTAGACATTTGAGATAAACTTATGAAAATAAGCCATGACATGTCTGAATAGTTGGTTGAGCATCATCATATAATGAATGACATGTTGTCTAACCTAGCTAAGGTGGATAAGTTGACTGGATTTCTATTTGGCAGATTTTCTCATAGGACAGATGACACAATTCCTAAGAACTTGCATGAGGAGTTTGAGAAACTAGCTGATAGCCAGGTAGAGGTCTCAGATTCTACTCTGCCACAGGAGGTGGTGGGAAAGAATATTACACAGATTGATATTAATGGTCAACTTGATACTCAAATTGAGACAATTGTTTATAGGTCGTCAAAGGGTGATGCCACAGGTATTCAGGATCGTATAGTTACAACAGGTAGTAACTACAGTGTAGTGGGTTCAGATGATGATTATGAGGATTTTGTTGTGCAGGATGGTGAAATACCTGGTAGAGATGAGCAGACATTGAGCATTCATAACTTTGCTGAGAAAGAGTACCAGGCACAGTTAGATGCTTCATCACATGAGGTTGAGGCTGGTAGTACTTCACATGATTTGTCCAGCTAGCTGAAGGTGAACAAAGATAGTATTGTGACTTCATTATCTCATCATGACAGGTATGTGGAGTTAGTTGGTATTGGTCATATTACTTAGGTGACGAGTTTTCTTGAGTTACTAGTTGATTCTAGTTTACGGATATGGACTCGAGATTGTTATAATTGCATTTGGGATTCAGTTGACTGGAGATCTTTAACACTTTTTGGTAGCAGTTTTTTTTTGGGTGCTATCATGGATTTGATTAGCAGATTACATGGTGTTGTCTTTTGTTGTGCCAGTATCTTGTCTGATGTTGGTATTAGTTTTTATACACCGATGTTGGGCTTTGTTCATATATCCAGTTGACCATACTTGCTGGAATGTGTTCATCATATTTCATATTTGGCAGTGTGTATAGATGAGTCCCAGGATCATATTGGCATTGATGACATCCAGGAGGATGCAATGGGTAGTTTCTAAGACTTAGTTTCCTTGGGTATAGAGGAGTTGGACAGCAATGCTAATGTTTTTGATACTCTGTATGTTGATATGAGCTTTAGATTTGATTCACATGATATGGATGGTAATACTCTAGAGACTAGTAACTTTGAGGATACTCCTTTAGACAGTGCATCAGAGGAGGTTTGTAGGAGATAGTCAAGCCAGTGCCATCATGTGTCTAATCAGTTGAGAGTTAGTGATCGAGACATTGCTATCACTTTCCAGCATTTCGATGCTGCTCGTCAGTTGTTAGCAATTTATGGATGGGGTTCTCCTACTAGTGATGAGCAGGGAGTCAGTTATCTTTCCTTGACAGAGTTCCACTCTTTATGGGAGGCTATCTAGATTTTGAGACAGGATTATATGCAGTTGGTAGCCGACAGAGATTATCTTATGGAGTGGGGTAGTACAGCATATGATGCATTGTTGGCCAAGGAAGATGAGATGAGTGAGCTTACTGAGTAGCTTGAGGTGACTTTTGAGATTCTTGAGAGTACACAGTTGGCTTTCAAGGAGTCATAGTTTCATTTGGCTAAGGTGACCATGGAGTTAGAGTGACTACAGTCTTTACCTGATTCTATACAGTCACAAGCTGTGGTGTTTGGTGATCTGAGGATGTCCATGGCCGAGATTGTCAGAGACAGTGGAGATGGGAATGCATCCATCCTTGATACTAACATTGGCATATCAGGTTCATTCCCACTAGAGTTAGCTTCAATTGAGTTGGGTGCTGTAGCAGACTTTTGTGGTATGCCTGACATGGTGGTGACCTCTAGCACTAATGGCATGGAGACTAGAGATGTATCAAAGATCATGTGTGATGTTGGTGAGTCAATAGTTGGCATGGTTCCTGCTAGTAATACTACTCTCTTGGTGATATCTTCAGAGGTAGTAGTCAGTTCCAACATGGTTAATGATCAATTGCAGTTAGTTTCATCTAGATTACAGTCTGAGCCACTGACTGAGATTGGCGAATTCTATTGGCATTACACTGTGAGGTACGCTCATCAATTTACCTTTGATGACCATGTTGATGAGATGATGATACAGAGATGTACTTTGGTTCCTAGTGCTTATCATTAGTTATGGGACAGTTTGATGCCTCAAGATGAGAGTTGTGATGGGCATGACATGGTGATAGGTTCTACAGTTGACAGCTTGATAATATGTGACTTAGAGCAGGATTTTGGGAGTGATGCTTCAGTGGGTGTTGTTATTGATTCTACTCCTTTGGCTATGACATCTCCTAACTTAGCTAGTGATAAGTCACAGTGGGTTGTATCACTTGTTCATGGTGAGCTATTGACTGAGGTTGGTTTTTTTAATCAACATTAAATTGCAGGGTATGTACATCAGTTAGCATTTGATCCTTGTTTTGAGGATTTGATGGCAAGCAAATTTGGTTTGGATTCCATTTCTTACTCTTTATCTTGTAATGTCTTTTCACCATCAGCAGTGCATGGGAGTTATGGTTATGAGATAGTGGTCGATGATTTGCAGAGTTTTGTTGACTGCAGGAGTTGTACAGTGTGTGGATTCTCCATACTTGGTACAGTTTCATTCGAGAGCATTCACCATTGTTGCAGAGTTGGATTGTACATTCCGTATAGGCCAGTGGGATGCGTTGATGGTATTTACTGTGTTGGTAGTTTGATTTGTCCACTTTACTTGGGTTCTGATGTTCTAAGAGTTTGTGTCTCATGGGTTTTTTACTGTGGTAGTGGTGATTTTGGAGTTTGGTTGAGCTATAATTGTCAGTTTGATTATGGATTCCTCTTGGTCATATTGCAAAGGATATTGCAGGAGCCTATGTTAATTGGTAGTAGTATAGTTCATGACTGCATTTGGGATCCAGGTGGATTGATTGGTTTATTGTTCAGCCATTGCTTGAGGAAAAGCAATGTTTGGGAGGGGAGGACTTGTCATGTCCCCTTTTCAAATAATTAAAAAATAATAATCTTTGCTAAGGCAAGCAGGCCCAAGAAAGTGAAGTTTCAGAAAAAGGGGGTTAATCTTTGGAAACCGTTGGACTAATAAATGAAAATTATTATTAAAATATATTTCATTAACCTCTCTTGGATTTGAGTTATGGTTATGCCCTCTTTAAGGGGTTTGGAGGCATTTTGGGCTAATTCCAGAACTTGATTTTGCTCATTTTCTTTGTTATTCTTCAGAGGCTGCCAAACCTGTGGAGAAGGAGACCCAAGAACGAGAGTTTATAGGTTTCCAGGGAGACCCAAGAATGGGAGTTTGCAGGTTTCTAGGAAGGCTAAGGATGGGATTTTGAAGCCATTCCATGTGCATGCTCATACAGAGTTTGCCTTTGTGCTGAACAGTGCAGATATGTGGGTTTTCGGGTGTGTTTTTTTGTATGAGTTTAGTGTTTTCAGTTGAGTATTTCATATCAATTTGGGTTTTTGCTGTATTTCAGACTTTAAGGTGTTAAAATAGAGCTGAATATATGTATTGGGACATGATTAAGCTTCTGAGATAGATTATTAGTGTTTTTGTAGTGTTTCCGAGCATTTTTGTGTTAATTTCGGGAGCCCGATGAGCATAGTTTTTCTCCTACATTTGAGAAATGTTGTGTAAAGGCTATATGGATCTAGAAATTTCATTTTGTAGGCTATTATTCTGCTGAAATTTCTTTAAAAATGTCCACTTTCAGATTTATTAATAATAGGTGAAGCTGTGAAGCTTTTGGCACAATTTCTGGCATAACCGATTTGGGGTTTCTTGAGAAATTTGGTGGATCTTTGTGATATTAGTTGTTTGATCTTGAAAATCTGATTAGAGGTTGGAAATATCATACAAAATCAGAAAAGGGACATTTCAACTTCCATGATCTATTCATCCAATTATTTGATTAATCCATTCTCATTTGATCATATCTTATCTCTTTTAAGCTATTTTTTGAGCTTCTAGATATTGGCATTTCATTCTTGCCTTAGGAAAATTATTACATGGTATTAGAGTTTTACCAAATTCTTACATGGTATTAAAGCCATAGGAGTTTCATTGCATAGACATTTTCTTGTGCAAATCAGATGTTGGTATCACATTTAGAAGGTTGAAAAACCCCTAGATCAACTTTTGTTTTACCAAAATTGGACATCTGAGGTGAAATCTACAGTCGTTTGATTTTTAGAGGTGTGACAATGGAAATTCAAGAAAAATAATTACAAAGGTGATTTTCAAATAGCGATATCTCTCTCATATGGCCTCCTTTTTTCGAGCAATTTTTTTTTTTGGGGGTAGAATTTCATGATCTACACTTTGCTATAGGTTGTTTGCAATCCCTATTCCTAAATTTTTCTAAAAATTGTAAATCTCAAATTTTCCTACTTCAAAGGCTTAGTTTGCGCTCATCTAGACACATATTCAGGTGCTATTTTTTTTGAAAGTGCATAATTTTTTGTCTACTTTCCAAATCTTGTATTAGTTTGGAGTGATTCTGAGTAGACATAGTACTTTTAGGGTAAAAGTATAAAGCTCTATCACCTTTCAGGATGATTTATCAGAATGACTGAATTTGAGTATTTCTATCTAAAAATCAAATTTTTTAAACATATGATCTAGATAAATTCATTCTAGCTAAGTTATATATGGTCTCACACTTTTCCAATCAGAAATGTCTATTAAATACATGTTTTATATTAGTTTGCATCCAATTACTAAAGAAATAAAATTATTTCAAAAAAATATTGTTTCAATAACTCTTACTATTTTTTATGATATTTTTTTAATAATATGTAAATTTCATTTTATAGAACTCAGAGCCAAGAATATTCTCATATAGAGTTTATATTGTTTTAATTAGGTATAGTATATTGTAACTCAAAAATTCTGCAACCATGTATTTTAACACTCAAAAAGATGTTGGTTTTGAGAAAGAAAAAAATATTAGATCATATCAAAAAAATCTAAAAATTATATGGTGTTCTAAAGGAGAGAGTTCTCTTCTAGAATGTATAATTTTTCTCCAGTTGGAATAGATTTGTTTTGAAAAATGTGGTGGGAGATGAAAACTATTGATTTTAGGTGAGTGGAGATTTCAATCCTTATAAAAGAGAAAATATAGGTCTAAAGCCAATTTTTATTTTTGATTGTTCTAGATATATACATTATCTACAACATAGTCTAAGATCAAAGGTAAATAATTTTGTTTCCATATAGTTTTGTGGTGGAAACTAGACCCCTAATTTTTAGCAGTTTTCAACACCTAAAAAATTATCTATAAAAATTAGGAAAACATATCAATTCTTATTCCAAATAATTATTAAAAATTATAATCCTAAAATTCTTCCATTTCTACACATTTTATTAGTTTACTTCATTTCCAAATTCAAAATAATAATACCAATTTGATGCCATTGAAGGTGAACAATTATACTTTTATTAGCCTTTTCTTTCACAAAAGGGTGATACAAGTTGGTGCTTTTACCCTTTAGCATTTGGTCATTTTTGGCTTATTTTGGCACTTTTAATTAGATCCTTTAGGGATCTTTTTTTTAATATTGTTGAGTCTAATATAGATTCATATTTGTTGTCGTAACCATCAAAATTAGAAGTCCACTTTGGTTCATTTTGACAAGTGGTAGTTACACACGCACTAAGTACAAAGTGCCAAAATCATCCATTTTGGGGGAGTTCTTTGATTGAGTGATTTGGGAGGTGTGTCCTGAGTGTTTTCACTTCTGTTTCTCTTGTGTTCTTTTATTTTGCATCATGGGTTCTCCTAGGTTTCCACTTTTAACTCCACATAATTATGCTACTATTAGAAATAGATAATACTAGGGGGTGAATCAGTATTTTCAATCTTTTTACACACAACTAAATTTTATTAATTACTTTTCCACATGCATAAGAAAGAGGACCAATAGTGTTAAAAAAATGAACAACCATATAAGAAGACAACTCATAACACCATATTGTGTTAACTAGGAAAACTCTGGCCAAGGAAAAACCCTTGTGGGGATGGAACCCACAAGATGATTCACTATATAAAGAATTCGATTAAGAATATTGATCTTGTTATGAGTATATGAAGAATTTATAGTGTCTTGAGTCCCTATTAGGAGACTAGGCCTTGTTAGAAGCCTCAACCCTATTAGGAGTTGGTAGATCATATAGAAATGTGTGTAAGAAGAGCCAACTACCCTAACATGCAACTATACAAATAAGTTCTTCAAGACAATAGATATACATACAAAATTGGATCACTTGTTGTACTTCACAAATCTTTTTAATGTCAGTAACTACACATAACTAGATTACTTGCTATATTTCACAATTATTTTGATTGTCAATTCTTCACACAAAGGGTAATTGCACATATATGAAATTCCATCATATCTCTCATCACATATCATTACTTTGCATGGTATTTTTCATCATTCATATTACACACTAACTTTGCAAATGAAGTTCTTTATTTATACCAAGCATATCAATAATTCTTCCTTAGTTAGCTCACATATCATCCTTAGAGTTAGCCCATTAAGAATTAATAAAAAAAAAATTATTCAAGTCATTTAATTCATTATGCTAACATGCTCTATTCTACATTGTAACATCACCGCATCGCTAATTCCTTCATAACTTGAACTCGGTTGGTCATACAAACATGTGCACTAGTATGCATCATTAGTATGATGTCATGCATCTCTGGTTAACTGTGCAAGAGAATATTCTAAGGGAATATTTTGCTATCATCAAATATGTCATGTTGTTGTAACAATGTCTAATACTTAGACAATTTTCCTTCATGAATAATCATGACTAATCTACAAAAAAAATATGTTTCCATAAATGACAACCATATAACTTACCTTATCTAATTGATTGGTCATATGGCCAACAATCTCCCCCTTTTGCATTAATGGAAACATTTTGAAAAAATTGGCTAAGTCCCAAACATGCTATCATACCAATCAAAGTAAGTAACCATAACACAATAAAAACATTGTATTCATGTTTTGAAAGGATTACATCCCTTATAACTCCCATTACAAAGTTTTCTTGAAGCAAAACTTACTACTATACTTTAAAATATAACTATCAATTACACTTTCCCTTATTTCTCCCCCTTATAATTATAATTTTCCATATTTCTCCCCCTTTGACATCAATAACCAAGGTCTCAGTAAAAGGAAAAGAGAAAGAAATGTCAAAAACTAGTAGCTACATCAAAATTTGTAGAAACAATCATTGAAATCATTTGTCAAATATGCAAGGTGTTTCTTCCAACTATCTTTTAGTGAACCAAATACACTAATTAGCACACATAAGTCATATGTGGCTAACTCTGCGACATTCAAATCTGTAGCCATGAATTTATCATATGAGGACTTTGCTACCAAGCATTCCTCCAACTGATTTTCTAGCAATGTTACCTATGGGGATAAGTGATCTCTCAAAAGACTGAATCTCTTTAGAACATTCTCTTTCTCTACTTGAGTTTCCCTTATGCTGTCATGAAGTGTCTGCATTGTATGCTCAATGCTATCTAACTTCTTATTCTATTTTAGAAAGTTGTCAGTGAGCATCTAAAGCTCAGTTACCTTTTCTTTAATTTTATCATCAAACCTTTGAAGATGGATGTATGCCAAGTTGCACTTAGCGTAAGCCTATTTTCCTTCTTCTATACTCTATCTTAATGCCTTAATGCATACATTCAAAGTTTCCATATCATTCTTTATATTTGTACACATGGTATTAAGGAGTTTACCATCATGCTCCATTTGTGTTTGAATTGTAGCCACATTAGTAAGTGTTTTGACTTCATCATCAAAAGTTTTACACAAAATTGCTATGCATTGTTGAATATCTACAGGTGTGTCATTAGGGCTTACTATCTTTTCCATTCTTTCCAGAACTAAAATCAACTTCTTTTCAATAGATTTGACTAATTTCTTCTTTTTCATTTACTCCAGGAAGATATGAGATTTTGCACTTCATCCTCTTCATCTAACTAAACTATTGTTGTTGTGACCACTATTGCTTGAGTAGGTGGTGTAGAGGGTGTTGTTGCTACAGTTGCTAAGGACACACTTGAAGTAGCTACTTCAATGCTAGATTCAATTTTCTTTGTAGAAGGTGAATCTTCTTCCCTTGAATCCTAATCTTCTTCTTCATTAGATGAGCTGCTATAATCCATAATATTGCCAACAATGCTAGCACCAAAATCTTTGAATGGATCCTCAATTCTATCAACTATCACATTGGTGTTATCTACTTACATAGATTCACTACCAATGGTGATATGTGGAGAATCATTGGAAATTATTGTTTTACTTAGTTGCTCAAAAATATGAGGTGGACTACCTATAGTAGGACTTGCTTTCTCTGTCTGAGCACACTTCTCAGACTTTATAGGGCTTTCCTTCTCAAGCTGCACACTCTTTTCTAACATAGGCCATGCCTTTTCTGGTTATGCACTCTTCTTTGGCAAAGTAGACATGTATGTGACTATAGTCCTTTGAGTTTCTTCATTTACTTCTTTATAATTTCCTCCCATGAGGAGAATGGATCTCTTTTTATTCCTTAATAGTGGTGTTATTCCTTTCAAAAATTTTGTTAACTCTTGCTCATTATTTAGAGTACCTAACTTTTTTACCATATTAATTCTTATTTTCTTTTCTTCCTCTATCACTCTCCTTTTTCTATTTCTCAGTGTATTGTACAAGTCTTTAGGTATCTGACCTCTTATACTATCAAAACTTTTATCCTTAAGAATCATATTCCTAACTACAACATTCTCTAGCTATCTTCTATCCATATTATTGTACAAATCATAGTATTTTTTTAATTGCACAAAATTATTATCATTAATAATTTGCATGTTGAGATTCTCTACCTTGGGTTTCTATACCTTTCATCTAACTAAGGTCTTTGCTTCTTGATCAACTAACTCTACTAGTATGTCACCAGTTTCTTCTTTAGATTTAGAAGAACTAATCTACAAGATTCTTCTCTTCTTACTTGGACCACTTGTAGTCTACTTGACTCTTTTCTTAGGAGGGGTTTTGGTCTTTTTGAGCCTTGTGGACTTCCTTGGTTTCAGTGCTTCCTCAGTCTTCACTGGATTCTTTGGAGGTTGTTATTGCACAACTACTACATATGGCACAGTAGTTACTTGTACACTTGTTTGGGCAACTATGACCTCTTTAGTAGGTTTGGCCATTGCAATAGGTGTAGGGGTCAATAGTTTAGATTGACTATTGGCCTTCATTTACATGGCTATCCCTTTTACCTTGTCAAATTCCTTTCTAGACATTCTTGGTTACTTCAAAATAGAATCAATCACCTTTTCCACCTTCTTCTTTAAGTCCTTGATTATCTAACTAGTCTTAACTTCTCTCATCTTCTCAATATATGTCCCCATCTAGGACATTCTGAATCAACTTCTAAGTGTAGGATTATCCATGCATATCCTTCAATTAATTCCTCACTCATCTCATAACCCATAGGTTCAATAAAATTAACTCAAGGAACTACAGTCTCCATACAAGTGAAATCTATTTCAAGCATGAAGCATAGTTCATCTTTATACTTTTCCACTAGCACAGGAGGTATCCTATACCTTTGCTTCATTTCAACTTGGAAATATTTCATTATACTATTGATATCACTATCTTTGATTGTTTTAGGTTTTTCTCTATATGCACAAGTGATTGTTTACATTACGCACTCACTTCCATCCCAATTTATGATACCAAGAAACTTCTTAGTTGCATAGAAGAATATGTGAGTCGGTAGGGATTCAAACCTAAAGACTACACTCCTAGACTTCTTGATTCTTAATATATTATCCAACAACTATGTTTAGATGATGTCACATAGATTAACATCTTCACCTTTTACTGTCAAGTAAGTTGCATGAAGAAATCCTACAGGTACTGAATCTATCCTTGATCCATGATTGAATTTGTATCCCAAAATTTTTCTAATCAGTCTCACTCCATCATCTTTAATGCTATTAACTTTCATGTTTCTACCATCAAAACATGTGTTGAGATTTGTTTCAACTATCTTGTGCACATTCTTTATGTTCATTGGATTGCATCCTTCATTATTTAAACCTGTGACCTTTTCAATTAGGTCATTATCAATACATATGATAGAGCCTCCTAGCCATAGAAGATCATCATGTACTCTACCTAGAATTATCCTTGTCCATTCATGATTATCAAAGTTCATGTAGAACATATGCTTAACTAGGCTAAGTCATTCTAGGTATCCATGTTCTGGTTTTACTGACAAATCATTTTTGCACATTTTCTCCAATTCCTTATGAATCTTTGTATCTCCTATTCTTTCAATTTTGCAATGAATATAACCTCTTGTATCTTTGACATGAAGAACATATTCCAAAACTTGTGAGAATGCTCCAATAGGGTCATCAAGCAAAGAGACAAATGGGTGTTTCTTGAAATTGTATCTAGGTCTATTGCTGACATTAAAAACTTCTTGTCTTGTTATTTTAGAAAAATATACTCAACAAATTCAAAAAATACCTTAACTTTGTGTATTAGGGTTTTTGGAAAATTCACGTGTTTGTAGACCTCTTTAACACTTCAAATCTAGCTTCAATCTCACCTTCAAGATTTTGAACAAACAAATGATGTTTGTAAATAAATTCACATCCTTTAAATCTTTTGCAATTATACTTTGCATTAAATGCATATCTGCCACTAGTTATGTGCATCGTCTTTGTATAACAGAGAGTTTATTCTTCTCATATATCCTTATCCTAATCATATTAAGAAATGTGTACTTAGCTATAGACTTTTCTTAATATCTAGTACATATTATTCATTACACAACCTATGATATTCTTTCTAACATTAGTCATCAATGACTAATGCTCTGTTTCACTGAGAATGCTTAATTCTGGAAGGACGGGTCACAAACAATAACTGATTTTACTTTCTTGTCAGATTCATTAGGATGAGCTTCTTCTTGAACTATGTGAGAGCTTCTAGCTTCTCTTTCTTTAATATTTCCTTAAATTCTTTTGTCATCTCTTTCATTTCTTCTATTGTTCCTTCTATAATTTTGATTCTTGTATAGGTTTCTTTTATCCATTCTGCATAACTTTCTTGTGTCTAAAGTTATTACATAACTAACATATAGGTACATTTCTTCTTTGTTCATTCTACTAGTCATTGGGTGCTCTATAATTCCTTGCAACGTGTCCAAGATTGGTGCATTTGTAACAAATAATTTGTCTTCTTTCTCCACTTTCATTGTTGTGAGATCTTCTTCTATTGCTTGCATGGTTAGTGTTCCTAGACATTCTACTATTTTCATTATCACTATCAATTTTAGGTTTCTTGCAATCTACTACATAATATCAATATCCATGACAATTATGACAATAAAACTTTGAAATATGTTTAAAATACTTACCTTTTCAATCATCTTCAGTATGTTCAAGTTCATCACACCAAGCATGAGATTCCTTTCTTCTATTATTCTTATCTTGATTAGATTCTTTAGATTTCTCAGAGTGAGTAACATTTTCTTTGTTTTTAGATGTATCGTATGTTTTTCATATGCTTAGATCCTTTTTGACTTTTAGGGCTATCAAGTTCTTTTCTCTCAATAGATTTCTTGGTGAATTTTCTAAGGAAGAATCCAAGTCTAGTCTTGTCATAACTAGGTCTCTATATAGAAATTTGTTCTTCAATATTTTCATTGCTGGTATATAATTTCTCAAGTTTTTTGGTTTGTACAAACTCACCTTTCACAATAGTGTTGTATTTTTCTAATTCTACATGTTCTAACTTGATAGATTCTAATTCAAATGTTACCTTGTTTAACTGGGATATTAGATCTACATTTTCAGCTTTTATGTCAGAGTCATTATTTCCTCCATTTTTCTTAAGACTTAACTTGAGTTCAACTATCTTTAACTCATATTTTAGGATCTCATTTTCTTTCTTTAGATCTTCAATATCATCATCACTAGTTTTCTCACAAGGCCCTTTTTTCTTCAAATCATCTATCTTGTCATTTAGTTCACCAATGTAAGCTTTTTCATCTTTATATCTATCTTTAAGTCCATCTCTTTCATCAATTTGTTCAAGATCTTCTTCAAGATTCTTCTTCAAGTGCTCCATATCCATAGGGATCTTATTCAAGTTGTTAAGTATCTTCTAAATAAATGGGCTCTAATACCAATTGTTAGAAATAGATAATACTAATAAGGGGGGTGAATCAATATTTTCAATCTTTTTACCCACAAATAAATTTTATTAATTACTTTTCTACATGCATAAGAAAGAGAACCAATAGTGCTAAAAAAATAAACAACCATATAAGAAGATAACTCATAACACCATATTTTGTTAACTAGGAAAAACCTAGCCAAGGGAAAACACCAATGGGGATAGAACCCACAAGATGATTCACTATAGAAAGAATCTAGTTAAGGATATTAACCCTATTAGGAGTCTATGAAGAATGTATAGTGTCTCAAGTCCCTATTAGGAGACTAGTCCTTGTTAGAAGCCTCAACCCTGTTATGAGTTGCTTCAACCCAGTTAGGAGTTGGTATATCATATACAAATGTATGCAAGAAGAGCCCACTGCCCTAACATGCAACTAATAAGTTCTTCAAGAGAATAGATATACATACAAAACTGGATCACTTATTGCACTTTGCAAATCATCTAAATATTAGTAACTGCACATAACTAGATTACTTTCTATACTTCACAATTCTTCTAATTGTCAGCTCTTCACACGAAGGGTAACTACGCATATATCAAATTGCATCATATCTCTCATCACATATCATTACTTCACATGGTATTTTTCATCAATCATATTACACGCTAACTTCGCAAATGAAGTTCTTTATTTATACCAAGCATATCAATAATTCTTCCATAGTTGGGTCACATATCATCCTTAGAGTCGGTTCATCAAGAATTAATAATAAAACAACTATTCAAGTCATTTAATTCATCCTGTTGACATGCTCTATTCTACATTGTAACATCACTGCATCACTAATTCCTTCATAACTTGAACTTGGTTCATCATACAGACATGTGCATTGGTATGCATCATTAGTATGATGTCATGCATCTCTGGTTAACTATGTAAGTGAATATTCCACGATAATATTCTTCTATCATCAAATATGTCATGCTATTGTAACATTGTCTAATACTTAGACAATTTTCCTTCACAAATAATCATGACTAATCTGCAAAACAAATATGTTTCCATAAATGACAACCATATAACTTACCTTATCTAATTGATTGGTCATATTTCCAATAGCTACATGGAAAAAGGTTTAATTGATTATGTTGATGGAACCATGGTTGCAACATTTGATTCTGATAAACTAAATGAATGGAATCATAACAATAAGGTTGCTATTGGTACTTTGAGAAAGTATGTACATGAAGATCTTATCTTCCATATTGATAATTGTAAAATAGTAAAGGAAGCATGGGATAAGTTCCCTAGCTTTTATGTAAAACTAAACAAAGCTATGGGTTTTGAACTTGATAAAAATCTTATGTCATTAGATCTAAAGGAGTTTGACACAATTTAGGACTATATCACCAAGGCAAATGAGCTAAGGTCAATGGTTAAGTATTGTGGAATTACCATAGAGGATGAAAAATTGATCTATGATTTGATGAAAATAATTCCTCTATAGTATGCATCATATTTTTCAAGATTCAACACTCATAAGTTAACCTTAGGTTCTTCCTACACCATGCCTTCATTTGATTCCTTCACACAGATGTTGATGGTAGAACAATCAAACTTGATGAGCATAGGGATTCTCAAGTCTTCAAAGTCCAAAGCATTGGTGGCTAGTAAAGGGAATCAAAGAAAAGGGTCTAACAAGAAGAAAAAATCATGGCAACATAATTCACAACAAGATAAAAAAACCATTCAACCTCCTCACCACAAGAAAACTCCAACAATAAGGGTAAATCATCCAAGAAGGATTTTCTTACTTGTGCACATTGCAATGAGAATGGACATGAAGAACATCATTATTATAAGAAGGAGATAGATGAACTCAAGAACCTTCTTAAGAAGAATCAAATTAGTCTACCACCAAGAATAACCACTTCATTCTCTTCTTCACATTCAGATTTTGATAAAGGAAAGGATCACAAGGGAAAAGGTCAAGCCTTAGCTACTTCAAGTCAAGATTTAGGGAGATGGCTTCTAGATTTAGGGGCTTATCATCATATGACATCTTCATAGTCTATGTTTTCATCATTTGATCCTTGTCATACTCCACCTATTTTGATGGGCAATCATACTTATGTGAATGTTTTTGGGAAAGGCAATATTGATAAAGGGAGGGATACTTCAAAGATGTGTTGTTTGTACCTCACCTAAGCCATAATCTTCTTTCCATCTATCATCTCACTCATGAAGATAGAAGAAGGATTGTAGAATTCACACCTAATTTAGTTTTTATCAAAGACTTGGAGACTAGAAATATCATTGCTATAAGTGTGGTTGATCACACATCTAGGCTATACTACTTCTTAGATTTTTCTCATGATGATGATAGTGATTATCTAGCAATTTCTTTAGTAGATTTTGATCACACTTCTACTGTTGATTCAAACTTTGAGGAGAACTTTGGCTATTTCAACTTAGGTTCTCTCACATATGATCAAGTTCTTGATGTTGGAATGTTCAAATGGGAAGAGTACTTCTGAGAGGGGGGAGGGGGGGTGAATCAAAAGTAACATGCTATAACCTTTTCAAATCCTTTAAAAAAAATAATTGAAAGTAAACTACATGCATTAAACATATTAAATAAACATAAAGTAAATGCATGCATCAACACACATAACACCAAAATTTGGTAACCCAGAAACCTTCTAGGAATAAGAAGGTAAAACTAGGGTGGGGATGATACCCACAAAATCACTACAGCAATAATTATTTGATGACTTATGATGGTCTGCCCTATAAAAGGCCTACCATGTTAAATGCTTTACACTATGTCAATAGTGACCTAGTTAAAGGATTTACAAACAATTTACATGAAGTTTCACCCTGATCAAGGATTTAGTCACCTCTTCAAAGGATCTACAAAATAGCTATTAGGCTAACCTATCATCATAGGATTTTCACTATCTAATACAATTGCTAGAGAGTATTATAAATCTTTGACTTGATTGCTTACAATATTCAATTTTTGATTTTAGGTACTTGATCTACTCATTCTGATGTGATCCTTGCTTGATCTGATATTTATTTGTAACCCTTGCTTTTTTCTGATCGACTAGATGTGTAATTTCTGCTCAATTCACTAAATCTATGATGCCCCTATTGTTTGCCCTATTTTGTAATTTTTCTTATCTTCTTAGCAACTTCCTTGACTTCTCTTCAGTAACTTAAAATCATGGGGTCTAATCCTTCTTATAAAGACTTCATAGACTTAGGGTTATGTATGGATCTATGATCCATATTAAATCTTTAATTCCCACTCATTCCTTGCATTTTTCTCATTGGTTGCGTGCCTTATCCATTTTTCTTATTGGTTGCATGTTGATTGCATAGGAAATATAAAAGATTCATTCTTATCCTTATTATCCCTTGAAATCCTTCTATGTTGGCTCCAAAAATGGTTTACATCTGAGTTTTTGAGGGCACAAACTCATATGTTGATTTTGTGTTACTCGGCACATACTAGACTACTAATGCTTGACACGTGAAACATTTTGACTTGCTCGGCATCAACTGTGACTTGACACCTATATATCACTCAACACCTATATAATGCTTGGCCCCTGAAGTCACTTAGAACCTATTGGAATTTTGACTCGGCATTTACTATAGTTTAGCATACATAAGGTACTTGTCTTCTATGTATGAAGTGGTTAAGTGTGTTGTCACTCAAATGTCAAAACCATTCTAAGACCAATAATCTCCCCCTTTGACATGAGTATCAAAAACACTTAACTAGACATTATTCATTTATCCTTATGAGTACCCTATCCAATCTACTTTGCATACCTACTAAAGTTCAAAATTTGTTCAAAATGCCTTAAAATTATTATAACTCCCCCTGAGCTAATTGTGCCATTTTCATTCTTGCAACCAAAATTCTTGTGCTGATGTACTTGATATTACTTGCCTTTGCCCTATTTCTAGAATCTATACTTGTGTGCCAAGCTATTCTGTCTACTCTGACTATACTTGCAAGTTTTATTTATATATCCCCCAAAACATTACTTCTCCCCCATACTATTTACACATTAAGTTTTATCTCCCCCTTTTTTGGCTATTTGCAATTCTTTCCTTTTTATTCTCCAAAAGAATGAATGAAAGAATGTAATTACTAGAATATTTAGTATTCTCCCCCTTAGTCATATCTTCCTTATTATTATTACTCTCCCTAAACATTATATATATCTAACTTATCATCACCTCCAAAACATTATTTCTCTCCTATTTTGACACTTATGTCAAAGGGTTCTAAGGAGTAATACCATCTTTAGCCAAAAATGTGTTGTTTACCTCCATTATCATTTTCAGAGCTGCATCCCAATTCTCCAAAGCAATGTCTAGTGACTAATGTTGGATAGCAGTCTTTGCAACAAGATGTACAAGCCCATATAATGTAGAAAGATTAGGAACTTTCTTTAAGATAGTTTCAGAATAGAATTTCTCTTTGTGGAGGACCTCCAAATTTGGGGTTATGGATGATTGAATCTGCATTAATTTGGCCTTTATATTTGCTTCTTCACTTGTAAGTGTAGCTAACTCTCTGAGTTTGAAGCGATTGGGCAAAATGCTTCTCACTTTGAGCTGGATCCCTTGGTAATTGGATGCTAGAAATCTTCAAATTTCTCTCCAAGCTCATTATCCTTTGGCCTATCTCTTATGTGAAGTTGGAAAAAGCACATAGCTTTTTGTATAGTGAGAAAATATTCTCAACTATAGTTTTGACCTTTTCAATTTTCTTGGCCAATTCAACCTATTCAAGTGCTATACCACTGGATATTTTCTCATTTACCTTCCCTTGAAACTTCCTTTTAGACCATTCCATAAGTTTAACATTTTTATCCTGATATTCACTAGTCACCTGGTCAACTATATCAGATAATTGTTCCATTATGGGCTTTGACTCATCTAGTGACTGCAAGTTGAAGGCATCCATAAAGATGTCCTTAAACTCATGTAGTGCTTGCTTGTGTTTATACTCTTTTCTAAGTATTTCCTACCTCTTTCTCCTATTTAGTGCATCTTGCATCTCAGTAATATGCTCCATTGTGATGGTTTTTAAGTCATAAGCAAGAATTACAATGTCTTCATCTAACTCAGGGTCTCCATAGTTAAGTACCCTGGTCACCTTTGTAAAACTCGAGCCTAGTGTGGAGATTTGCAAAGGTATGGCTTTAGTGCTTGGCTTTTGAAGGGTTTTTGTAGGAGTGCTAGTTTTTGGTAGTTCTACCAATGTCTATCTAGCAGTCTACTCCTTTTCCTTTCATGTATCCTCCTTCTCATCAAACTTCCCTTCTTTTTCACTTGGCTTCTATGTGGTGTCACTTATTGCTATAGAAATTGTTGGAGATGGTGGTGGTAGCACTAAAATTTTAGTGCTAGTAGTTGTATAGGTGAAAGGTGATTCTTGTGGTTTCACCTTGTCTCTTTTTGGTTTTTCTATATCCTTTTGTAGCTCATCTACACTCACCAATATAGGATTTGTGCATAATTGTGCTTTTTGAGTGGATTGGTGAAGGATCTTGGAGAGATCCTCTGTAGTTAGGGGATTGATGTTCTAAGTTGAATTGTCGAGAACATCCTTGATAGTTATTGTGTCTGCAAGTGTGATGGTTACATGAGGAGGGTTAGGGGGTGGCATTTGTGTGTCTTGCACACTCTATTCCTCTTGTTGTTGTTTAGTTGTTTCCATATCTTCTCCCTTTTGTGTTTCCTCCTCACCTTTTTCCTTATCTTCCTTTTCTTTTCTTGTTTCTTTATCCTCTTCATCTTTTCTTCTTCTCCTTTCTCTTCCTTCTCTTCCACTTTCTTTTCCTCTATCTTTTCCTTGGCATTGGCCTCTACCTTATTTACTTCTTCATCCTTGTCATCAGTTATCTTGTATATTTTCTTTCATAATTTTGTGGACTTATTTACTACATCCTCAATCTTATTTTGTAGGATGTTGAAGGCTCTTTATTTAGGTTTAAATTTTCCACCATGTTTGTTTTTAACCTTTGTTATTTGACCTCTCTTTAGGTCATGCATCACTTGTGCTAGAGTAGATTCTCTGATCTCTTTTTCCTTTTTCAAAAAATAATGCCATTTGTTTTCAATTATCTCATATAGCTCTCTAGGCATGGAATTGTCTAGCTCTAGAGGCGTATTCTTAAATTTAGTCATCATAGCATATATAGATTCCTCTATTTTATTTTTCTCTTCTTTACTTAGCTTATTGAAATCAAGACTTTTCAAAACATTTAAATCTACATTTTTAACATTTTCATAAATTTTGTCTATAGTAGATTTGGGAGGATGACTTACCACTCTGAATTGGCTAATATCCATAGATTTTGTTCTCTCCTCATCATCAGTATCTGGTTGTGCCACATACTTTCTTCATTTCTTTGGCACTTCATCAATTTGTTCATTAGCATTCTTCTTCTCTTTTGTTTGTTCCTTGGCCCTTCGTGTAGATGCCCTTGTGCTAACTCTTGTTACTAGTGTTGGTTTGGCTTGTGCAAGCTTGGTTACCTTCTTGGGTTTGGGCTGAGCTAGAGGATGAGTTTTAGCCTTTCTCTTCTTTTTCTTAGCTTGTGTAGGTGCTTCCTTGGCTTCTTCTTCCTCGGCACCTTCCTCCTTATCTTCTCCTAAGCCCTAGGTTATCTCCATTGGGCCTTGCCCTTGTTCTTCTTCTTCACTCTTTCCTTCTTCTTCTTCTTCTTCTTCTTCTTCTTCTTCTTCAACACCTACTTCTCCTTCAATGTCTACACCAAATTTCTTCTTTATCTTCTTCACTAATTTATCTTTTCTCTTAATTATAGAGGTTGTCTTCAATTCTATTTCAACTTTAGATTTGACAACATCATATGTGCCAAAGTGGGGTGCCTCTTTATCAATCTCTTCTACAAGCAATGTTGTGATTGTTGCTAAGGCTTCATCTACATCAAGTTCATATCTCAATGGCCTTAGCCATCTTACCCTTGGAATTGTTTCTTAGATATAGGTATAGTCAATGTCATCCAAAAAGCATATGTCATTGATGTGTTTTTCCACTAGGGAAACTAGTATTCTTACCCTTTGCTTCATGGACTTCTTAAAATCCTCAAAATAGCTTGTCATTTGGGCCTCAAAATTATCACCCATCTGATCAATGAACTCGTTGATTTGTGTGATTGCAGTTTTGTTTGGGTTCCAATTCACCTTTCCAATAGAAGGAAACTCTTCCATAACATAAAAGAATATACACAAAAGAATTGAATCAAACTTGCATTGAGCACCTTTTGATCTTCTTATTGCTCCTAGGTTCTCATTTATTTTCTGAAGCATCAGTTCTACTAGATCATATGTATGATTTTCTTTAAGGGCTTGTATGCTACATTAATAGCTATACATGGCACACTATTTAATCTACTAGATTGGTAGAATTTTTTAGATATCACTCTCACAAAAAAATCTAGAAGGGGATCTATTATAGTATCAATGGTCATACCCCTCTTATTCCACTTAGCCCCTGTATTCCTTTCAATGATTTCTTTCGAATCACTTCTCAAAGTTTTAGGCTGATCTAGAGTTGAGAAACCCATAACCCTATGTACTATTCTTTTTGTAGTCTTCACTAGTCCTTTTTCCAACCACAAACATCCATTGTGAATCTTGCTTAAAATAATCATTATCCATTCTATTTTAAAACCTGTAGGGTAAACTAGGGCATGATTTAAACCCTTCTTCTCAACTATCTGAAACTCATCCTTCAAAATTTTTTTTTCACATAGTTTGTCATAGGCTTAAAATATTTCAAGGTCTCTTACAGCTCCTATTTTGCAATTTTAGCACTCCCTTGTATCTTGCACCATGACAACCTTTGGTGGAATAATGGAAAATGTGCCAACAAGGTCATTTTTATAGGTGACTTCAGGGATTGGCCTAAACTCTGGTTGTTTTACCTCATTACTAACTAACTAGACCTCATGACCTTCATTTCCCTATGGGTTATTGGAACTAGAAGCCATTATACTAAACTAGGGTTTCAAATATATTAAAAACTTCAACACTGCATAGTTTGATACTTGATAAATACCTTAGATTGTTGAAATATATGTTGAATTGCTATTGAAATCGATGCAAATGGATTCAAGGTTGGTTTATGATCACTCCTGCACTTTTCTCATCTTTGCTTTGTATTTGAATGATAAAAAATGATCAAAATTTGACCTTATACCTTTCAAAACCAAGCATTAAATGCTTAGTGCATACAATCATAAACTCAGCACTTGAAGGTTTAAACATGACTCGACTTCTACTAGATTTCATTCACTTAGCTTCTACTAGATTTCCACTTCACTCTGCTTCTATTAACATTTCTCAGCTCGGCATCAACCATCAACTTGGTCGCTATTAGCAACTCGGCATCCACTGGAGCTTTACTTAGCATCTAAGGATAGTTTGGCAGTGATTGCAAAAACTTCAAATTTTGACTTGGCATCTATGCTCATGCCAATTTCTTCTTTGTAGTACTTCTTTCTCTTGGGACTGATGTATGATATAGCTTTGTATATTAGGCCCATACACCTATTCTTTCTTAGTTGGATGAGATGGAATCACTTGACCTCTTGGGTGCAGTAATCCCTCCATTTGATATGTTGCACTCATCTTTCTTCTTCCAAGTCTTGTTCATTTGCCCTCTAATTTGTTTAACATATACCTTCTCTTTTCCTTTGTTGACATCTGACTTGGTTGCCTTTGACTTTGTTGGGAAATTCTTGCTGATATGACTAGTCTTCAAGCAATTGAAACATGTGGTTTGACTTAACCATTTTCTGTAATTTCCTCTAAAATGTGTCCTTATGAAATTTTTAGGGGCATGTCCATATTCTTGATAGTACTGACAACTATACCTAGTGTTATAGTCCTAATTGCAGTGATGACCATGGTTATTTCCCTTTAGAGGCTAATTATGTGTCCACATAGGCTTTGATCTACACTCAAATTCTCTATGTCCATACTTCTTGTAGTTATAGTAGTGACCCTCAAATCTTGGTGTCCTCATGGTCTTGGTTCTACATTCATGTGCTTGATGTCCTTGTTTTTTGCACTTTTGACAAGAGCTTGCATTTTTAGGCTTATCATGTTGATGACCATCCTTGCTCCTACAAACATTAGAAGTATGTCCCTTTTTACCATAGAAATGACAAGTTGGTTTAGTGTTCTTACCTCTGTTACTCCTTTCTTCAGTAATCTTGGATGATTCTCCTTGTTCAGTGCTAGTGTAACCAAGTCTTGAAGTATCATTACTAGCCCTTGGTGATTTTAGTAGTTGCTCAAAGTACTTGATAGCCTCATTGGATTTATTGAAGCTTTTTTCTATCTCTTTCTCTCTTTTCAATTCATTTTTTAGTTGATCATTTTGTATCTTCAATGTAGTGATCTCAATGTTTTTCATATTTAGCTCATGATGAGCATTCATCATCTAGCTTAAGGTGTCAAGCTGCATGTTTGAGATTCTTTTAGATTCAATTGTCTTCCCCTCTAGTCTATTGGTAAAATTTCTCTTTTCATCTTCTATCATGGCCTTTTCTTCAATGGCTTTCTTCTTTTGTTCAGTCACTTCACAAAGCAGTATGGCTTGTGACTCTTGTTCAAGCTTGAGTATTATGATTTTTTCTACTTGAGCTCTATTTTTCTCCATTAATTCTACTATTTCTGCATAAAATTCCTTAGAATCTCCATTGAAAAACACTTATCTGGTATCAATCTCCTTGTAGTGTATGTCATTTTCAGCTATGGCTATATCCTTCCTTCTTTTCAAGGACTTTCTCAATTCCTCCCTAGCTTCCTCCAATTTGTGTAGAGTGAGATGCACATCAATCACCTGATTGTCTATGATCTTCCCAAGTTTGAAGACTTCCATCTTCAGATCTTTTCTCTAAGTTGTTAGGCTTCTCCTTGTGAGTAACCTTCTCTGATACCAATTGTTGGAATATTCAAATGGGAAGAGTACTTCTAAGAGGGGGGGTGAATCAGAAGTAATACACTTTAACCTTTCAAATCCTTTAAAATAAATAACTAAAAATAAACTGCATGCATGTAAACATATTAAATAAACATAAAGTAAACACATGCATCAACACACATAACACCAAAATTTGGGAACCCACAAAGCCTCCAAGAATATAAAGGTAAAACTAGGGTGGGGATGATGTCCACAAAATCACTACAGCAATAATTATTTGATGACTTCTAATGGTTTGCCTTGTGAAAGGCCTGCCCTATTAAAGGCTTTACACTGTGTCAATAGTGACCTAGTTAAAGGATTTACAAACACTTTACATGAAGTGTCACCCTATTAAAGGATTTAGTCACCTCTTCAAAGGATCTACAAAATAGCTAGTAGGCTAACCTATCATCATAGGATTTTCACTATCTAATACAATTGCTAGAGAGTATTTGAAATCTTTGACCTAATTTCTTGCAATCTTCAATTGCTAATTTTAGGCACTTGATCTCCTCATTTTGATATTATCCTTGCTTAATCTGATATTTATTCATAACCCTTTCTTTTTTCCATCAACTAGATGTGTAATTGCTGCTCAATTCACTATGTTTGTGATGCCCCTATTGTTTTCCCTATTCTGCAATTTTTCGTATCCACTTAGCAACTTCCTTGACTTCTCTTTAGAAAATTAAAATCATGGGGTCTTATAAAGACTTCATAGATTTAGGGTTAGGTATGAATCTACAATCCATATTGAATCTTGAATTCTTGCTCATTCCTTGCATTTTTCTCATTAGTTGCATGTCTTCTCCATTTTTCTTATTGGCTACATGCTGACTGCATGTGAAATATAAAAGATTCATTCATATCCTTATTATCCTTCAAAATCCTTCTATGTTGGCTCCAAAAATGGTTTACATCTAAGTTTGTGAGGACACAAACTCATATGTTGATTTTGTGTTACTCGAGCACATATTGGACTACTGGTGCTCGGCACATGAAGCATTCTGACTTGCTCTATCTCAACTATGACTTGGCACCTATATATCACTGAGCACCTATATAATGCTTGGCACTTGAATTCACTCAACACTTGTTGGAATTTTGACTCGGCACATACTATAGCTTGGCATACATAGTGTACTTGACTTCTATGTAGAAAGTGGTTAAGTGTGTTAACACTCAAATGTCAAAACCATTCTGAGGCCAACACTTGAGCCTTCCATTTCTTCTACTCCTATTGATATTCCATATGTTTTTGTTCCTAATGATATTTGTATTCACATAGCCATGGATTCAAGTGATTCAATGTAGTAGGATATTCATTATCTTCTAGACTCAATTCCTTGGGATGACTACTTGATAGACATTTCTAGTTTTTTTATGGAGTCCTACATTGTAGATTCAGGAGACACTATTAATGGAATTCATCTTCTATTTAGTGAAGATGATCCTTCTTTAGTTGTTGTGAGGTGACACTCTGACCCTCATCTTCATTTTCTACTTGATTGGTCTTTTGAGGTTGACATGATGGTAGATCCTTTGATACAACAACTGAGGATGTCAGTTTCTCTTTAGAGGAGACACTTGAGTCTTTGATACATGCTCTACATTCATCCAAGTTCATCCCAATTTTTCTTTTTCAGCACAGTGGCATAGTACACATGATTTTGAGGAGGCATTTTTTTGTATTGACAAGGGGACACTTGAGCAAGTTTTAGACATTCCATACATTTTAAGGTTTCTTCCTACATATGGGACAGGCATCATTGATACACCTTTGGTTTTATTTCTTCCTAAGGGGAAGAATGTTATTCTACATTTACGGAGGAGTTTCTACATTGAGCCTTGTGCATCTACCATAGGTGTACATTTTACATTGAGGGGGGGTTACTTGGTCTATCTTCCTCTTCTTCTCTCTTATGGGGAGATCTTTTCCTCACATGAGATCCTTTTCTCTCTCATTTTATTTTATTCTACTTATCTCTCTTTTTGGAGGGGAGTTTTTCCCATTTGGTTTTCCTTCTCTCTCTAGTTTATGAGAGATTTCATTGCATATCTTTTGCACTTTCATATTGTACATGGGTACCTAACATGGCCTATTAGCTGGGACCCATCTTACATTATTATCTATCTTTATTGAGCTTAAGTAAATTCTCCTAAGTTACACTTAAGGGGGAGTGTTGGTATAAATAAGTATTTACTGCTTACAATTTACTTAAGTTTACTTACATTAATGCATTTTCATATTAGTTGTCATGTAGACACCTAGGAGTTTGTATATTCATATGACTTGTCATATTGACAACATAGTAGTGTGTGCTCCAATTGGGCACATGTTTTATTCTACATCTCTTGATGAGATACACCTTTACATTCTTATCCTCACATTGTTGCATGTACATTCATGCACAATGGAGGATAATCCACTCTTGATGGACATGTGCTTAGTTGGTATGTTTATCTCATTGCATGACTCCTAGTCATCTTGATTTCCTTTATATACAAGGAACTTCCATGATGTATTCATCCAATTATCTGATATCAAATTATTTGATTAATCCATTCTCATTTGATCATATCTTGTCTCTCTTGAGCTTCTCGATCTTGGCATTCCATTCTTGCCTCAGGAAAATTCTTACATGGTATCAGAGCTATACCAAATTCTTATAATTGTCTTTCTCTAAGGATTACTTTAAACATTTTGAATGTTTAATAGAATAATGGTAAAGACTCCATTGGTTAAAGCATTGGTCTTTTGATTATTGTTTTGATTTTTCATGTAGATTGCAGAAAGGACACATATCCAAGTAACCAAGATCATCAATCCATCATACATTCACATATCACCCCAATAAATATTTATTAGCTTCTTAATTAAATACCTAAACACCCAAGTCCCCCAAGTTATCTTCTCTAAAAAGCCTCTAGGATGTGAGGTGTAGGCTTATCTACTTTGGTTTTGCAGAGCCAGAATTATAGAGGTTCACATTCATTTGGAGTGGAACCTATGAATATGAAAATTTCTATTAGAAGTTCCCATAATCGGATCATCATTCCATAGGAAACCTAATTTGGTAATTTGGGCACCAAAAAATTGGTGACTTTATTGGGGAGTTGTCTACACAATCATGGACTATGATACGTTATTGGGTTTACAAGGTCAAAAATATAGAGCAAAGAATTTGTACATTCTACTGGAGGAAGAACCTAGAAGAAAAGAAAATCCTCTATAATCAAGGTGGTGACTCTATAATTAAAAGGTATATGAACAATTAGTTGGTAGTAGTAAGAAAGAAGGATACTTTCAGAAGGGTGTCATTGAAGTTTATGTGGGAAAGGGGATCTACACATATCAGTGTTCACCAAGAGTATACTCTTAAGAAGCATTTAATAGAAGAGTAGTGAACATGTATGGCATGATATTAAGAAGTTGTGGGAAGGTGATAGAGTCAATGGGACTCAAGTCCAAGAAGAAAACAATCTTGAGAATGGAACTCAATTTCAAGAGCACATCCCTTTTTAGAGAGGGACTAATTTCTTTCAGCAAAACCATCAAAACTCCCAAGATAATTAGTCTTCAAATGATGAATTTTAAGATGATGAAGAAGATGGTGTTAGAGAATGAAAAATGATTTAATAATTTGCAAAGTTTATTAGGACTAAGAGGGCTACAAGAGATTTGAAAAGGTAGCCTAGTGAGGCCCTAGAGCTAGTTGGAATAACTAGGGATCAATGTGTTACACCATCACTAGGGAGAAAAGAAGAAAGACTTGGAATAGGTAGGAATGTGTTCATAGATTTTCTAACAATTAGAGCTCATAGGTGTAAGCCTTAATAGGTAAGATTTCATAACAATGTTGTGAAGGATATTTTTAGGCAATCAAAGTTCATAGGTAAGAGGTGTAGATGGATTAATCAGTTGCAAGAGTTCAATATAGATATACAAATTACCAAACTGGTTAAAGGACAAGGATTGGCTAAGTTAATGGTAGAATCAAAGTTGGAATCTAACCAAGTGAATCAAATAGAGGAAGGCCATTATGAAGTAAGCATTGAAATATTTCCATGGTATACTTATATTTTATTCTTCCTAAGAACTATGGGTTTTAAAATTAAAAAAGAACTATAAATTTATAGTCTGAAAAATACATTCTTATTAAAGGTGATCTTTACTAGAAAAATAGAGATGGAATATTACTCTTTTGTTTAGATCACTATCAGTCAAAAAAAATATTTACTAAGATGCATAGGGGAGTATGTGGTGGTCATTTCTCTACTAAAATTATTGCACATAAAATTTCAAGGGCTGGTTACTTTTGGCCAATAGTTTTTAAGGATAGTTGTGACTTTGTCAGAAGATGTGAGGAATGTCTAAAATTCTCTAGTAAATTATAATTTGGTGGTGCTTTACCCATGAGACTTATGCAATCAAAGGAACCATTTAAAATGTGGGGAATTGACTTCAAAGGTGAAATTACAAAAAATTCAAGTGGAGGACATAGATGGATCTTAGTTACAACAGATTATTTTTCAAAATGAGTTGAAGTCATTCCAGTAAGATAGACTACTCATAAGGTAGTTGTGGAATTTTTTATGGAGAAAATTATTTGTAGATTTGGAGTATCTCACAAGATTATTCTTGATAGTACTATTTATTTTAGAGCAAAGGAACTTGTTGAATTTTGTAAAGCTTATGGTATCACTATATCTTACTCTACCCCTTACCATCCACAAGGGAATGGGCAAGAAAAATACAGCAATTAAAATATTCTTAAAATCATCAAGAGACATTTGGATAAGAATAAAAAGGCATGGGATTCTAAGATGAATTTGGTTGTATGGGCAAATAGGATAACAGTTAAGAGGTCCATGGGTTTTTCTCCTTTTGAGTTACTATATGGCAAATAAACAAGAATGTCAATACACAAGTTATTGCCTATTTATAATTTCATAAATGAAGAAGGTTAAGAGGAGTTAGATTCATTAGATGAAATATTGAATGCATTAGATGAGCTTAAAGAAAGTAGGAGCGTAGCTCATGAAAAAAAACATGAGGTAGTAGCAGAAGGTAGAAGCATTACATGACAAAATAGAAAAATGCAATAAAATTTCATGAAGGAGATTGGGTGTTAAAGTGGAATGCACATGACCAAGACAAGGGGAATCATGGAAAATTTGAAGCTTTGTGGCTTGGGCCATATGTTATCAATAGTAAGAATGGTGAGGATTCTTGTTACTTGTAGGATATTGATAGTTGTGATCAAGAGTTATCTACTCATGATTAGTATTTGAAAACTTTCTTCTTTCAAAATTGAAAAATCAGTTGTAATTTTAAACATTCCTTCTTTTTGTTTTGTTTTTTTTTCTTATGTTGTTCTTTTTCCTTTCTTGATATAACTATTGGTCTACTTCCTCCATAGATAACTGAATTCTCACTCCACCCACAAGCAGTTCATGTCCCCAACTAGAGCCACTGGTGGAGTTCAATATTTTATAAATATTCTCCACTTTTTATTTTCCTTGATTATATTTGATCTCATTTATTTATTTTCATGTTTCAAATTATGTATCATTTAAAGGATTATATTCATAGCCTAAATTGATTATATGATTGTGATAAAAAAAGAAAAAAAAGAATCACTTACTACATTTCGTTGTGTTTGTAGGGAATTATAATATACCATCTAAAACAAAGGTGCATGTCCCAAAATGGATTCCTAGGGCTTACTCATCACATAGAAATCCCTATTAATGGATCCTAGTTTTTATTTTTTTGAAATTTTGTGAGATATGTGAATTTTTCATATATCACTATAGCTAAAGTGATGAAGCATCAAGTAGCATTGTATGCTATAGCGATGGTAGTAGGGTCATTTTCAAAAGTTGGGTGAGATGTTGCTATAACATATAGCAATCGATTCTATCACTATGCAGAGAGGACAAATTTTTAATATAGCAATGAGCAATAAAGAGAGATATATCACTATGACCTTTAGCAATCATCAGGAATTGAAGAAATAAGGTTTTGGTTTTAGCAGTTAGCAATGAAATTGGTTGATTGCTATGTTCTACAGTGATAAAGTAGTATGATTGTCAACAGTGATTGCTATTGCCTATAGTAATAGATTAAATTTGATTATGGATCGCATATGGAGAAATATAAATATGGCATTAAGCAATGAGAATTTTCATATTACTATATACTATACTGATACTATGAGAACCTGTAACGATGGCTAAAGCTTGTGATCACTATACCCTATAGTGAGATCATCTATTAGAGGTCACAGATAAGGGGTTTTTCATATAATAATGAGCAATAGGGTTATCACCATTATTATAGAAATGAGTTTGAAAAGTAGAATAGAATCACTATTTAGGGTCTAAGACATAGCGATCAAAGGTGTATGTATGTTTTTTCATCAAAAGCTTCATTGATCAAATATTTGAATATATTTTATGAGGCAGGGAAGTAATGATAGGAAATGACCACTGACACTCTTTGTGTTGTATTGCAATGATGAAAATCTTTATGGCATTAATTCATGCATGGAAATAAATGTACAAACATATAAAGTTCATTGTACAAAAAGAATAATCATTCTACACTATGAATTCAGAGAATTTCATACAGCTGTAAGGTTTTCTATTAGTGCACTAAGTTTACAGTGATCTAATTGAGAAAGAATTTTAAGAAAAACATGGAGAGTTCTAGTGTGGTACACAAAAGGAAGGTTGACAAAGTGAAGAAAGCTAAAGCTAAGAATAAATAGAGAACAAAAGAAGAAATTCCACCCAGAGAGCTAAATAAGGACTTGATTGAACAGATCAATTTTGCTAGGCCCAAATCTAGAAGGAGTAAGTTTTATTCTTCAAACAAATCAGAAGAAAAATACAATGGGGAAGGAGGTGTTTGGTCTAGAACAAGGAGTTATGAACTCTTCCTATACCACTATGTTAGGAGAAATCATCCATGGGAGATGAATTTAGGGAAATTGGTTGTCTCCAATGTATTTGTGAATGTCGAATTGTTGAAGATTATTATTAGTAAGTAAAATAATGATGATAAGTGTATATATGAAAATACAGGGGAGAAATTTATGGATATTTCAATTGACTCCTTAAATGAGGTTTTTCAAATTAACAAATGGTCTCACATAGAAATTTTCATTTACTGAGTTAAAAAATGAATATGAGAGGTCAGATATCCTACATGCAATGGAAGATAATGTTGCATAAGGTTGTTAGGGAACCACTGCCTATAGTAGATGGACCTCAATTTAATATTATCATGGTCAAATCATACCTTTACATGACATATCAGTCATGTGGGTAGGTAGGAGAAATGGGAATTCTAGACCAAATAGATATTGAACCAATGGTGTTGGCATTTGATATTCAAATTATGGAGCCTAGGACCTATGATTATTCTAAGCATGTTGTGAAAATATTCATTCTTCTATTGTTAGTTTTAATTATTTTGAATGCCCTAGTTTTAGACATTATTATTTTCTTATGCATATGGTTTTGTATTATGGTCAATTGAGAGGTATGAAAATTTGAAATTAAATGTGCTAGAAATAAATGGTAAGGCAAGGCCAATTCAAATGTGGACTTCAATATGGGATTATAGATACAGTGTGTCTTGCTATCTTACTTTTGAAGATCATTTTTCCTAGTCCTTGTATACTCTTCTTGGGCATCAAGCTTTCCCTTCCATCATCCCTAACATAAAAAGGTTTTTGATACCTAAGGATAAAGGATTGTGAGAAAAGATTAAGCACAATTGGAGTGATTGGTATACATATGATTATTTCACATGTTTTAGAGTTTTTGGATTTAAGAGTAAACCATATAGATTTCCAATCTCAATATCTAAAATGATTTCTTATTTGGAGATTGTAAGGAAAATCTCAGAATCAAGAAAACAATATTCTAGAAGGAAACAAAGAAAGAAAATCTTTCTCCCTACCACTTTATCCTTTGCGGATTTTACAATTTGTGCCACCAATTCATATGATAAAATTGGATAAAATTTTAAAATGAATATCATGTGTACACCATGGATCCATGGACCCAATATGATCATGAAGGATATATTCATACCTATAGAAAGTCACAAAAATTGGAGGATTTTTTCCATAAAAGAATTAAAGATGAAGAGAATTTCAAGAATATGGAATGGTTGGAAGTTCAGAAAAATTTGTGGGAATAGAAAAAAGATCTTGAAGAGAAGAGATAGCAAGAATTGGAGAAATTCAAAAATGACATACATAATTTTCTAGATTTCCCTTTTCTAGTGACTATAACTTTAGACAAGTCATCACTTCAAGCATTAGAATATGATGTTTAGATTCTTGAAAAGGTAGACATTGAAAAGGATAAAAGAATCCTTGAGTCTAGAAAGTTTGTGAGTTATGATGACTTTGTCAAATCAAAGGAATGTATTTATGTGTTATACAACTACATAGGCAAGATGTTGAGGTAGAGTTTTCAACACATCACTCCAAAAAATGAAAAGGAGTTTATGGCCAGCCTAAAGGAGGATATTAAGAAGGAAGTAGAGAGCATGACTTCAACAAAATGGAGAGAACTACTTAATGAAGTGAAAATCATGATTTTACAAGGATGGGATTTGAGTGCATCCTATATTTTTGATAGCTTGATCAAATCTAAAAACAAGGATATAAAATTGGATGTTCAAGGTGTGAAGGATGTAATCATTGTTTCCATATTTATGGAAGATGGAATGTCAATGTTATTATGTTCTCTCTATCCTCCAAATAAGAGGCCATAGATTATTGATATTGATTGATATTTTGGACACTTAATGACATTTAAAGTAGGGGTGAAAGACCCTAATAAATCATAAACTGTGCAAGTAGACATGGCCCTATTTAATCTTTCACAAATGAAGTAGGTGACATTTCAAAGAGATAATTGGAGAGCAATGTATGAGAGCCTAGTAAAAATAGGAAAGCCATAGATCTAGCCTATGATTGTATCACGATGATGCCTTGAAGAGTGAATTGAAGAGATTGAAGGAGGAAAACAAAATGCTAAAGGATGTATCCCTAATTAAAAGGGAAATATCTAGTTTTGTATTAAAAAATCATTTTAGGGTGTTGTTGACCAAGATAGGGTAGGTTTTGGATTTTTACAATGCATAAAAGCCCTTGGCTCTCCATTATATTGATATATATAGAAAGCACATCAAAGAAAATTATGATCTTGTAGAGGAGGAAGACATTCAAGAGGTAAATAGATTAATACATGATCTTAATAAATGCACACAAGAGTTTCAAACTATTTTTAAAGTATCTGAGGATTTAGTAACAAAGCATGGATTTTTGTCCTAGCATGATGCAGATGGAAGACAATAGATAGGGAAACATGGATAGGGATTTTTTGTGCAATGCAGAAACAGGACCTAAGAGCAACAAAGAATGATGATCTATAGATGATAATAACTAGTGTGTAGATTGAGTGGATGATTGAGTTTGAGATCAAGGTTCATGAAGTGATTTTTGATGCAAACCTACTCAAGGATGAAAAATATCAAGAGCATATAATACTATGAAATGAATTTATTGAGGAAATGGCATTAGATTCATCTTAATGAATATTTTTCTCTTATAGACTTTTTTTTCTTAATCAGTAGCTATTATTAGTTGGTTAGCTATGATAAATTTTGTATACAAAGGGACACACCTTTTCATTTTGTAAACAATTCATTGTCTATAATTATAAGGATTTGAAGATATCATCATCATATTTTTTTGTACATATATTTTATAGAGAAAGTTGATCCTTTTTACTTTGGATTGTGTTATCTTTATGCACTAGCAACACATGTATTTGTGGTGAAAGATTTCAAGTCCAATAAAAGGGTTTCATATGCTCAATAGATCTTTTGGTGATATCATTTTTGTCTCATACATTTTGTTTCCTCAAATCAAATTTCAAGTTTTCTTCAATTGAATAATCAATTGATTGCATTCAATAAGTTATTTCAATGTTTCTAAAATAGTAATATTATATTAATTAGTTGATCTGTATTGTTGTCTTGTTGGGCTCTTCAAGAGAGTTAAATTCAATAAGACTTGTTTATTGAAATTTATTTAACTATTCATCAATTCAACCATCGTTAAAGTGATAAAAAATTGTCTTAAAGATATTTATTGTCTATTTCTAAGGGTTACTTTAAACATTTTGAATGTTTGATAGAATAATGGTAAAGACTCCATTGGTTAAGGCACTAGTCTTTTGATTATTGTTTTGAGTTTTCATGTTGATTATAGAAAGGACACATATCCAAGTAATTAAGATCATCGATCCATCATACATTCACATATCAACCTAACAAATATTTATTAGCTTCTTAATTAAATTCCTAAACACCCATCTCCCCTAAGCTATCTACTCTAAAAATCCTCTAGGGTTTGAGGTATAGGCTTACCAACCTTAGTTTTGTAGAGCCAGAATTATAGAGGTTTGCATTCATTTGAAGTGGAACTTGTCAATTAGAAAATTGCTATTAGGAGCTCCCATAATTGAATCATCATTCCATAGGAGACCTAATCTACTAATTTGGGCACCAAAAAAACCAAAACCACCTTAGACATGAAAAAATAGATGACTAATTTATATAAAAAATAGTTTGATTCAAAGAAAATTATATGTCAAGAACATTATCAAACTGAAAATTACCTGGAGAAATGAGAATAGTATCATAATTAGACACTACAATCAAAAGTATAATATGACTTGATGTTGATGCTTTGTTGGATTGAATTTTTGACATTGATAAATATTTTGATTGTGAAAATATTCATTTTGATAAGTGAAGATAGCAGCTACAAATTTGAAAAGGCATGCATGTCTTTAGTGGGAACACTTGCAAATTGATAGACAAAGAATAGGTGAATAAAATATCAAGACTTGGGTAAAGATGGTTGGTGATTTGAAAAAATAAATTCGTTTCTACCAATTTTCAAGTAAATTTGTTGAGAAAAATGCAAAATCTGATACACAAAGATATGACTATGAAGGATTATGTTAAGAGATTCTATAAGCTGGATATTAGATTTGGACATGATGATGAAGTTGAGAAATTTGGTAGATATTTTAATGGTTTGAGGGATTCTATACAAAATTAAATCAGTTTTATAAATATGAAAAGTGTCAAAGAAGCTTATTTGTATGCCTTGAAGGCTAAAGAGAAGTTGGAAAAGAAGCAAGAGCATAGATAAAGAGCAAGAGGTGGAAGATTGCAATGAAGTAGAGAAAGATCTTATGGAGAGGGTAGTGGATCTAATAGAAAATCTAATGACAAAGGAAAATATAAATGGAAAGAAGAAAATGGAACCAAAGGAAGAGGTAACTACACTACAAGTACTTATATTGATTACTCTAGGAATAGTAGTAATGGGAAAAGAGAGGATAGATCTTAGTTATTTTTTATGTGTGATGAAGTACATAAAGATCTTGAATGTAACTTTTCTAGAAAAAATATGGGAAGCATTAGTAGAAATGCTTTGATTTAGGAAGAATTCATTGATATGCCTAATGAACCTAAGAACAATGAGAATTCAAAGATTAGAATAACTTTCTGGAATGAGAAGCTAGATAATGAACCTATTTTTTAGGACAACTATATTTAAGACCAAAATATGTAAAATTAAAGATAAATGTTGTAAAGTGATTATTAACAATGGTAGTTCTAAAAAGTTGGCTTTTAAAGAGTTGGTATCTAAATTGAGCTTATAGAGACTAGAGCACCCTAACCATTATCACATTACTTTGATCAAGGAAGAAAATAAATTGTCAATAAGTGAACAATACCTTGTGAAATTCAAAATTAGCAATTACTTTGAAGAATCTTTGTGTGATATTATGCCTATAGATTGTTGTCGTATAATTTTGGGAAGATCTTGGTAGTATGTTAGCATGAATAGTGATGATAATACATCGGGGAGTATCCTAAGCATTGGAGAGTATTGACATGTTGTATTCATGATTGTGTTTGTCATTGATGTCAACATAGTAGTAAGTTTGTGAAAAGTAGAAGATAGAGATCTGAGTTGTATGGATAATATTTTGATTGTCTAGTGATGCACATTCATGGGCATGTTTCATATTGTGTCCTAATGTTAAGGTTCAATGTGTAGTACCTATGTCAAAGACATACAAAATATATGTCTCATTTGTAGAGAGTAGTACGAAGAAAAAGTATCTAAGAAGAAATTTTTGATGTTTGTATTATATCATCTGACAAATATATAATCTAGAGATGTGTGGTCAGCCAGTGACATAAGACAATTTGATGATGACATCAGCAAATATGTAAGTAGTAGTATTGCACATGTGAGAAGTTGTGTAGACTGTGAGATGACAGTGCTATTATAATTATGACTTAATTATCTTATTATAATTAATAGTGAAAGCCTCAAAGCCAACTCAAGGAATTATTTTGGAGATACAGTATAAAGTAAATATTTTTTCCTTGTTTGTATAACATGAGGAAGAGTCATGGTTATTATATTGAGTGAGAAGTGTGAAAAGGAGGAGAGTGTTTGGTGAATGTGAGGAAGCAATTCAAGGGATTATTGGATGTAAGATATGTGATCTAGTTACAATATTAGAAGAAGAAGTCTAGTTGATGGGATAGAGAAAGGGGAAGGAATAGTAGTATTCATTTATATTATTCTACAAGGAATAATACAGGTATAATTTTGATAGTGGCTTCATTGGTCTTGCCCTAAAGCTATTTGGATAATGGGTTCATTTTTCTTCTCCAATTCCTAATAGGGTTGGAATCTCCTAACAAGGATTTAAAGTCTCGGATTGATATGTATTGAATTTTGTTATAGAATCCTTATAAGGTCCATCCTCTAAAGAGGAATATTTATATTAGTACATCATCTTGTGGCATCCTCGCCAAGGTTTTCCTAGCTAACATATATGGTGTTATTGTGTATGAGTATCTTGTTGTGGTTTTATATTATATTCCTCACGTGATTAATTTATATTAAAGTTGTTAATGGTGATAATAATTGGGTAACTAATTCAACCCCCCCCCCCTTAGTTATATTGGTGGACTACATATTCTAACAATTGGTATCAGAGCTTCAGGTCCTTGGAGGAAAAGATTAGCATATTTGGGAGATCAATGGTGAATACTTTTAGATAGGATAGTCCTAGATTTGATGGGGCCAATTATGATAATTGGAAAGAGAAGATGAAGACTCATCTATTATGTATGGGTAAGGATTACTAGCTTTTGACTAAAAGTGAAAAGAAAATTATCAAAGAAAGGAAGATTGAAGAATATAGTGAAGCAGAGAAGCTTTACTATCAACTCTTCCAGAGAATGAATACAATCAGGTAAAGTCACTTCGAACATCTCATAAGATTTGGACAATAGTAGAATCTATTTTTGAAGGTCATACACATACAAAAAGTGTAAGATTGAAAAATTGGATATATATGAATTTCAAGATGCTAACATGATGGAAGATGAATCTATAAGAAACTATATTGGTATGATATCAGATATTATTACAAGAATCAAGACATATGATGGAAAAAAGGAAGAAGATGAGGTTATGTCGAAGATATTGAAGACTTTGACACCACCACTTGGGTGAGTAGCTTAGATGATTCAACCACTTATACCATGTACTAAGGATTTTACTAGGGAAAGGTTGCTTGGAAGATTGGAAGAAATAGAAGTAGGTCTAAGACAATCAAGAGAACTAGCAAGAGTAGAGACAGCTTTTAGTGCTTTAAATGTTCAACCAAGTTTTTCTAGAAGTGCAACTACACATGGAGATTTTTCTAGTAGCAAAAACCTAGATCTAATGAAGATAAGAAGATTGAAGAAGGTATAATCCTTCTTGTGAGAAGAGAAAAAGATGGTAAGAATATTTTTAAATGTTGGACTTGTAATGATTTTGGTCATTACGCATCTAAATATCCTAAAAGAGATTAAAAGTATAAGGGAAAGTTTAATCCTAGAAGACCTAGGAATTTTTTGTATGCTAATGAAGAAGAGGAATCTAATGAAAAAGGTCAGAGTGAAAGTGATGATGAGCTAGGATTTTTAGCTATTAAGGAAGATGATCTTGATAAAGAAATTAGAGAAGAAAAGGATCTAGTTTCTCAAGTTGAGAAGAAATTTGATTGAATAATAGATCATGGATGTTCACATCACATGACTGGTGATATGAATAAGTTTTCCAAATTAAGGACCTATGATGGAGGTATTGTTAGAGTTGGTAACAATGCATCCTCTCACATTATTGGAATAGGATCCATTATTTTAGATGGAAAGACAAACACTAAAGATGTTTACTTTGTTGATGGATTAAAGCATAATTTGTTGAGTGTTCAACAATTGGTGGACAAAGGATATCAATTAAAATTCACAAAAAAGACTTGCACTATCAAGGATAAAGATGGTAAGATGATTGGAATTGGAACTAGGTCTAGAGGTAATGTATTTCAATTGAATCCCACTGAAATGACATGTTTGGTTGCAAAAGTGGATAACATCTGGTTATAGAATAGGAGATTTTGTCATATAAACTTTGATAATATTTTCAAAGTTAGTAGCATATTTTTAGTTAGAGACTTTCCTAAGATGATAAATCCTACTAATATTTTTTGTAAAGAATGTACTTTGGCTAATAAAAAGAAGATATCATTTCTTAGCAAGAAGTTCATAACCATAGAGAAGTTGGAGATTGTTCACACAGATCTAAGTTGTCCCTCTAGAACAAGAGGATTATATAGTGAAAGTTATTTCATGATTTTTGTTGATGATTTCACTAGAATGATGTGGGTAGCATTTCTTAAAGAGAAGTTTGAAGCTTTTGAGAAGTTTAAGATATTTAAGAATAGAGGTTGAGAATGAATTTGGTATTAAGATAAAATGTTTGAGATCAGATAAAGGAGGAGAATTCACCTCTAGAGATTTTAACATGATTTGTGAAGATAATGGAATCTAGAGACAATTATCTTCACCTTTGACACTTGAACAAAATGGGATTATAGAAACAAGAAAAATATCAGTAGAAAAGGCGGCCAAATATTGTTTGAAAATAATGTTTCTAAGACTTTTTGGAGAGAAGAAGTCAATACAGAAGTGTACACTATGAACAGAGTCCAGATCATAAAAGGTATTTATAAGGAAGAAAATAAGACCTATCCTCAACCTAAATTTCGAAAAGGAATGATCCAAATTGATTAACCACAAGGAACTAGTCAATGCACAGTTGGATCAAGCAATGGAGAATAGGGAGAAAGGAGATCCTCTAATCTTACTATTTGAGAAGTAAGTACTTGAAATCTGAAATAAATTAACAAACAAATACTTACCTTGAAATAGGATAAATTTGGAAAATGCTGATTTTTGGTGTTCGTGTATAGTTTCGAGGATCTCTGCAACCTATTCTAGACTTGGAATGTCGAGACATAGATGAATAGAAAGAAAATAGGGCCAACCCTCAACCCAAATTTCCAAAAGGAATGATCCAAATTGATTAATCACAAGGAAGTGATCAATGAAAAGATGGATCATGTAATAGAAAATAGGGAGAAAGGAGGTCATATGGTCTTCCTATTTAAGAAGTATGTGCTTAAATGTTGAAATAGATAAAATAAAAATACTAACCTTAAAGTAGGATAAATCTGGAAATTGCTAATTTTTGGTGTCTATGTATAGTTTCAAGGATCTTTGCAACCTATTCTGGACTAGAAATTTTGAGATGGAGAAAACCCAAAAAAAAAATTCCTTTTGAGAGGAGGTCAACCTTGACCCTAGTCAACTTTAACCTGCACTACTCTAACAAAACTTATGTTTGCAAATCCTACAAGTTCAATGAAAAGAGTATCCAAATTTGCACTTTAATTTGTTTTTCCACACATGTATCTATAAGAAAAATAGTTTTCTTGTATGGATGAGGGGTTTACCTTGGTCAAACCCCAGTCTAGAATTAACCCTAATAATGGAATTGAAATAAGGAATGCTAGAAAATAGTAGAAGTAAATCTAACAATGAAGCTATGATATTCAATGGATATGCAATTGTATTTGAAATGTAAATAAGTATATTGATATGAAAGATTGAACGTAACATTAACAAATGTAAATCAAAACCTCCATGTTTGTATGCATAGAATCCACCTTTATAGAAGAATAGATATATCTTGAAGATGAACAAAGGATCTTGAAGGAAGATCACACCACCATGATGTCTAGATCTAGGGTTTTAATGATGAATTTTGAATGCTTGAACTAAATATGTTCAAACTCTTGAATGCTTCAATCCTTGACCTTCAATGGAGAACTTGAATGCTTGAATGATAGAATGCTTGATAATAGATCTTGGATGCTCTTCATAAAAAAGTAGATAATAACTTTTCCTATAGAAAATAAATAATAGATAGGTGTCAAAATGAGGGAAGAAGGCTTCCTTATATAGAGATCTAGGGTACAAACACCTAGAGAAGGCTGACATAGGAGCATTAAATCCCATTTAACCATAAACCCCTAGAAATGGATCTAGATTAAATGTAATTTAAGAGTATAGCATTATGAAATCTAAAACAACTAGCTTGGAAGTGGGAAAATGAAACATTTCAAAGCCTGATATCCCAAAACTCCAATATATTGAAAAATGGACCTAGGGTCAAGGATTAGGTCAACCTTACCCTAGGTTAGGGTTGAGGTCATCCTTGACCTAGGTCATGGTTGAGGTCAAGCTTGATATAAAAGGTCATCCTTGACCCATAAAGTCAAAGTCCTTAGTTTCATAGAGAAAGTTTTCAGAAAAAGGATAGAGAGAGAGAGAGAGAAGAATAATAATAATAGGTGGAAAAAATCTAGATCCATGAAAAGACCCATTCAAGGAACTTGACATGATCCTAGACCACTTACTCAATGGACTAAACACTCTTAACACAGAAGTGCTTCCATTTTAAGATGATATAGGAGAAAACTCCTAAAACTTTTATCCTTTTGAAGGGAGGCTGGCCTTGACCCAGATAGAGGGGCACAACCTTACCCCAAAGAACAATTGTACATCAAAAAGTTGACCTTGACTTTCACAACTCCAATGAAATTTATTTTCATGGATCTTGCAAGTTTGATGAAAAGGGCATCCAAATCTACTCTTTAATTTGTTGTTCCACACCTGTATCTATAAGAAAAATGGTTTGTTTGTTTGGATGAGAGGTTTACCTTGGTCAAACCCCAGTTTGGAATCAACCTTGAAATATAATTGAAATTGCAATATGTATAAACAAAGCAAATGGAACTATTCACCTTGTTTATATTGAAATCATTGTGGAGGATTTGAATCCTTGAATCCACAATTATGAATTTAGAAATGTATGTTGGATATCTCAAATCAATGGCATTAGATCTTCAACACCAATCTTGAATGTATCTTTACATAGAAAAAGACTTGGATGAATATGGATGGAGAAATCTACAACAAGAGGGCTCCATAGAGATTGAATCCTTCAATAGCTAACCATGGACCTCCTTGATGAATTGGATCCTTACACACCTATTAAATTCTTGAATGCTTGATAAATAGAAGATCTTCACTTCATAGAATAATTGTTTGTTCAATATCTCTTGTGTCCATAAACTTCATAATAGGTGGATGTGCTTATGAATAATGGATGTGAAAATGAGGGAAGAAGGCATCCTTATATAGAGATCTAAGGTTCAAACTCCTAGAGAAGGATGACATGGGAGCATTAAATTCCAATTAATCTTAACTACTAGAAATGGACCTAGATTAAATGTAATTTAAGAGTCTATCATTCTAAAACCCAATATAACTGACCCAAAAGTGGGAAAAAGAAATTTTTCAAAGCCTGATGTCCTAAAACTCCCAAAAATTAAAAAATGGACTTGGGGTCAGGGATGAGGTTGACCCTTCCCTAGGTCGAGGTCAAGGTCATCCTTGACCTAGGCTAGGGTCAAGGTCAACCTTGACCTTAAAGGTTGTACTTGACCCAAAAAGAAAAATTCCTCAACTTCACAAAGAAAGTTGTTAGAAATAGAGAGAGAGGGGGGAGGGGAAAAATAAATCCATCCAAAGACCCATTCAAGGCACTTGACATGACCCCAGACTACATACTCAAAGGGATAAACACTCTTAAAATGGAACTGCTTCCATTTTAAGATGATACGAGTATGAGCAAGACCCCTTATGAATTATTGTTTGGTCATTCACCATTAGTTAAGTATTTCATAATTTTTGAAAGCAATTGTTACTTTAAGAGAGATGATAATATTGGTAAGTTTGATCCATGAAGTGATGAAAGTATGTTTCTTAACTATTCATTGAAAGCAAGGCATATGTATGTTTTAATCATAGAGCTAAGATAATAGATGAATGCACAAATGTAAAGATTGGTGAAAAAATTGTAAGGAAAAGAAGTTAGATTACAATTCAGATGAAAAAAAAAGATAATACTAGAGTTGTTAGATAGAATATAGAAGCTTTCTTTGAGACTAACAATGATATGCAGAATGATATACAAACTATTGAGAAAAGAGAAAGACAGAGATCTAAACCAAGAGATGAGATAAGAGTTGAGTTGGAAACTCCTACATCTAATAGAAACATGGCAAAGAATCACCCTCCAGAGTAGATAATTGGAAGAAAAGACTGTTGGTCTGACTTTTTCTGCAGTAAAAAATTTTTCAGTTAAACCATAGAAAAGTCAGATGTTCTATGTCTAAGTGAAGCATAGGGTTTTGGATAAACCATCTATAAGAAATAATCACCATATGAGCCCTATATTCATCCCTATTCATAAATGGTCGGGGGCAAAATTTTTAATTTTCAAAAGAGGCGAATATGCTTTCATATTCCTTTTCCTTTCTCCCGGGTTACCTTTCTTCCTATTTGTCCCAACCGTCGGATCCGATTAGATCTACCGCTGGCGTTACCTCGCTATTGAGAGTTGCATGCTCATTAAGTATAGCGAGATAGCGAGTATTGAGTTTTTTAAGCGGTGGGACCATGAAGTGAAGATGCGGCGATCAGAGATTTGCTTATTAAATGTTTTATTGTGCAGGTACACTTTGCAATTTTCCATAAAAAAGGGGAGAGAGGGACCCACTAGAATATCTGACATCAGAGCCAGAATGTTGATTTTTTCGGAAGTTCCGCCACCTTGCTATCGAAAAATTCAGGCACTTCACCGTTAGTGAAGTAGCGAGGCCACGTGAAAATCTAAAAATGATGACATTGCATCTTGCTTGTATCATAATTACACCAGGTGGCATGACCAGTCATAAATACCGTTGTCAGAATCAGTTTTAATTAACAGAAGTAATTACTGGGTAACCCTTGCATTTTTCGGCACGAAATCCTTTTAAGTGCCGAAGCTCGCTACCTCGCTATCGGAAAATTGAGGTGCTTCACCGTTAGCGAGTTAGCGAGGCCCCGTAAAATGGCAAAAGATCGGCAAGATCTTTGATGACGTGTAATGATAGATGACTGTGATAAATTTTGACATGTGCCAGCTATGCAGAGATCCGATTATCATTAATACCTATCTGACTAAATGTACAAGAAATCTTGAACGTCAGTTTGAAGTGGATCAACGGAGCTCGCTACCTCGCTATGAAGAGTTGCAAGGAAGATAATTACAGCGACATAGCGAGTTGGGCCCACTGCCTTCTTTCTTAAGAAGTCCTGTAGCATATCTTTTGATCATTTCTTGATCCGATCAACGGTTGTCGCCGCCTCGTCATGGCAAGGTGCTTGTTCTTTATGCATAACAAAGTAGCGACATGCTGACACGTGTTCTCCGTCGTCAGTGGGTCTAAATGTAAGCGCCATCAAAAGAAAGAATTATGTACGTGGAAAGCTCTCATTGGGTAAAATAACTGACATGGCAAATATAACTCCTAGTTGTTCTCTTTGTACCGCATGATCGTAGGATCCTTGAAGATCAACGGCGCAATTTTAAATAAAAAATGTAGTGCCACTCTCTGTATTAATTAGACAAGAAAGCTTCGTCCGTGAGGAAAAACAGAGTATAATACAGAGAGATTGCATCAGTTTCATTTCACGCGAGAAAAGATTTGAAGCCATTCTTGTGCAGAAGCCATTACTGAAAGAAAAGCGTGCCAAGGTTGATAAAAAATTGTCAAGTTATCTATTCACGAAAATTTTGCAGGAATACAAAGGAGAATTGAGACAGAATTCAAGTAAGTAAAACTGCCATCATCTTCGTTGAGCTTTTAAGTTTTAAAAAGGATAGCCCAAGATGCCTCCTAAGAAGGGATTTACAGGTGCAGTAAACTACCTGGATAGAAATGTGCATGATGATTTGCTTGAGTTACTTCCTGAATCTACTGTAGAAACGGTGCAAGTTAAGAGGTTAACCTCACTCAACCCTAGGCTTAGGGTAGCTGATGGATTGTATGATAAGGGTAATTGGGTCCGGGATGCTCAAACTGCTCAGACTGGTTTGAGTTTATTCAAGAAATGGTTTGCAGAGAGAAAGTTATATGCCCCTCATGCCAATATATGGAATTGTGATCTTGGGAAGCTTGTTGTCGCAGCGTGTTTATGGATTTTGACCTGCTTGAAGCTATAGCAAAAAACTATGACCAAGCCACTAAGGTAGTGAGAAGAATAGATGGTGAGGCTTTAGTTACCATCAGTCCCGAGGAGATTAGGAAGGTTTTCAGTCTGGGACCCCTCACCATGTATCATGTGCCCATTAATCTGATAGATTTAGAAAAAGAATATATATCCAAGAGGGATGTAGTTAGACAGGGTGCACTGAAAGCCCACATAGGCCGGATTGGAGGCCTTCCAACCATAACATCATCTTCTAAAGAACCCTTCAAGAAATCATGTTTTAATGCCAGGGCAGTGGAGATATATAGGACCCTGTGCAGAGTCTTCGGAGAGGGCGAAGAAGATTTTATTCTGGTGAGCTTCATGTATATGATCACCCAAATCTCTTCTTTTGGTGTGGAAATAATTTTTGATTTTGCATCTTACTTGGAAAATGAGATTCATCATGGATTGGTGGGGATTCCACAGGGCAAGGTGGAAAAGGTTTGGGGTCAGTATTCCTTACTGATGCATATGTTTCTTTTTAAAGGGGCCACTTATTTTGGTAAAGAAATGGTTTTGAATAGAGAACAAGAAGGGGAAGCACTGCCAGTCCAATTATGGAGTGCAGACATGACCTGAGAAGCAAAAAATGCTAGCTTCGTTAGATTTGATAGGCACTTTGCCTCCAAACTAAGGTGCCTCATATTGAGTGACAATCCCAGAATCCCTAAGGCATTAATGCACCTTGTCAGGCCTATGGAAAAAACCCATAATCTAAAAGTTTCACATAATTGGGGAGATATTATCCCATATTCAGTCTCAACGGTCATCAGGGTCTATGGATTCAAAGGAACACCCCATGTGTTACCCTATCAAGTACCTTTAAAGGTAGGGATAGCTGAATTTTTGTGGCAGTTGGGAGGAGTGGAGGAGGCCTTTTTGCACAAAAGGGGGACAGGATCAATTTTTCCTACTTGTACTATAGCCCACCAGTTTGTGATAACTAAAGAAGGGTGGGTCTTTCTCCATAAAATTTTGGATCAATATAAAATGGCAGTGTCTCACTCTCATTTTTGTGATACAGAAGGTTTCTTCAACTCTGCCCTTAGATTGAGAATCAAGCTTCGTCCAGTTCAGCATGAATTCTATTTTCCTGAAGATATAATAAGAAATGAATACTCTCTCCATGAGCAAGAAATAAAGAAAGAAAAATGGAGAGTCTATTCAAAAGTTTTGGAATTCATTAATTGTTTTGACAAAGATTTCAGTCCTCTTAGTAATGCTGCAAACAATGCAGATAAAATACATAAGCTCATGAGTAATTTCTCTGAGATAATGGAAGTAATGAATGAGAAGAAACAGCATTTTATTAATTCTTTTCCAGATAAAGCCAGAGAAATTATGAGAAAATTGGGTTTCACCCCCAACATTGGAATAGGTCCACTGGTGGTACGGAAGAAAATAGGATATACTATTGTCCGACAGCAGGTGCCCATTGTGCATAAAGAAAAATAGATAGTTGAATCCACCAGCACTGTCCTAGAAGAAAGACCCCCTGAACCTTCCCCCAAAAGAAGGAGAATAATAAGGGAGGAAGAATCCCCTGATGAAAGTGGCTCACCTTCTCAAACCCCAATAAGAATTGAGGAAGAATAGCTCACCAATGAGCAATTCGAACAAATGGGGTCACAAGGAGAAATTTTTGTTACACAAGCAGAGATTGATGAAGGGAACCCTCAGGAACCCCCTGTACCAAGTTTTGAATTAACTACAGCAGATTTCAGAGGAAGGGAATTGGACCCTGTTTTGGAACAAGCCAGTCAGCATTTTTTGTCTGATAACAATTTTGTAAGATCTAGGGCTTTCCATCAGTTTGTGTGGAGAGTAAACATGCACATTTTTGAGCAAAGGTGTAATAATATGAGAGCAGAACATCCAGAAATGGATGAGACCTCCATTCAAAATCTAATAAAGGAACAAATGGTGCAAGAGTTCCAAAATATAACCCCTGATGAGGGAAGACAGATGGTAAAAAATGCTAATGTTTTATTATTGCCCAATTGGGACATTGCTGACGCATTAATTTTTAATTTTGTTTCAAATAATTTAGGACTCCAGGATCCAAATAAAGAGGAATTCTTGGGTACGGTGTTCAGCAATGATCAAGCTGCCCTTTTTATGTGGTCCCTGAGAAGAGGATCTAGAATTACTTCATCACAGCCTGATGATTCAGGATTAACAGGGAATATCATTGTAAGAAGAGTTGCTGACACTTCAAATGTACAGGCAGCCCACATGAATGTGGATTGTTCTAAATTTGCCCTGGCTACTGCTGAAAGAGGAGAGAGGGAAATGACTGATATGCATAATAAATATGAAATAGTGGTGGAAGCCTATAACCAAGAGGTAAAAAGGAGAATTGAGTTAGAAAACAGGGTATCTCAATTAGAAAAAGTACTTGGAAAGAGAAAAGTGGGAGAATCCAGTACATTAAGAATTGCATATCCCCCACAGTCATCTGTGGGATTAACCCCTATTATTGAGATACCTGACACCCCTGAAAGACCCCAATTCTATACTGCAGAGGAATTTGAAGCAGAAAAAACCAAATTACATGAGTGGCAGATAGAATTTAGAAATCAGCAGGAAGAGAAATGGAGGCAGGGTGTGACATATTTGAGGGATAAAATACAATGGTCAAATTTTTATGATCAGTTGACAAGGATTGTAACCCTCATGGATGAGTTAAATAAAGAAAAGAATGGACTAGATTCTCTTGCATAGAAGTGGAGACAGAGAAATAATGATGTTACAATTATTTGTATATCTACAGTTCAAATGCCTTATCATCAGGTTGAAAGGATTTTTGATTTATTGAATCAATTAGATAATTTTGAAAATAAAAGAAATTCTTTACAGAGGAAATTGATACTCTATTTTTCAAAATATCTTCCTAAAAAATTCACCCTATTTCCTTGTGCCTTAGAATCTGTTGATACAGTAAAGGAAAAAGACAAATGGAAAAAGGAAATGGATGAATTATTCGATAACAGAATAACAAACATCATCAGTGAGACTGGCCATTGGTTTTGGGCAAAGACAAATGAAGAGCTAGTAAAAATACAATTATATTATGCTGATATAAGAAAAGATTTCGATGATTTAGAAGAAAATGCCAATTCTTTAATAAAGATACAAAGAGAAACCCTAAGTTTTGATTGGCCAAATGATGATACTTTTAACAGATGGAAAGATCAGTTTAGTGAACAGATGTCAGGAGACGATGACGAGGAAGATGTAAGAGTAATAGTTACTTTTGTAGTCAGCAATGATGACATAGAAAATCCCCAGGTTAAAGTGAGTTTGCATGTAATAGAAGATGATACATCACTTACAGACCTTATGGGTATGTACTCTGAAGATGAGGAATGATTGTGATAGCAGATCATAAAAACCAAGAAGCATAACAGACAGGGACCCGCCAAGAAGTGCTGTTGTAATCAACCTTTCTGTTATTCTTGTTTTTAAGAAGGACACCTGTCACCTTCTATAGCCTGAAGCTTGTTGCATCTCACATTATTTAAGTGAGATCCCAAGGCTAAAGATGGGTCCGAATTTGGTTTTCACGAAGTATTGTGCTTAGTTCTGTTTTTGGTCCAAACATTTTGGGAAAGAAATTTATAGTATACTTTTTCTGTCAAAATTTCTGAGATATGGATGAATGTAGAAAGAACTGTGCTTCTTCTCTGAAGGTTTTTTCGGGTCTATTGTAAAGGATATACCATTTTCAAAGGAAATGAATACAAATTATGAACTGTCCCCATATCTGTTCTTCTCTGAATTTTGTCTCCATTTTTAATACTTAGCTACCTTGATGTTGTGTGAGTAAAAGCTTATGCAATTGATTGCAATTTAGTAAGACTGTACATCCATTTGTTATTGCTGTTAATTCAATGGATTAAATAAAGGCTCTGATGAATGTGATGAGGTTACTTGGGTGTTAATAAGGATTTTTTGAATGATAAATTCTGGTAAGAATTGCTGATGAAAATTCGTTGCAAGGCAACAAATTAGATCTAAGAATTTACTTGACTCTGAATTCCCAATGGATTAGGCACTGATCGAAAGTATTTCAGCCAAAAGAGAAGTATATTATAACTAGCTTTTTCAAAATACATCATAAAATCAATTTTCATTTATCCTTCCTGTAAGATTTTCAAAGTTGGCCAGCACTTGCCTGCATGGATTGTTTTAGCTTCATTTAGCCATTGTTGTTGGAAACATCTGCAGAGCTATAGAAGATTTCTTGGCCATATCTGTTCAAGGGATGTGTTTATCAGTTATTTACATATTTGTTTGAGGATTTAGAGATGAGAATCAAAATGAAACTAAGAATAATTCTCATACAATTATTCCATCTTTGAACCATCCCCGAGTGCACCCGCCCTGGTTTTTACAGAGCCAAAAGAGTAGAAAACCGTCTAAGGTTTTGTTGGAGTTGGGCCCTAGTACTTTGCATATGCAAGTGATAATGAGAATTGGCTATTCTTTAGGTTGTGTATGTATTGATATCTAGGTACTAAGCCTTTTGTCGCCTAGTAGTTTTAGCACTGTTAACATCGAAAAATATAAACACCAACAAAGACAAAGGTGCAATGACAAGAAATAGAGTTAATGAGGAATTATGTCTAATTTCTCAAGTTGAACCTAAGAGTGCAAATGAGGCATGTAAAGATGATCATTGGATTCAAGAAATGAGGGAAGAACTAGATCAGATTGTGAAGAATGTAACATGGGAATTAGTTCCTAGACCTAAAAACAAGAATGTTATAGGAAACAAATGGGTATTTAGAAACAAGATGAACAAGCAAGCCAAAGTTGTAAGAAACAAGGCTAGACTTGTATATAAAGGATATTCACAACAAGAAGGTATAGATTCTGAGGAGATATATTCCCCTATAGCTCAAATGGAAGTAGTAAGTTATTATTCACTTATACAGTGAATAAGAAGGTCAAAGTATATCAGATGGATGTTAAATCAGCTTTCCTAAATGGAGAACTTGAAGAAGAGGTTTACATTGAGAAGCCTAATGGTTTCCCTCTGATAGAAGATAAGGATATGATGAGCATACTAAATAAATCTCTATATGGATTGAAGCAAGCACCTAGAACCTAGTATGCAAGGTTGGATAGCTATTTGGAAAAACTTGGATTTTCTAAAGGTATGATAGATAGTAACCTGTATTTGAAATAAATTGAGAATGATTTGTTGATAATAGTAATATTTTTTGATGACATAATACTTGGAGGTAATGATGAATCAAGTGATAATTTTTCCAAAGACATGAAGGATGAGTTTGAGGTGAGCATGATAAGAGAAATGAAGTTTTTCCTAGGGTTGCAGATTGTGCAGAATAGTGATGGTATTTTTATTTCACAAGCTAAGTGCTTGAAATATTTTTTGAAAATTTTTGGATTGGAAAGTTGTAAGCCTATTGGTACACCTATGATAACTGGTCATGATTTATCTAGCAAAGATGAGACACCTATAGTTCAGTAGAAGAAGTACAGATCCATGATTAGAGGTTTGCAATATCTGACTCGCACCAAACCAGATATAGAAAATGATGTTGGGATTGTAGCTAGATTTCAATCTGATCCTAAGGAGTATCATTATGCAGCAATAAAGAGGATATTTAGATATTTGAAAGGAACATCTTATTATGGAATATGGTATGACAGATGGATATGCGGATTGGGCATTTAGTATGGATGACAAAAAGAGAACTAGTGGTGGACTAGTCTTACTTGGAGGAAGATTAGTTTCTTGGATAAGAAATAAATAGGATTGTATTTCACAAAGTACGACTAAGGAAAAATATGTTGCAGTAGGAAATAATTGTAATCAAGTTATGCAGATGAAACATATGCTAAAGGATATCAGGATTGATTTTATAGAACCTATTATCATATGTTGTGATAATATAAGTATAGTAAATATGTCTAATAATTTTGTGTTGTATTCTAAGACTAAGCATATATCTATTAAGTATCATGTCTTGAGAGAGAAGGCAGAAAAAAAAGAGATTAGATTGGAATTTGTGAGTACTAAAGATCATATTTTAGATATCTTCATGAATCCCTTACCTAAAGATACATTTGAGTACATGAGAGGTATGCTTGGGGTTATGCCCCTGCTAGTTTTGAGTAGATGGTGCAAAGATTGCATTAGTCCAGTGGTACAGAGCACTATTGTTTGATATGACTTAATTTTGATGCTTCTTATATGGGGTTTCTATGATGAGCTGAGTCATTAAAGACTATTGGTATTTGGTCTTGAATAATGTCTTTGGACACTTGAGCTAGTTGAAAACTTGGAGCAGTAAATTGGCATAATGAGGCCTTTTTTATTAACGTCGCTGGGGAGAATATGCATGAAAAACATCTCCTAAGTATATGGAGAGAAGAGGAATATCTCTATAGGGGAGATATGCACTATGAAGAACTATGGTGTATGGTAAGTTATTTAATATGAAAAACTATTTCCAATCCTAAGAAGATTTAGAATAGAATAGTGTTCCAAAGATTTTCAAATTTGATTGATGAAGAGGATTTGAAAAGATGAGTTCAGCAGCAACATGTGAGTATTGTTTTGTATTCTTGGAACTTAGGTGTTTTTCATCTATGTTGTCATCAATACCAAAGGGGGGAATTGTTAGCATGAATGGTGATGATACTACATTGGGAGAGTGTCCTAAGCATTGGAGAGTATTGACATGCTACATTCATGATTGTGTTTGTTATTAATGTCAACATAGTAGTAAGTTTGTGAAGAATATAAAATTAGAAGACATAAATCTTAGTTGTACGAACAATATTTTGATTGTCTGGTGATGTATGTTCATGGACATGTTTGACACTATGTCCTAATGTTAAGGTCTAATGCATAGTACCTGAGTTGAAGATGTATGGAAGATATGCCTAATTTATAGATTATTTTCCTATGATATTCTTCTGTCTTCTAGCCATTTTCTTTTCCCTTCATTGGATGGAGACTCAATCAAAGGTTTTGTAGCTAGTACCATACATGTTAAGTGATTGTTTCAAATTTTAGAAAGAAGGAAAAATACAAGAGCATACACAAAATCTAATCAAGTCCCTCTATACATAGAATTACCTCATGTTGGTAGGAAGAACTAGACAAAGAGAAAAGGAGATCCTAACCACACATAGAAGCCTAGATATAGTGTTTCTATACATTCACAATATCAATCTAATGTAGGAGCATCCTAGGTTTATGGACAATCTTGCATCATCCAAAAATATTTTATTTTCAGCCTTTTCTATTTTAATAAGGACTAGTAGACAGGATGGTTACTATTTATTGGAACTTACCATTTTTAGTAAGTTTGACATACAAGCTTAGAATGTTCTCATTTTCTATAGGAAGGTTCATTTTAGATTTTTAAGCCTACCATAAAAATCTCATTACTCAAGCATTAGTATCATAGAAGTTATTGCAAATATTTGGTGGAAAAATTTCCAAAAAAATCTTAAGGCTCACCATTGGAGGCCTTAGAGTGCCTGAATGAGGTCCAAAAACTTGATAAAAGGGTGCTAGTGTGGTTCAAATCCTATAGATTAGGAGATGGCATTTCTAAAAAGTGGTTATAATAGCCAATTGGATCAATGGTTCATGAGTTATGGCCTTCAAAAGTTGGGCACCAAAATTTCTAAAATAATTTGTCAAAGATGTATTTGGCTAACTCTACTTGTATTCTTAGGGTCTGTCAGCCCTAGGTATTAAGTTTAAGCATCTAGAACTTTCTTGAGTGGCATAAAACTGTCTATTTAAGAAAGGACAAAAGATTGTCTAGGATAGCTCTGGGTGATAGTTCACAGCACTGTCTTGTACATTACTATAATGAAGGCACCCATTTGGGCTAGCATATTGTAATTGAGAATTCTATAATTTTGCATTTGTGGCAATAATAAGTTCATTTTTTTTCTTGAATTTTTTTTTGTTTCTTTCTTTCTCTTATGAGTTCATGGTATTAAGGGGAGTCCCCTACATCAAGTGGTATCAGAGCTAGAGCTCTTGAGCATGTGGATAGATTTCCAACTATGAGGCAATTTTCACTAGGACTATGGTTGGGGCTGAGCATGTAGATAGATCACCGATTGCAAGGCAATTTGTATTAGGGTTTTAGCAGAAGTGTGAAAATGCCTCCACGAAGAGAGTGTGGTAGAAGGGAAGCATGTGTTATACCTGAGGGTTTTGGAGCCCTCTAAAGACAAAAGAAAGAATTGGAAGAACAAATGCATAGAGGAATGAATCTTCCCATAAGAGATGAAACCAAGGATGAAGATGAAGGAGAAGAAAATGTTGAAGCAGAGATAGTTCTAAACCCAGAGGAAGAGAGTCTTTTTAGGGCCATCTCCAAGATTGGAAAAAGACCTAAGTTTGAGGTTACCACATTTTTAAGAAATCATAACCCAGAAGAACTGATCAATTGGATCAATGAACTAGAGGAGTACTTTGAGTATGAAGATATTGAGGATCCAGAAAGGGTCAAGTTTGTGAAGGAAAAATTGAAGGGACATGTAAAGATCTGGTGACAAGAGGTTCAATTGGAATGAAATAGAAAGGGAAAGGAAAAAATCACTAGATGGGATCAAATGATAGCTTAAATGAAGCAACAATTCATTACTATGGATTATGAGCTTGATCTATTGAAGAAGATGCAAGGAATGAAGCAAGTAGGAAAATTTGTTCAAGAATATACTGAGGAGTTCTACCGAGTTCTCATTAGAATAAACCATGCAGAAGCTGATAAGGAGAAAGTTGCTAGTTATATTAATGGGTTAAGACCTAGCATTCAAGATGAGCTGAGTCTGGTTTAGATTAACATTATTAAAGAGGCATACCAATTTTCCATACGAGTTGAGGAGAAACTAAGCAAGAAGTTTGACAATAAGAATAGTGGAAGAGGTCATGGTGGAATATTTGGTGGATGATCTTATGGAGGCCATAATAATGATTAGAATAACAAGGATGAGACTTGAAGTAGCAACCAGAACCAAAGGGGAAATAATTCCAATCATTTCCATGATTAGAATAGTAGAGATTAGAGAGGAAGAGGTAGAGGACAAGGATCTAGAAGAGAAGGATTCTGTGGAAAATGTTTTCACTGCAAGGAAGAAGGGCATAGAGCATTTAAATGTACCCAGTGCCAAGGAAGGATAGATCAAAGAATAGAAGGTTAGACAAGAGTTGCACATGTTGATGAAGATGCCAAATCCTCAAATTTTAAAGAAGCTTAAAGAGAAGTCCTAGTTAACAGAAGACTCCTGCTGAGTGGTGAAAATGAACTTAATCAAAGAAGGGGTTTGTTTCAAACAAGGTGCAGATGTGAAGATAAGTGTTGTGATCTAATCATTGATGTGGAAGTACTAAAAATCTAGTGTCAAAAATGATGGTCACCAAGTTGAAGTTGAAGAGATAGAAACATCGACATCCATCTCGTATTTCTTGGGTGCAAAATGACCACAAGGTTATGGTCAATGAGTAGTGCTTGGGAGCTACCAGGATGAGGTACTATGTGATATCATACCTATGGACATATGTCATATGTTTTTGGGTAGGTCATAGTAGTTTGACAAGCATGTTGTACATGATGGGCAAGCAAAAACCTACGCTCTAACTAAGGATGGAGTGAAATACAAGTTAAATTCATTGATGGATAAAGAAGAAAAGGTATGTACTACTGCCAAAATATTTTTTGTTGATGGAAATGAGTTTCTTAAAGGTATGAAACATGAGCATATGTTATTTTCTATAATTTCTAAAGATAATAAAGAAGTAGAGGAGGTACCTATCAAAGTTGTAGATATGTTGGAAGAGTTTTCTGATATTGTATCAGATAATATACCTAATAGATTGCCCCCAGTGAGGAAGATCAGTCACCAAATGGATTTGGTTCCAGGAGCCAATTCACTAAAAAAGGAAGTGCTTACAATGACACCAATAGAAAGTGAAGAGTTGAACAGGAAAGTTCATGAGTTGTTGTAGAAGTGGTTGATTCGAGAGAGCCTAAGTCCATCTACTATACCAGTAGTGTTAGCACCAAAGAAGAATGGAGAATGGAAGATGTGCATAAATTCTTGTCCTATAAACAAGATCACCATCAAGTATAGATTTCCTTTATCAAGGATGGATGATATTATGGACTATTTGAGTGGAGCTTAGTATTTCACAAAGATAGATATGAAGAGTGGGTGCCATCATAATCGAATCAAAGAAGTTAATTAGTGGAAGATTGCTTTCAAGACAAGGGAAGGATTGTATGAGTGGTTAGTCATGCCTTTTGGGCTAACCAATGCACCAAGCACTTTCATGAGGTACTGAAGGAGTTTCTAGGTAAGTTTGTCATTGTTTACCTATATAATATATTGATCTTTAGTAATACATTGGAGGAGAATTTGATTCATATTTGCAAGGTGTTTGAAAATTTTTTGATATACTTGAAGAAGTGAAATTTTGTAAGGAAGGAGTTGGTGTCCCTAGGATTTATAGTCTCACGATTAGGTCTGAAAATGGACCGAGGGAAAGTGAAGGCAATCCTTGAATGGAATACTCCAAGGAGTGTGACAGAGGTAAGATCTTTTCATGGACTCACTAAATTTTATAGAAAGTTCATAAGAAGTTTTAGGATGATTTATGGACCTTTGACTAAAACAATGAGAGGAGATCTAGGAAATAGTTGAAGTGGACTGTAGGAGTAGATAAGAGTTTCAATCTATTGAAATAGAAAATTACGGAGCAACCTATTTTAGCACTTCCTAATTTTAATAAGGTGTTTCTAGTAGACTTTGATGCTAGTGGTATTGCAATAGGAGCTATTTTGAGCCAAGAAGGTAGACTTATTGCTTATTTTAGTGAGAAGTTAAATGATGCAAAATGAAAATATTATGTTTATGATCAGGAATTTTAAGCTATATTTCAAGCTTTGAAGAAGTGGAGACACTATCTTCTTCCAAAGGAGTTTATTTTGCATATTGATCATCAAGCTTTACAATATTTGAAAAGTCAAGGAAAATTGAACCAAAGGTACTTAAAATGGGTTGAGTTTTTGTAGAGTTATACATTTGTTTTGAAACACAAGAGTGGGAAGTCTAACAAAGTTGCAGATGCTCTTAGTAGAAGACAATTTTTGCTGATAGAAATGTAGATACATGTGGTTGGGTTCAACAAACTTAGTAGCTTATATCTAGATGATCCCAATTTTGGTGAAGTGTGGAAGGCTTGTACAGAACTTGTTACACTTGATAGGACAAAGTGGTTGGATTTAATGATCCAAGATAATATGTTGTTCAAAGGAAGCCAATTGTGCATTCCCAGAAGTTCAATGAGAGAGAATCTCATCAAGGAGAAGCATAGTGGAGGATTGGCTAGACATTTTGGTAGATATAAAACAATAGCTTTGCTGAAAATTATTACTGGCCATAGTTATAGCAAGATGTCACAAAGTTTGTACAATTTTTTTCAATATGTCAGATGGCAAAAGGAGTGAACCAAAATAAAGGGTTGTATCAGCCATTACCTATACCAAAGAAGCTGTGGGAGGATGTCAGTATGGATTTTTACTCTTGGATTATCAAGGACATGATGTGGGCATGATTCTATTTTTGTGGTGGTTGACAAGTTTTCAAAGATGGCATATTTTATTTCTTGCAAGAAGACTAGTGATGTTGTTCATGTCGCAAAGTTATTTTTCAAAGAAGTGGTGAGATTGCATGGTCTACCAAAGAGTATAGTTTTAGATAGAGATACCAAATTTATTGGGTATTTTTGGCATACATTGTGGAACAAGTTGAAGACTAATTTGAAGTTTATTTCATCACATCATCCACAGACTAATGGCCAAACAAAAGCTATGAATCGCAATTTGGGAAACTTGTTGAGATTCTTGGTTGGAGATAAACCAAAAGGATGGGATATGATTTTCCCACAGATAGAATTTGCATATAATAATTATATTAATAGGAGTACTGGTAAATCACCATTCTAGATTGTATATTGGAGTAGTCCCAAAAAAATTTCTGAATTGAGGAAGTTGGATAAGGGAGAGATAAGTAGTGCTAAAGCAGAAGATTTTGCTGAACATTTGAAGAACATCCATGAGGAGGTTAGGAAGCAAAACATAAAGATGAATACATAGTATAAGGCAAAGGCAAATGTGAAAAGGAGATATAAGAAATTTCATATTGAGATGAAGTCATGGCTTATTTGAGAAAGGAGCATTTTCCAATACGTACATATAATAAGCTGAAGATGAAGAAGTTTGGACCATGCAAGATAGTGAAGAGGAATGATTCTGGAAATGTGTATGAAGTGGAGTTGCTTGCTAAATTGAATATTTCACCAGCATTTAATATTTTAGACTTGATAGAGTATTATGAAGGAGGTGATGGAGGTGAAGTTGTAGAAGTGTAGTGGAGCATTCCAGCAACTAGTTTGGCTACTAAGGAGATTGAGGAAATAATAGACAATCATATTGGAAAACGTATCAAAAATATAACTTATGAGGAATATCTGGTCAAATGGAAAGGGAGACTAGTTGAGGATTCATCATGGCTAGCAAAGGAGGAGGTCAACCATCTTGGTTTTCCTTTGAACACCTAAGACATGATGGGGTCACTTCTCAAATTACCCTAGGTGTTTGATGTAGGTGTTGGAGTTTATGAAATCCAACTCTGAAGACACCCAAGATCACCTACATGTGAAAACCTGTCAAAGGGAAGCCAAGGAAGGAAGAGTGAGGAGCAAGGGAAAAACCCTAAACGAACATGAGAGACCACAAGATATTGCAACACAAGAAAATATGTATTTATAATATGCAAGAAGTGATGATGTGTTTTTGTGAAAATACAATGAGGGAGAGGCTCCTTATAAAAGCCTTAAGGAATCTCCTAGAACAAGCTAGAAGATGCTAAGAGATAAGTGTGACAACTAAGCATACATCCACATGAGGTGGAAAGTCCTCGAACAAGGTGAGAGGATAAGTATGACTTAGGAGAGAATAAACTCCTAGACTACAACTAATTAATAAAATGCATTTACTTAAATAAGCTTAAGTAAATAGAATAAATAATTAGTAAATTAATTATTTACTCTAACACCCCCCCCCCTAAGTGCAACTTAGGGAAATTCCTTAAGCTCACAAAAATAAGATGAAAATGCATAATGGGTCTCGGAAACAAGGCCATTTTAGGTACCCATGTACAATGCAACAAAATGCAACCTCTGAAAATGGAGAAAGAGAGAAAACCACGAGGGAAAAACCCTCCTCCAAAAAGAGGTAAGAACCTAGTGAAGAACTGAAGAAGTCTCCAACTAGGGGATGTCCCCTAAAATAGGAACAAGGAGTGATCATGAAGAGCATCACTGAAGCATGAAAAAGTCACAAAATCTACCATTAGAAAGAAAACTACTGATCTGAAGAACCTCCAAGGAAGAATAAGGTATGAATAGAGCGTGTCTAAATGGTAGATGACCCATCTCACCAAAATGCATAGGTAGCCAACCATTGCAATTGCCTTGTATATAAGATCAACCACTGAATATATAGCTCACACTAATGAACCATCAAACCAAGGATGCATTAGAACAATAGGATAACCCCCCCTTAATGTCGATGGGGTGAGATGATAGACAACTGAAAAGGTGGGCCAAAGTCTCCTATAGACGAACCAAGAATGAAGAGAGAGGAAATGAGGAACAAAAAACCATAAAAACATGGTCAAACTAACTCTACATGGGGCTAATGTCATGGAAGGGACACTCACCTGAAAAAAAAGATGGCACAAACATGGCAACTACTATCTGCCCATGGTGCTTTATGAAAATAGTACATGTACAATTGACTCAAAACAACGTACATGAACCCCGAAATGCAAGAGTGGCACTTTATCTCAGTACATATACAAAAGTGCTTAGAAATGATGTTTGTAATGATCAAAACTAAAAACAAGCTGCAACAAAACAAAGTACAATCCAAAACAAAGGAAACCATGCTAGGAAAATGATCCTTGAACTTAAAACACCCAAGATATCCACCATGGAACGAAAATTCCAAAATAATGATAGAAAGAGCATGTGGTAGAATCTGAAGGAAATGATAGCATTTCTAAAAAGTACATAGAACCAGCTTTCAAGAAATATAATGTTTTCAAAAAATTGACATGGGACACAAAAGATATGCGAGCTAGAGTAAAAAATAAGACTTTGGACTTTGACTAAAAAAAGGGTCACAAAAAAATATCAAAACTTTAAAATACCTACACCAATGTCTCTATCTCGAAACCAACTTTTTGGCGCTTCTTTCAGATCAAAAAAATACCTTCATATGCTCAAGTTATGGCCAAAAAACTACAAGTAGGTCAAAAATGACTTTGGAGAGGTGCAAGGACTAAGATGCAATGATGTCATGCTGACATCAACATTTTAGTGCATTAAAATTGATGGCTAAATGGCCATCGTAGAAAAAAAGAATGCCACGTGACAAGTTGCTGATGTGGCAGGTGCCACGTGGCAAAGTGCCATGTGGTAGCCCCACCACGTGTCACGTGTAGGTTGGGTAGTAAATTACCATGCTAGTGCTGATTGCTCCACTATTAGAGGTGGTGGAGTAGTGCTGAGCACTGGCAAAGTGGCATGAACCAAGGGTGAAGTGGAGCCTGTGGTGGCCGGATCAGGGGGTGCCACCTAGCGAAGGTTGCGGACTAGGCCACGGTGCTACTGTGATGGCTCAATGGTTGCACAATTGGCTACGGCAGCCCGTGAGCTAAGCGACGGTGGCGTGGCAATGGCTCTGTAGTGGCACAGTAGTGGCTGGTCAAATTTTGGTTTTTTTTAAAAAAAAAATTTGCCAAAAATCATCCGTACAGTCTGGACGGAAGCCTTGCAACAAAAAAAATTTGCCTCCCGGAGCTCTGTGTCCAAAAATGAAAAATTTTATATGAATCCTAACTGTAAATGGCCTTCTAAATCTAATCACAGCATCTTTTTGGGTTGAAAGTGCTCCAAAATGCACAAAAAAACTAGGGTTTGTGACTTCAAATGCACAAACAAACTAGGGTTTGTGACTTCAAATCATGGCTTCAAAAATTCTTCAATGAAGCAGTAGTAGGGAGGCTCTAATACCATGTTGGAGTTGACAAAATCCAACTCCAAAGACACCCAAGATCACCTACATGCAAAAACCTATCAAAGGGAAGCCAAGGAAGGAAGAGCGAGGAGCAAGGGAAAAACCCTAAGCGGACATGAGAGACCACAAGATATTGCAACACAAGAAAATATATATTTACAATATGCAAGAAGTGATGATGTGTTGTTGTGAAAATATAATGAGGGAGAGGCTACTTATAAAGGCCTCAAGGAATCTCCTAGAACAAGCTAGAAGACGCTAGGAGATAAGTGTGACAACTAAGCATACATCCACATAAGGTGAAAAGTCCTCGAACAAGGTGAGAGGATAAGTATGACTTAGGAAAGAACAAACTCTCATATTGTCAATAACTTATAACAAACTACTAGACTACAACTATTTAATAAAATGCATTTACCTAAGTAAGCTTAAGTAAATAGAATAAATAATTAGTAAATTAATTATTTACTCTAATAGTAGGAGCATTCTGGGTGTAAGGGCAATCTTGCATCACGCAAAAATATTTTATTTTTACCCTTTCCTATTTTAATAAGGACTAGTAGACAAGGTGGTTACTATTAATGGGAACTTACTATTTTTAGCAAGTTTTTCATACAAGCTTAGAATGTTCTCATTTTCTACAAGAAGATTCATTTTAGAGTTGTAAGCCTAGCATAAAATTCTCATTGCTCAAGCATTAGTAGTAGAGAAGTTATTGCAGATTTTTGGTGGAAAAAAATTGCAAAAAAATCTTTAGGCTCACTATTAGAGGCCTTAGAATGCCTAGATGAGGTCCAAAAACTCAATAGAAGGGCACTAGCACAATTCCAAGCTTGTAGATCAGGAGCTAGCATTTCTAAAATGTGGTTATAATAGCCAATCAGAGCAACGGTTTGTGAGTTATTACCTTCAAAAGTTGGGCTACCAAAATTTCTAAAATAATTTGTCAAAGATGTATTTGGCCAACTCTATGTGTATTGTTATGGTCTGTTGGCCCTAAGTATCAAGTTTAAACATCTAGAACCTTCCCAAGTAGCATAAAACTGCCTATTTGAGAAAGGCATGAAGATTGTCTAGGATAGCTCTGGGTGATAGTTCGTAGTACTATCTTGCAAATTACTATAACAAAGGCACCCATTTGGGTTAGCATATTACAATTGAAAATTTTGTAATTTCGCATTTGCGACAATAATAAGAAGTTCATATTTTGTTCTCGCATTTGTTGTTGTTTCCTTATTTTTGGTATTAGTTTATGGTATTAAGGGGAGTCCCCTACATCATGTGGTATCAGAGCTAGAGTTCTTGTGTGTGCAAAGATCACCTACCATGAGGCAATTCATACCAAGCCCATGGTTTGGGCTGAGCGCATAGGCAGATCACTAGTTGTGAGGCAATTTGCACTAGGGTTTTACCAGAAGTACAAAAATGCTTCCATGAAGAGAGTGTGGCAGAAAAGTAGCAGGTGTTATCCTAAGGATTTTCGAGCCCTCCAAAGACAATGCAAGCATTGGAAGAACAAATGCATAGAGCAATGAATCTTCCCATAAGAGATGAAAGCGAGGATGAAAATAAAGGAGAAGAAATTGCCAAAGTAAAGGCAATTCTAAAACCAAAGGAAGAAAGGCTTTTTAGGGCCATCTCCAAGATTGGAAAAAGACCTAAGTCTGAGGTTCCCACATTTTCTAGAAATCTAAACCAAGAAGAGTTGATCGATTGGATCAAAGAACTAGATGAGTACTTTGAGTATAAAGATATTGAGGATTCAGATAGGGTCAATTTTGTGAAGGAAAAATTGAAGGGACATGCAAAGATCTAGTGACAAGAGGTTTAGTTGGAATGAAATAGAAAGGGAAAGGACAAAATCAACAGATGAGACTAGATGATAGCTAAAATGAAGCAACAATTCATTCCTATGGATTATGAGATTGATCTATTGAAGAAGATGCAAAGAATGAACCAAGTAGGAAAATGTGTTCAAGAGTATACCAAGGAGTTCTACTAAGTCTAGTTTGGATGAACAGTATTGAGGAGGCCTACAAGTTTTCCCTAAGAGTTGAGGAGAAACTAAGCAAGAATTTTGACAATAAGAATAGTGGAAGAAGTCTTGGTGGAATATTTGGTGAATGATCTTAAGGAGGCCATAAAGATGATCAGAAGAACAAGGATGAGGCTGGAAGTAGCAACCAAAACCAAAGGGGAAACAATTCTAATCATTTCCATGATCAGGACAATAGAGATTAGAGAGGAAGAGGTAGAGGACAAGGATCTGGAAGAGGAGGCTTCTATGGAAAATGTTTTCACTGCAGAGAAGAAGGGCATAGAACATTTGAATGTACCCAGTGCCAAGGAAGGATAGATCAAGTGAGATTTGCAAATGTTGATGAAGATGCCAAATCCTCACATTATAAAATGTTGAAAGAGGAGAAGTCCTAGTTAATAGAAGAGTCCTACTAAGTGGTGAAAATGAACCTGATCAAAGAAGGAGTTTATTTCGAACAAGGTGCAGATGTGAAGATAAGTGTTGTGATGTGATCATTGATGGTGGAAGTAGTAACAATCTAGTGTTAGAAAAAATGGTCACCAAGTCAAAGTTGAAGAGACAAAAACACCCACATCAATACCATATTGCTTGGGTGCAAGATGACCACAAGGTTATGGTCAATATGTAGTGCTCAGTGAAGTTTAAGATTTGGAGCTACTAGGATGAGGTACTATGTGATATCATACCTATGGACATATGTAATATGTTGTTGGGTAGGCCATGGTAGTTTGATAGGCATGTTGTACATGATGGAAAAGAAAATACCTACACTCTAACTAAGGATGGAGTGAAACATAAGTTGAAGTTGTTGAAGGATAAAGAAGGAAAGGTATGTAGTGCTGCTAGAATATGTTTTTTTGATGGAGTTATGAAACATGAGCATATGTGTTTTTCTATAATTCCTAAAGATAGTAAAGAAGAAGTAGAGGAGGTACCTACAAAATTTGTAGATATGTTGGACGAGTTTTCTAATATTATATCAGATAATATACCTAATGGATTTCCCCCAATGAGGAAGATCAGTCACCAGATGGATATGGTTCTAGGAGCTAGTTTTCCAAACAAGGCAGTGCTTAGAATGACACCAGAAGAAAGTGAAGACTTGAATATGCAAGTTCATGAGTTGTTTTAGAAGGGCTTGATTTGAGAGAGTTTGATTCCATGAGTTGTACTACTAGTGTTAGCACTAAAGAAGAATGGAGAATGGAGGATGTGCAGAGATTCTCATGCTATCAAAAAGATCACCATCAAGTATAGATTTTATTTGCCAAGGATGGATGAGATTATAGATTATTTGAGTGGAGCTCAATATTTCACAAAGATAGATTTGAAGAGTAGGTACCATAAGATTTGTATTAGAGAAGGTGATGAGTGGAAGACTACTTTCAAGATAAGATAAGGACTATATGAGTGGTTAGTCATGCCTTTTGGGCTAACCAATACACTGAAAACTTTCATGAGGCTCATGAATGAGGTATTGAAGGAGTTTCTAGGTAAGTTTGTCATTGTTTACCTAGATGATATATTGATCTTTAGTAAAACATTAGAGGAGAATTTGATTCATATTCGCAAGGTGTTTGAAAAGTTGAGGGAACAAAAGTTGTTGATAAACTTGAAGAAGTGCAATTTTGTAAAGGAGTTGGTGTACCTAGGATTTGTAGTCTCAGGAAAAGGTCTGAAAATGGACCCAAAGAAAGTGAAGGTTATCCTTGAATAGCCTAATTCAAGGAGTGTGATAGAGGTAAGATCTTTTCATGGACTCGCTACATTTTATAGAAAGTTCATAAGAAGTTTTAGCAGTATCTGTGGACCCTTGAATGAAACAATGGGAGGAGATAGGAAAGAGTTTAAGTGGACTATAGGAGAAAATAAGAGTTTCAATTTGTTGAAATAGAAAGTTACTGAGCAACCTGTTTTAGCACTTCCTAATTTTAACAAGTGTTTCAAGTAGACTATGATGCTAGTGGTACTGCAATAGGAGCTTTTTTGAGCCAAGAAGGTAGACCTGTTGCTTATTTTAGTGACAAGTTAAATGAAGAAAAAAGAAAATATTCTATTTATGATCAAGAATTTTATGCTATACTTCAAGCATTGAAGAGGTGGAAAAACTATCTTCTTCCTAAGGATTTTTTTTTTGTATACTGATTATCAAGCTTTGCAATATTTGAATAGTCAAGTAAAATTGAACCAAAGGCACTTAAAATGGGTTGAATTTTTTCAGAGTTATACATTTTTTTTGAAACATAGGAGTGGGAAGTCTAACAAAGTTGCAAATTCTCTTAGTAGAAGACAACTTTTTCTAACAAAAATTCAAATAGAGGTGGTTGGGTTCAAGGAACTTAGTACTTTGTATCTAGAAAATCCTGATTTTGGTGAAGCATAGTAGGCTTGTATAGAACCTATTACACTTGATAGGACAAAGTGGTTGAATTTCATCATCCAAGATAATATTTTGTTCAAAGGAAGCCAGTTGTGCATTCCTAAAATTTCAATGAGAGAGAATCTCATCAAGGAGAAGCATAGTGGAGGATTAGCTGGACATTTTGGAGAAGATAAAACTATTTAAAATTACTATTGGCCACAGTTACAGCAAGATGTGAGAAAGTTTGTACAAAGTTTTTGATTATGTCAAATAACGAAAGGAGCAAAGAAAAATATAGGAATGTATCAACCATTACCTGTACCAGAGAAGCTATGGGAGGATGTCAGCATGGATTTTGTTCTCGAATTACTAAGGACACAACATGGGCATGATTCTATTTTTGTGGTGGTTGACAAGTTTTCAAAGATGGCACATTTTACTCCTTACAAGAACACTAGTGATGTTGTTCATGTCACAAAGTTGTTTTTCAGAGAAGTGGTGAGATTGCATGGTCTGCCAAAGAGTATAGTTTTAGCTAGAGATACCAAATTTTTTGAGTATTTTTGGCATACATTGTGGAAGAAGTTGATTACAAATTTGAAGTTTAGTTCATCACATCATCCACAGACTGATGGATAGATAGAAGTTGTGAATCATAGTTTGGGAAACTTGCTAAGATGCTTGGTTGGAGGTAAACAAAAAGGATGGGATATAATTTTACCACAGGAAGAATTTGCATATAATAATTCTTCCAATAGGAGTACTGGTAAATCACCATTCCAGATTGTATATGGGAGTAGTCCAAAAAATGTTTCTGAATTGAGGAAGTTGGATAAGGGAGAGATAAATAGTGTTGAAGAAAAAGATTTTGTTGGACATTTAAAGAACATCAATAAAGAGGTGAGGAGGCACATCATAAAGATGAATACATAGTATAAGGCAAAGGAAGATGTGAAAAGGAGATATAAGGAATTTAAGATTAAAGATGAAGTCATGGTTCATTTGAGAAAGGAGCATTTTCCAGTAGGTACATATAATAAGTTGAAGATGAAGAAGTTCGGACCATGCAAGATAGTGAAGAGCCATGATTCTAGAAATGTGTATGAAGGGGAGTTGCCTACTAAATTGAATATTTCACCAGTATTTAATATTTTAGACTTGATAAAGTATTATGAAGGAGGTGATGGAGATGAAGTTGCAGAAGCATAGTGGAGCATTCGAGCAGGTACTTTGGCCACCAAGGATATTAAGGAGATACTAGACAGTAGTATTGGAAAAAGTACCAAAAATAGAACTTATGAGGAATATCTAGTCAAGTGGATAGGGAGACTAGTTGAGGATTCAGCATGGCTAGCAAAGGAGTAGGTCAACTATCTTGGTTTTCCTTTGAACAACTAAGACGTGATGGGGTCACTTCTCAAATTACTCTAGGTGTCTAATGTAGGAGCATCTTGGGTGTAAGGGAAATCTTGCATCACCCAAAACTATTTTATTTTCAGCCTTTTCTATTTTAATAAGGAATAGTAGACAGGGTCGTTACTATTTATGGTAACTTACTATTTTTAGTAAGTTTTTCATACAAGCTTAGAATGTTCTCATTTTTTACAAGAAGGTTCATTTCAGAGTTGTAAGCCTACCATTAAAAAATCATTGCTCAAGCATTAGTATCAAAGAAGTTATTGTAGATTTTCGGTGGAAAAAGTTGTAGAAAAATCTTCAAGCTCACCATTGAAGGCCTTAGAGTGCTCGGATGAGGTCTAAAAACTTGATAGAAGGGCGCTAGTGTGATTCTAAGCTTGTATATTAGGAGCTGGCATTTCTAAAAAAAGTGGTTATAATAGCCAATTAGAGCAACAGTTCATGAGTTATGGCCTTCAAAAGTTAGGCTACTAAAATTTCAAAAATAATTTATCAAATATGTATTTGGCTGACTTTATGTGTATTGTTAGGTTCTATTGGCCCTAGGTATTAATTTTAAGCATCTATAACCTTCCGAAGTGGCATAAAACTTCCTATTTAAGAAAGGCTCGAAGATTGTCTAGGATAGCTCTAGGTGATAGTTTGCAACACTGTCTTGCAGATTATTGTAACGAAGGCACCTATTTGCGTTAGCATATTGTAACTGAGAATTTTGTAATTTCACATTTGTGGCAATAATAAGAAGTTCATATTTTGTTCTCAGTAGATGGAATCAAATGATAGGTAAAATGAAGCGACAATTCATTCCTATGGATTATGAGCTTGATCTATTGAAGAAGATGCAAGGAATGAAGCAAGCAAGAAAATGTGTTCAAGAGGATACCGAGGATTTCTACCAAGTTCTCATTAGAACTAGCCATGAAAAAGCTAATAAGGAGAAAGTCACATGTTATCTTAATGGGTTAAGGCCCAACATTTAGGATGAGCTGAGTCTAGTTCGGATGAACCTTATTGAGGAGGCATACCAGTTTTCCCTAAGAGTAGATTTCCTTTGCCAAGGATGGATGATATTATGGACTGTTTGAGTGGAGATCAGTATTTTACAAAGATAGATCTGAAGAGTGGGTACCATCAGATTCGTATCAGAGAAGGTGATGATTGGAAGACTACTTTCAAGACAAGGGAAGGACTGTATGAGTGGTTAGTCATGCCTTTTGGGCTAACCAATTCACCGAGCGCTTTCATGAGGCTCATGAATGAGGTACTAAAGGAGTTTCTAGGTAAGTTTTTCATTACTTACCTAGATGATATATTGATCTTTAGTAATACATTGGAGGAGCATTTGATTCATATTTGCAAGGTGTTTGAAAAGTTGACAAAAGAAAAGTTGTTGATAAACTTGAAGAAGTGTAGGTTTGTAAAGAAAGAGTTGGTGTACCTAGGATTTGTACTCTTATGAGAAGGTCTGAAAATGGACCCAGAGAAAGTGAAGGCTATCCTTGAGTGGCCTACTCCAAGGAGTGTGATAGAGGTAAGATATTTTCATGGACTTGCTACATTTTACAGAAAGTTCATAAGAATTTTAAGCAGTATTTGTGGACCCTTGACTGAAACAATGAGAGGACATAGGAAAGAGTTTAAGTAGACTATAGTAGTAGATAAGAGTTTCAATCTGTTGAAACAAAAAGTTACTAAGTAACTTGTTTTAGTACTTCCTAATTTTAACAAGGTGTTTCAAGTAGACTATGACGCTAGTGGTATTGCAATAGGAGCTATTTTGAGACAAGAAGGTAGAATTGACTTAGAATTGAAAAGAGCAATTAAAGAAATAGAAGATCTGGCCAAAGAGGTTGAGAAAGTGCATAATGAGGCCAAAACTTTAGAGACGAGGAAGATACATTTTCTCAAATCCACCTTTGGTTTAACATCTTTTCCAAACTAGCCTTTACAAGTCATACCTTATATTCCAATTTGTGCACCTATACTAAATAGCCAAAAAAATTCCCATTCAATACCAGCTTCTTTTTCCACAACTACTAGCCATATAGAAACAACTCAACAAGTCCAAATCTCTATATAGACCCAAGGGGTTGGACCAAGTACTTCAAATATCAGGGGTTTCTAGAAGAGGCTTATTTACATGGAAAGATACAAGCATGTAGTGCCTCTCATGTTTTTTATCTGTACCTTGTCTATTTTGATTCGAGAGATACTTGATACTCTTATTATATGTACTTTAAGATGACCTAAGGGTTGGATATTATACTTTGATTCAGTATCATAGATGCTACTACTATGTTTTTTAGTTTACCATTTTGCATGTTGATGTCATTTTAAAATGACTATAGATCTATGATGATATCTAATTATCTAGTACTTGGACATATTTTTTTATTATGTTATGTGATGGATTTTATGCTATAATTATTTACTTCATTCTTGTCCCTTTATTCTTTAGGCAAGTGTGAGTGATGTAAATGGATTATTTAGATATATAATTGAATATATGGTTAAATTAGTTATTTAATACATGTATTGCTTCGGCTATGATATTATATGTGATTGCACTTGATCATGTGTTTTGGTGTGTAAGATTTATATTTGTGGTAGTGGCACATGGATTTAATGATTTAGTTATTCATTTTTACCAATTTTGTCCATGTATGGTTGATGTATCCTTATTTTAATTGTTTAATTAAAACCTTTCAATGATTATTATATCCAAGCTCATCTATATTATGTGATTAGACTAGTGAGTGTGTCTATGCATTTAGAGGTTCACATTGTCATGAAAGTTGTTAAGTGATTTTCTATGATTTTGGGTTTTCAGGATTTAAATCTTATTGGATTTAATTTCTAGTAGCTTTGCCTTAGGTAAATTCCTATTATGAGGAAAAACCTATTTTCATTTGGGTCAATTCAAAGTCTGCTTATTCTAACTAGCTATTTGCCCTAATCAACTATTCACTTGAAAAGTGAATAAGTATGGAAAGAGGAATTTAATTCCTCAAATTTTTCTATTTTGCAAATTAAAAATTGGAGAGCTTTTCTAAAATCCTCTTTATGAAGGATTGAATGTTTGCGCATTCTAGAAGTTGTAAGCATGGGATTTTTGCGAGATTAGTCTCCTTGGATCCGACTCAAGGAGACCTTGATTTTTTGTCACATTCTATAGTTTCAGCAAATTATTTATTTTATCATCCTGATTTCAATTTTTGGCCCTTTTGCTATCAGGTATGGCTTTCTAGTTTTCTTGTTTATGCTTCATTTAGGTTTTTGTTTTTTGTAGTTCTTTGTCTAGAGGCTGAGAACTAGTGTTCCCCTCTATTTTTGTTTGCTGTATAAATTTTTTTCCTATTTTTGGGATGGGAGTTTTGGGTTTTGCACCATTATGCTGGCAGTTTTTGTATTTGGTGTCCAAACTCAAATATTATTAGATTTTTGGGGTTTTTGTACCCAAAGGCCAAATGGGTTTTAATTTATAATTTTTCTATTTTTGGGGGTTTTTATCTCATTTTGTGTATTTCCCTATTTTCTCAAGTTTTCATGGTATGATTTTGATCGTGGAGCTAGATTATCTATTTGGATGTTGGTTGAACCTTTATTGCACTTTTATGTTGCATTGGAATGTGTGTCACATCCATCCTCCTAAGTTTTTTTTCTATTGAGTGACTTCTTGCTTTATATTATTATCCAATCCTTGTGTTATGAACTTTGTAATGGTGGTGTGCCACATGCAATTATGCATGCGTACAATTGTCAGATGACTTGCAAGGCCTGCTCTTTTGTGGTACTTCTAGAAGTTATGATCATTGGGGTTGGGTTGGGAATTTTCATGCCTATAGGAACTCATCATTGGATGAGCATGTGTAGGGTAGGGTAGCATATGGAGGGGGTTTCTTTTCTGCAACCTAGTGCCTATTTCCTTAGGATTGGTGGGCAAGAGCTTTAATTAAGTGATAACTAAATAAAATGTTGGGTGGTAATCTAACTTAAGATAATAAAATGTGTGAGCACTAGATTAAGTTTTAGGACACAATGTGTGAGCACCCATTTAACTTTGAGGACACATGATATGAGCTTGGGCTTGTCGATGCCAAGAGACTCTCCATGATGTCAACCCCTACTTAGTAGCCCACTGAGTGTCTGATCAGGACCTATAGTTTATGCATTGTTTATGTTCTTGGTTTCAATCATCATACTATTTGGCGTGAGTGTTAGCCATGGACATTGTACTTCATGTGTGTTTGTGGTTAGATCATTATCTCTATTAGTATGTTGGGAGTGGAGCTATGGGTTCCACATGGTTCAGAGGTATAGCTACATATACCACTACTAGGGACTGATGTATAGAGATGGTCTACTACGCCAGTGCAACCATTACTAGATGTTTTCACTTGGTGCTTTAGGTTTCAAAGTATGCTTTCTTGTGATTTATACTTTCATTGGGATGCTTTTATATCATGTTTAGATGATGTTAGTTACTAATGCATTTCCTTATTATGATGATTAGCATATGATAGATGATGTTATCCATATTTGTAGGAGTATCTTATGCTTTACTTCTAGCATGTTAGATTTCCTTATGCTTATGTTGTAGCATATTTTAGTAGTGACATATTTGTATGATAGTACTAATGATTTGATTAGTAGCTTGGGATGTTATGTGTAGGAGATGGCTAGGACCCATGATGGTCCTATGAATGTATTATGGTTGGGAGGAACCATATAGTTTGGTTGTATTGTGCATTGCGATGTTATTTCTTTTTATTGCACTGATGTTTTTGTGACTATGATGTTTCCTTCTATACTTTCGCTTCACTAGTTGTTAGATGGTTAGATGTTGCTTCCATCTATCAATAGTGTACTTGAGTGTTTATACCTTGAAGTGTAGATCTGGTACTCCCCGGTGTGGAGAAATTCTTTCCTTAGATTTTTACCTTTTTGTTCTCTAGCTTGTTATTTTGGGATATTGCATAAAATCATTCTTTCTCATGTGAGAATGCATGATCTCGCATGGTGTGTTGGGTTTCTTCGTATGGCATTGGGCACTTTCTCATGCAAAACCCAACACTAGTTTTGGGTGTCTTTCTTGTTTGGTCAAGTATCTTCTCATGCCAATTGGTGCACATCCTCACACAAAAAGGTATTTCTTCATAGGGCATGTTGCACATCTTTACCCAAAAATCTATCTGCTATTGGTCCTCACACAAAAAATAAGGGACATATCCACTGGTTTTCAAGGATCAATTTTTGGTGATTCCAGTACCCATTGGGTTTACTTAATTTACCATGTCTTTATAGATCTTAGATTCTTAGTATTGTTTTCATTGTATATTTTTGTTTTCTATTGTGAGTGTGTCAATTTGGGTAGTGGCGTTCAGAGATTCATTGGTTGCCAGTGTGGTGGTTAAGTCTTATGTTGTGCTCTATGTCATCCATGTAAAATGTTGTCATGAGAATCCATAATTGTAAAAGAAGAAATTATCTTTGCTTGTATTTCATCCTTGTTCCAAGGATCTCTGGGTGAGGCATTACAAAGCAAATGACCTTTTAAGTATCCCTAGTTTTCCTCATCCAATTTCCAATGACTTGAGAGATAAGGTCTCTAAATTCTTAGGACATAATGCAATAATTGGTGAGGAGCCTCTCAGATAGTTCAATAATATGCTAAATGGCTATAAAGTGGAGCATGAGGATGTGGTAATGAAATATTTTGTGCACTCACTTACTGAGGATGTAAGGGATTGGTTCATAAGACTACCTAATGATAGTATTGGTTCTTGAGATGATCTAGAAAAAAATTACAAGAAGCACTATGGTGACAACACTAATGTAAGTTTCATGTTGAACGAGTTCAACAATATTAACAAAAATCAAAATGAGTCAACATTTGATTTTAATGTAAGATTCCAAAAGGTAATGTATAAATTATTTCAAGTTATGAGACTGGGTGACAATGTGTGTTTCACCACTTATTTCAATGCCTTTGATATCAAGATGACTTATATTCTAAGAGATAAAGATCCCAGAACATTAAGGAATGCTTTCAAAATAGTTGTCAACATTAAAAATAATATAAATGAATCTAGTAAGCTTGGAAGGAGAGATAATGTGATTTCCCCTTCTAGCTAGAGACATCACTTTAGCTAGTGATTAGCCTATCAGAGACCCTCGTAGGCTAATAAGATTGGATAGAGGGTCACCTTGGTGTGGAGATCCTCCAAGGACCAAAGCAAAGTACTCTTCTGGGTTGCCAAAGTTTGTTTATGATGATTTTTCCTTTGAGTTTGGCTTGGTCAGGCTATTTTTAGCAGTTTTGGAGTTATAAAGATAGACCCCTACTATTTTTAGAAAAGGGGTATGGTCATATGCAGTTCTATCATGTTAGCTCCCAGTCCAAACGACATTCAAAAGATGTTGAGCAATAATGGAGATATTAATGTTTATTTAGTTAAAATAAACATTATTGGTTTTGAGCCTATATTGTTAAGTTATAATATATAACTTAAGTGAGGGTCATGATATCATAAAAGGGGCCATTGTTTCAATTAATTGTGGGTCCAAGCTTATGGAAAAATTAAAAGGGGTTTTCTAAGTTTTAATGTAATAACATTTTTTATGTTATTATTATATCTTTTATCCCACATTGAGCGTGGAGACTCATTCTGGAGTCGAGGAGTCCTTATAAACAAACCTTGTCTTCCTTCAAGAGCAGGTTATGAGAAGTGCTTAAAAACTTTGCCTTGTGAAATTTCTTGAAGTTGTGGCAACAAGGGTTTCTACAAGTTTGAGAAGAATTCAGACTGTGGAGGACGTAGTATCTTCAGAGTTGATGCAATTTGAGGGTGTGAAATATCACTTGAATTTTGTCTGTGGGTTGACTTCATTCTGGAGTCAATATTGTGTTTAGTAGGAAAGAATTGGATGAATCTATTATAGGTTGGAAGGGGTTATAACAGCAGCTACAGTGCTATGAACAGTACAGCGCTACAGTGAATTAAAAATTAGAGATTTAATATTGCGGTTTTTGATAGGCGTTGCCCAAGGAGGAAGCAACCAGCAGCATGGTTGCGTATCGGAGACAAAAATTAGGTTTTTTTCAACTATTAATGATGATGTTTTTAATGTATGCTTCCAGCAATAAGTATTGTACAAACATTAGGAGCCATCTAAATAAATGAATTTGATTAGCATTATAATCAGATTTGAGTTATAATTTGAGGTAGATTAGTTTCCAATATTTGTATTTTCTTTTCATCAACTCAAAAACCCAAAAACAGCTTAAAACATTCAAAAACAAACCAAAAAAACAATTATTACACCCAGGGAAACAAACAGTGATTAGCGTAGAGCCTATTTGGGGTTCTTACAGGTGATCCAAAATATTTTAACCCTAGGGGAAATAGAAAAGAAGGTGATAAGCCTATTATAGCCAAGAAGCCTAAGGATGACAAGATGGATCAATTTTTTAGTATCCTTAAGAATTTGAACCCATCAATGAGCCATAAAAATAAGCCCAATCCTTGTGAAAAGCCTCAATTCAACAACAATTATAATAGGCAAACCAGAATGCAAAACTATTCCTATAGCACATAGTGGAAGGATGGAAAGCTCATTCCAAACCCTGCCCAAGACCCAAAGGCCAAATCCATTACAAAGGAATTCTATAAATGTGATGGATGATATTAATAGAAATAATAGTCCACCAAGATAACTAAGAGGGGGGTTGAATCAGTTATCTGATGATTAAAAAAATTATCTTCTTTAAAAAAACTTAACCATTCAACCAAAGTAAACAACAACCATAAGCACATAGATAATTACACCAAATATGTTGACTAGGGAAAACATTGATTAGAGGGAAAACCCTGGTGGGAATGATGCCCACAAGATGATGTACTAATATAAATATTTCTTTAGAGGATGGACCCTGTTAGGAGTATATTACAATATTTAGTACATAAAGCTCCTATTAGGAGACTTTGAATCCTTGTTAGGAGATTCCAACCCTATTATGAGTTGTGCCAACCTTGTTAGGAGTTATAGTATAATGTATGCAAGAAGAGCCCACTGCCCAAACATGTAATTTCAACTACAAGAAGAGCTTACTGCTCAAACAAGTAATTTAATATTATGTTCTTTTTTCCTTTTTTTTATCAATTAAACTAATTACTATTTGATATTGTAGGCCAAGTCATGAACCTCAGATCCAAATATCAAACCTTAGATCACTCAGCAAAACCTCAGCAATGAAGTTTCCTTCACTTCCACTCTACTTTGATCAACTTTGCATTCTGCTCTTGTTATGCTTACAAATATCATTCTCATCCATCCACATCCATATCATGATAAAGGAAAATGTAATTCCTTTATACTAAGTCCATAAAAAAATCCCTAAGTTAACTATTAGACCTTCTCAATTAATCATTATAGGACCACATTAAGAACATGTTACACTTAGTGATAACATTAATCTTTCACCTTGCAACTTGAATAACTTTTTGTATATGTGATATTATGACTAGAAAACTTATCCATGTTATCATCAACATGTCTTCTTCATTTTCTCAACCTCAATTCTCATAATAACAATTTTGCTAAGAGATATAACAAGTTTACTAGAATATGCCTCTGTAAACTCTATCTCAAAATAGACATCACCAAAACTTACATAACTTCCTCCAAACTTACTTTATTCTTTCGATGTTCACTACATATACTAGATACTCAGAAGCATCTCTCATAAACTTGGATAGTTATAATACTCAACTAGCTGTCTGTACCAACTTGATCTTTCCATCGTTCTTATATTAGATACCGCAAAAACTACTATGTTGACATCAATAACAAACTCAATCATTAATGTAGCATATCTACAATACTCTCCCATAGGAATATCATCAACATTCATGCTTCCAACAAATATGCCTTGGTCTATTATTTTCCAATCCCCTCACTCTCCTCACCATTGTGTTGTTGCCCAATCATTTTCTACAAATCACCAAACTTATCCTAAAGAAGGAGAGGAAGAGGAGAGCCATGAGGATATAGCATGTAATATTATCAATTTATGTGACAATGGTGAAGAATTTTATCCAGAAGAACCTGAGATTGATGTCAGTGATCAAAGAAGCATATATCAACTACATCATCAACAAGTAGTTTCAAATGATGATGATCAAACTGGTGAAAGGATGTGCGACATGATATTAAATGTTAAACATATGAATTTGAGGAAACCATCCAAAGAAGAAATTGATAGAATAACTATAGAGATGGTGGCCCAAGTGTTACCATGAATGATGATGATACTACTTTGGGGGAGTATCCTACACATTGGAGAGTATGGATCTTGAATTCATGACTATGTTTTCCATTGATGTCAACATGGCATGATTTTTATAAAGATTAGTTGAGTAGAAGACAAAGATATTAATGACATAGACAATGGTTTAAATTTCTAGTGATGCACAGTTATGGACATGTTCTACATAGTGTCCTAATGATGTGGTCAAGTGCATAGAGTCTAATTCAAAGACATATGAAAAGTGTAACTAATTTATAGAGACAAGTTCAAAGATAGAGTATTTAGAAATAATTTCTTGATGTTTGTTCACTATCTTACATCTAAGATGTAATGAGAAGAAGCACAGCTAGGTAGTGATAGAGGATAGTTTGTTGATGATGTCTGCGAGTGTGCCAGCCCTAGTATTGCACGTGTGAATTTTTGTAAATACTATGAGCCAACAATAGTATTGTAATTATAATTAATTAATTATCTTGTTATAATTAATTGGGAAAGCCTCAAGGCTAACTTAAGTAATTATTATGAATATATGGTATAATGAAAAAAAAAATTCATTGTTTGAAAAGTGTGGAAAATGAGTTGAAGTGCGAAGTGCAAAAAGCAGAAGAGTATTTGGTAAATGTGTATAAGAGATCTAAGGGATTATTGGATTAGAAGGAGTAGAGGTCTAGTTGACAAGATAGAAGAAGAGGAAGGAAGTACATGTCATTTCTATTATTATAGAGATCATTTGAATAGTGGGTTCATTAGTCTTGCCCCTGAAACTGTTTGGGCAGTGGGTCTAGCTATCTTCCACAATGCCTAATAAGGTTGGCACAACTCCTAATAGGGTTGCAATCTCCTAACAGGGATTCAAAGTCTACTAATGAGGACTCATATGTATTAAATATATTCATAGACTCTTAATAGGGTCCATCCTCTAACAAGGAATATTTATATTATTACATCATCTCGTGGGTACCATCCGCATAGGGGTTTTTCGTAGTTAACATATCTAGTTTTATTATGTATGAGTATCTTGTTGTGGTTTCCATTTATATTGAATATATGGTTAATTTTTTTTAAGGTTGATGATTGTGATAATAGTTTGATAACTTATTGACCCTCCCCACTCTTAGTTATATTAGTGGACTATATATTCTAATAACTGGTATCAGAGCCTTAGGTCCTTGAAGGATAAAATTAATAGCTTCTGGATATTGATGGAAAATCTTTTTAGAAAGGATAGTCCTAGATTTTATGGGGCTAACTATAATAGTTGGAAGGAGAAGATAAATACTCATCTATTGTGCATGGGTTTGCGTTATTGTATCTTGATAAAGAGTAAGAAGAAAATGATTGAAGAAGAAAAGATTGAAGAATGTAGTGAAACAAAAAGTGATCTTTTCATATGTAACATGAGAGAAGAGAAGCCTAACTATTAGCTCTTCCAAAGAATGAATATAGTTAGGTAAAGTCACTTCAAACATCTCATGAAATTTGGAAAGCACTAGATCATACTTTTGAAGGTGATACACATGCAAAAAGAATGAGATAGTAGAATTGGATATGTGCATTTCAAGATGCTAAGATGATGGAAGATGAATATATAAGAAGTTATATTGGTAGAATATTAGAAATAGTTGCAAGAATTTGATCTCTTGGTGGAACCAAGGAAAATGATCACTGGATTCAAGAAATGAAGGAAGAATTAGATCAAATTGTCAAGAATGATACACCAGAGTTGGTTTGTAGACATAAAGACAAGAATGTGATAGGAACCAAATTGGTATTCAGAAACAAGATGAATGAGCAAGGCAAAGTTGTGAGGAAAAAGGCTAGACTTGTATGCAAGGGATATTCACAGCAAGAAGGCATAGAATATGAGGAGTAATATGCATCTATAGCCAAAATGGAAATAGTAAAGATGTTCTTGGCTTATGTAGTGAATAAGAAGTTCAAGGTTTATCAAATGGATGTTAAATCAGCTTTCCTAAATTTGAGAAATTAAAGAAGGGGTATATATTGAGAAGCCTGGAGTTTTTCCTTTATCAAAAGATAGGGATGTGGTATGTAGACTAAAGAAGCCTCTATATGGTCTAAAGCAAGCACCTTGAGCCTAGTATGCAAGGTTGGATAGTTATTTGGCAAGGCTTGGATTTGCTAAAGGTACAATAGATAGTAACTTGTATTTGAAAGAAGCTGAGAATGGTTTTCTAATAATAATATTTGTTGATGACATCATTTTCAAAGATACTAATGAAGCAAGTGATAATTTAGTTGAAGAAATGAAGAATAAGTTAGAAATGAGCATGATACGAGAAATGAAGTTTTTCCTAGGATTGCAGATTATGAAAAATAGTAATGGTATTTTCATTTCACAAGCTAAGCACCTGAAAGACTCATTGAAAAGGTTTTTTTTAGAAAGTTGTAAACCTATTGGTATACCTATATTAACTAGTCATGAGTTATCTAGAAAATTTGAGACACTTGCAATAGAGTAGAAGAAGTACATATCCATCATTGGAGGTTTGTAGTAGCTGACTCACACCAAACTAGATATAGCAAATGCAATTGGGATTGTAGCTAGATTTCAAGCTAATCCTAAGGAGTATAATTTTGTAGTAGTAAAGAGAATACTCATATATTTGAAATAAATATCTAACTATGGAATTTGGTATGATGGATCAAGTGATTTTACTCTATCTACATACACTAATGTGGATTGGGCAGGTAGTATGGATGACAGAAAGAGCATCGGTGGTGGAGCATTCTTTCTTGTAGGAAGATTGGTATCTTGGCTAAGCAAGAAGTAAGATTTTATTTCACAAAGTAGTGTTGTAGTAGAGTATGTTGCAACAGAAAATAACTATAATCAAGATATGTGGATGAAGCAAATGATGAAGGATATCAGAATTGAGTTTGAAGATGTTAAAAATAGATAATACTAAGAGGGGGGTGAATCAGTATTCCAAAAACTTTTTCCCACAACTAAATATTGTTAATTCCTTTATAAATTGCATATGAAATTAAACCAACAATGTTGAATAGTAAATATAACCATACACATAGAGAACTCATAACACCATTATTTGTTAACTAAGGAAACCCTGACCAAGAGAAAACCCTGGTGGGGATGATACCCACTAGATGATTCACTAAACAATAGGATCCTATTAAGGATATTGAACCTATTAGGATTCTATGAAGTACATATAGTGTCTTGAGTCCTTATTAGAGGACTAGGCCTTTTTAGAAGCCTCAACCCTATTAAGAGTTGATAGATCAATTACAATGTATTCAAGAAGAGTTCACTACTCTAATATGCAATTATACAATTTGATTCCTTCACAGAATAGATATACATACAATACTTGTTTGTTGTTGTAATCACACTTTATCTCATCTTAGATCATATTTCACATCACATAAGCCTCACAAATGGTTCTCACAATAGTTCACATGTCACATCTAATCATGCAACTTCCACAGTATATGCGCATCACACACATTTTATTGCAAAACACATTTTCTCCCTATTTGCACAACATAATGTTGGAAATATAAGAGGAGTAATAGAGAATGGAGGGGTGAATTAGTTACTACAAAAAAAAAATCTCAGATCCCGTAGATGTCAATACAAAAAAATTCTATGAAAACTTAACTTTGTTGATGCTCGGTAAAAAAAGAAATGTTGTAACTCAATAAACACTATAATTGCTCAGCAAACACTTAGCATGAAAATCTTAAGATTTTATCTATGATTACTTATTACTTTAACTTAGTTGCAAACACATAAAATAAATAGCATGAACACATTTGAGTCCAAGATTTAACATGGAAACCTAATTTGGGAAAAACAACCAATTGTAACTAGTTACTGATTTTCACTCCTCTAAAGTGAGCCCTATTAGGAGCTAAACCTATTCAAGGTTAAAAAAACACACTATTAGGTGTGACCTTGTTAGAGGAATTAATCACCCTATTATGAGTGACCTTGCTAGAGGTATTTAGTTAATTCAATTGAACTACCACCTTGTTAGAGGATTTACAAATAGTTGTTAAGCCAACTTTGTTAAATGATTTAGATCACTGCTACAATGATTAGAGAGTAACAATGACATGACCTGATTTAGATGCAACCAAATTTCTTATTACATATCTCAATTTTGGCTTGTATACTTGATCCTTCCTGATCGAATTTATATTTTTAGCTTTACAAGGATATTATGCTTATCCTTCTATTTCGCTTCCTCTCTACATCATTAGATCTTCAAACTCTTCCATGTATTCACATACACCACACTCACACTTTCTAACCCTCAACATGATCTTTTATTTATATCTTTCATGTTGTCAAGTTAGCTCAAATACAATATAGAATAACTAATATCCATCTTCTCAGTTGACTAGAACCAATAGATAAATCAATTAAACTTAATATGCCAAAATAAGAAAATCCTTCATTAGCTAACCCTGCTCGATAGACACTAACTGAGAAATGATTTTCCTATGTTAACCAATTGAAACTCAGTCAACACTGCATATTAGAAAAGTTCCTTTGGTAACTGAGTGAGCGTAGTTAACACTGGTTCCATCCAACATTTCCTTCATTAATTGAGTGAGTTTTATTAACACTCATCTTCTATAGACTTTCCTTTGACACCTAAGTGAACTTGGTAGATACTACCTTCTAAACTAGGCAAACTTTGGATTGCTCGGTAGCAATAAAAAACATTCTTCAATGCCTGAGTGAGCTCAACATACACTGATTGATAATGATATGACATTTTGTATAACATCAAAGACAATACATAATTAATCAATTATTCCAACAATCTCCCTCTTTGGCATTGATGGCAACACAACATGTCATAGTACAATGAAATTTTGGAGCAAGAATAAAGTAGGGAACATATCCTTAGTTTCATTCTAATTTTCAACCATGAGAGCTCCCTCTATCAGTGCAAACTCTATCTGCTAGAACTTCTTCCAAGTTCACTCTCCCTCTTTGACAATTCTTTCTATGACAGCAAAAACTTCTCCCTCTTTCCAATGACAACAAAATTTCTATGAGATATGATAATAAACTTCTCCCTCTTTGACATCTCATGCCAAATAAAATGTTTAGTGAATGTTAATGTACCTCAAGTATTGATTCATTTGCAATATGCCCTTGCCAATTCTACATCAACTAATTGATCTTCAGCATGTTTTAGTTGATGCATCACTAAAATTTATTTAGTGAGCTTCAGATAGGGGAATGACCCTTAGCTTACCTCTTAGATATAGAAATGCATTCTTAGGTAATGGCTTGGGGAATATGTCTGCAATTTGTTCTTTTGTATTTACATATTCCAATCTGACTTCTTTATCTTGCACCAACTATCTTAAGAAGTGATATTTTATAGCAATATACTTTTTTTTGGTATGCATCATTGGAATCTTTGAGATATTGATATCACTCATGTTATCACAGTATATGACTATTGGATCCTTGATCTCTACCTTCATATCTGTCATCAGTTGTTTGAACCAAACAATGTTAGAACAATTAACTATTGCTGCCACATATTCTCCCTCTACTATGGACTGTGAGATACAATTTACTTTCTTGCTTGTGCAAGACACTAGAATTTTACCAAGAAAGAATTCTCCTCCACTAATGCTTTTTCTATCATCAATACTTCCTACCCAATCAGCATCTGTAAATATTTTTAAGTCCAAATTGCCTCCTATTTTGTACCATAGACCATATTCTTCACTACCTTTTAGATATTTTATGATTCTTTTAACTACCATAAAATGATTTTCTTTGGGATTTGTTGAGACTCTTGCCACCATACTAACTATTAATGCAATATTAGGCCTTTTATGTACTACACACTACAATTTTTCAATCATTGATCTATATGACATCTGATCTACCTTTTTTGGAATCATCATTTTTGAAAACCTTGTCTAGTAGACATAGGGGTTCCAACTAGTCTTGAGTCTTCCATTTCAAAAAAAATTAGTTTTTCCTTAATATATTTAGATTGAGTAATTTGGATACCATCTTTCTTCTATTTAATTTGTAATTCAACAAAGAATTTTATCTCTCCAGACATAGACATCTCAAATTCCTTACTCATTTTTTCTAAAAATGCCTTGCACAAGTCATCATTTCCTATAAATAAAGTGTCATCATCAAATATTTCTACCAACACAATCTTCTAGTTTGGTCCTTCTTTGATATATAGACTATTGTTAACATTTGTTCTTTAAAAACCAATATGTATCAAGCAGTTATGAAGTCTTTCATACCAAGCTCTGGGAGCTTGCTTGAGACCATATCATTTTTTGTGTAATTTACAGACCATCTCCCTTTTGCTAGGATCTACAAAACCTTCTAGTTTCTCAATGTAGACTTCCTCGTTAAGAATTTGATTCAAGAGTGTAGATTTTACATCTATTTGATAAAATTTAAATCCTTTATAAGCTGCATATGCAAGTAAAGTTCTAACTCCTTCTAATCTTGCAACAAGAGAAAAAGTTTCACCATAATAATACATTCTTCTTGAGAAAAGAATTTACATACCAACCTTGCTTTATTTCTAGATACTTTTCCATATTCATTCATCCTGTTTATGAACACCCACTTTGTGCTAATTACATATTTATCCTTGGGTCTAGGAATAAGAGTCCAGGTTTTGTTCTTCTCTATTTTTTCTATTTCTTCATTCACTATTTCAATCCAACTTTCATTTTCCAAAGCATCTTTAAAATTTCTAGGTTCAAATTCAGCAAGTAAACATGTATCTTTTAATTTTCCTCTTGTCATTGTTCCATCTAATTTATCTCCAATGATCTGATCAGGTGCATGATGCCTTCTTACATATCTCACTAACACAGGTTCTTTGGATTTACTAATTTCATTATGAACTTTAGTATCAAGCTTAGGTCCCATTGTCTATGACTCAGGTCCATCATATTTGGTTTTCTCTTGAATTAGCTTGGTAGCTTTTGACTACAACTCAGGTCTTTTGGACTGTGACTCAGGTTGCACTGTCTGCAACTCAGTAGCTGTTGGAGATTTTGGGGACTTAGGAGGTGAAGCTTCCTTTCTTTTAGATAGATTTGGAAGGGTATCAAGTTCATAGTAAGAAAATCTTTTGTAATCCTCAAGCTCTATACTGCTTTCTTCTTCACTCTTTTCTGTAAACTCACCAATTCTCACATGTGCACTTTCTATGATTTTATGAGTAGAAAAATTCAAATATTTTTATTCTTTAATTATATAGGAGTATCCTAAAAATATGCCTTTGTCACCTTTGACATCAAATTTTCCTTTTCTAGATTCTTTCAAGATATAACATTTCCTACCAAATACTTTAAAGTAACCTACATTAGTTTTGTAGCCATAACATAGTTAATAATGATTTTAATTTGATTTTTTCTTCAAATATACTCTATTCAAGGTATGAACTATAGTTTTTATAGCTTCCTTCTAGTATTTGATTGCAATATTCTTTTTTATCATCAATGTTCTTGCACAATCCGTGATGGATATATTTCTTTTTTTAGCTATACCATTATGTTTTATTGTACTAGGGAATGATACTTGTCTTTTAATTCCTTTTTCAATGTATAATTCATTAAATTCATTGGAGATGAATTCACCACCTCTTTCTGATCTCAAGAATTTTAACTTCTTTCTAGTTTCTTTTTCTACTCTTGCCAGATACCACTTGAATTTTTGAAAAGCTTCTGACTTTTATTTTAGATACAGTACAGTCATCAATCTAGAATAATCATCAACAAAAAGAATTAAAAACCTTTCTCCACTATAACTTTCTATTCTAATAGGTCCACATAAGTTTTTATGGACAAGCTCTAAGAATTCTTCTTTGAAACTAGTCTTTCCCATCTTACCAATTTGACAATTTTTGCATAGACTCATATTAGGTTTCTTCAATGTAGGAATATCTCTAAATCTTTTATGTTTTCTTATTTTAACTAGATTATCAAATTTGACATGACTTAGTCTTTTGTGCCACAACCAATTTTCTTCTACTTGAGCAATAAAACATGAGCTTCCATTGAGATCAAGATAAAATAGGTTATCTTTTGTTTGCTTACCAAATCCAACCAATTTTTTTTTTTTCATCCAGTAGTTTGGGCTTCCCATCCATGAATCTACCTTGAATCCAATATTATTAAATTGTACCACACTCAGTAAATTATACTTTAGTCCTTCAACCCAATAAGAATTATCACATATAGGTTCATCGGTTAATGAGATACAACCTTTTCCATTTATGCAACAAGGTTCTTTGTTTCCAAATCTTACACTACCTCCATCATAATGTTCCATGTGTTCAAACTTTGTTTTATCTCATCATATGATGTGAGTAGCCACTATCAATAATCAAAGTATCATTTTTTCTAACATGAGAGATAAGTTCCATCTTATCTCCTTCATCATTGATTCATCTTTTATAGCAATATAAACCATTTCATCTTCATTGTTATCAAAATCTTTAGCCATAAAACAAGATTTCTTACCTTTTTCCTTGTAGTTCTTGAATTCCTTCTTTCCTTTGTACTTATTTCTTTTCTTCTCATCCTTATTTTCTCTATTTGGACACCTAGTTGCAATGTGACCAATTTCTTCACAAGAAAAGAAGATTAAAGGAATCTTGCCTTTGTATTTTCCTCTACCTTTGGAGTATTTCTTTGCAAGCAGGGCTTCAACAATTTTGAGATCACTATCAGAACTTTCTTCTATTTCTTCTTCACTTCCTAATTGATTGGCCTTTGATTTCTTTCTCTTTTCTTTGAGTGAGAGTTTGGCTTCAAATGTAGACTCAATATTTTTGGAACTAGGAACATAGTTATCATAATTATCCAGCTCAAAAGCTATTAATCTTCCAACTAGAGCTTCCAAAGTTATTTTTTTATTTGGATCACATCTCATTTCTTGAATAGCTAACACTCTAATTGCATAAATAGGAAGAAGAGTTCTGAGTACCTTTCTTACAATTGTTTTGTCATCAATGTCTCCTCTAGATGCTTTTATTGTGCTCACACTTGCTTTGATTATTTCTACATATTTTGAAATGTTTTCATCTTCCCTCATTTTCATCTGATCAAACTAACCTCTAAGACTTTCTTCTTTGGCTCTTCTTACACTATCATCTCCTCCATAGATGTCTTTTAGTTTGGTCCACATTTCATGAGTTGTTTTTCAATCTTTTACTTCATCAAATTCAACATAATTGAGAGTAGATGCAATATCAATAATCTTGTTGTTATGATTCTTCCTTTTAGCAATGTCTTCCACTCATAATATTTTAGTAGGAGTCTTGTATTTAGCATCAAGATATTTACAACTTGAATCAATGATAGTCACCAAATGTAATCCGACAAGTCCTTGCCATGCTGCAAAATTGTCTCTATTCAATTTGGGAATCTCTCTTCTGTAAGACATCCTGATCTTTAGCTTAGGTCCTTGAAACCTTTTTTGTAAGAATCAAAAGCTCTGATACCAATTGTTGGAAATATAAAAGGAGAAACTAAGAGGGGAGGGGTAAATTAATTAGTATTAATTACTACAAAAATAGATCCTAGATCCTTTAGATGTCAGTACAAAATAATTCTTTGAAAACTTAACTTTGCTAATGCTTAGTAAACAAAGAAATGTTGTAACTTAGTAAATATTGTAATTTCTTCGCAAACACTTAACATGAAAATCTTACGATGTTATTTTTTATTACTTATTACTTTAACTTAGTTGCAAACACATAAAAGAAATAGCATGAACACATTTGACACCAAGATTTAATGTGGAAACCCAATTTGGGAAAACCCACCAATTGCAATTAGTTACTAATTTTCACTCTTCTAAAGTGAGCCCTATTAGGAGCTAATCTTGTTAAAGGTTACAAAACACACTATTAGGTATGACCCTATTAGAGGACTTAATCAACCTATTAGGAGTGGCCTTGTTAGAGGTCTTCAGATAATTCAATTGAACTACCACCTTGTTAGAGGATTTACAAATAGTTGTTAAGCTAACTCTGTTATGACATTTAGATCACTCCTATGATAATTAGAGACTAAAAATGACATAACCTGATTTGGATGCAATTGAATTGCTGATTAAAAATCTCAATTCTAGCTTGTATACTTGATCCTTCCTGATCGAATATATCTTTTCAGCTTTGCAAGGATATTCTTCTTATCCTTCTAATTTGCTTCCTCTCTACATCATTAGATCTTCATAATCTTCCATGCATTCACATACACCACAATCACACTTTCTAACCTTGTAATTTGCTTCCTCTTTGCATCATTAGATCTTCAAAATTGTCCATGCATTCACATACACCACACTCACACTTTCTAACCCTCGACTTGATCTTTTTTATATATCTTTCATATTGTCAAGTCAGCTCAAATATAATTTAGAATAATTAATATTCTTCTTCTCAATTGGCTACAACCAACAAATAAATCAATTAAACTTAATATGCCAAAATAAGAAAATCCTCTATTAGCTGACCCTGCTCGGTAGACACTAACTCAAAAATGCTTTTCCTATGTTAACCAACTAAAATTTGATCAACACTGCATACTAGAAAAGTTCCCTTGGTTACTAAGTGAGCTTGGTTAACACTAGTTCCATCCAACATTTCCTTCATTAACTTAGTGAGCTCGGTTAACACTCATCTTTTGCAAACTTTCCTTTGATGCTCAAGTGAACTCAGTAGATACTGCCTTCTAAACTAGGAAAACTTTGGATTGCTTGGTAGCCGTAGAATATTGTCTTCAATGCCCTAGTGAACTTGGAATATGCTAACTGATAATGATATGGCATTTTTTATAACATCAAAGACAATACACAATTAATCAATTGTTCCAACACATAAGACCTTTACTTGTACCTTTTGCATTCATAAATTGTTGCTTAGTCAACTTCCATGTCTTCACATGCTTCACAAAATATAAAATAATATCCACATAGTTGGCTTAACATGTTGTATAAAATGTCCTCTACATGCGCTCCAAGACTTTAGCAAGTGTTTTCTCCAAAGATTTAACAAAAAAAAAATTCTCAAACAATGTTCTCAATGTACCCAATAGGTCTTTCTAGTCTTCATCATCAGATGGAATAGGTAATGTCATTGATGTTCTAGCTACTAATACTACTAAAGATATAGAAGTCTTGTTTCATCTATTCCTTTGCACTCTTCTTTTCCTCATCCTCTTTCTTCTTCTTCTCTTCTTCTTCTCTCTTTTTCTTTTCTTCTTCTTCTTTCTCCTTTTCCTTTTCTTCTTTCCTCCTCTTTTCCTGTTCTACTTTCATCTTCTTTTCTTTTCTTTTCTTCTTATTCATTTTTCTTCTTCTTTTCTTCTCCCTTCTTTCTCACTTCCTCTTCATCATCAAAGTTGGTATAGGCAGTGATATTGCCAAAAATATTTGCCCCATACGCTATAAATGGATTCTCTTTTGTGTCCATAGTTATGTGTACACTATCCACTTGCATGGATTCATTACCCATAATAATGTGAGGTGGAGATAGTTCTAATTGTGTCCCTTCTACCTCTTCTCCTTCACTAGAAGGTGTATCTTCCTGTACATATACTAGACTATCAGCTTTTTCTTGTGTACTCTCCTTAGGTACTGAGGACATATATTTCATTATAGCCTCCTCTATTTCTTTCCTTACCTCCTCATAGATTATTTCCATTAGAATAATTTTTGTTCTTTTTTTCCTTAACAAGGGCTCAATATCGTTCAAAATTATCGCAATTTCCTCTTTTGATCCAACATCACATAATTTATTTATGGATGTGATCCTCATACTTAGATCTTCTTCTACTACCCTTCTCTTTTAGTTGAACAACCTATTGTATAAGCCTTCAGGATTCTTATTCTAAATGCTATCAAAATATTTTATTCCTTTGAATCATATTTCTTATTATAGAATTCTCTAATTTCCTCCTAGCCATACTACTACACATGCTATAAAATTTATTCAACTAAACAAAATTTTCATCATTTATAATATACATGTTCAGATTCTCTACCTTCAGTTTCCATGCTTTCTTTCCTATGGTTGTCTTGGCTTCTTGGGCATCTTTCTCAATGGGTTTATCTTCATCATTATCCTCTGAGCTCTTAGAACTACTCACTTGCGTAGTTTTCCTCTTTTTTCTAGGATTGATGTTGATCTACTTTACTCATTTATTTGCTTGGGGTGTAAGTTCTTTCTTAACCTTCATCATTCTTCCTAACTTTCTCTGCACAATAGGTGTTTCCACCTCTAATTACTTCCTATGTTGCTCATAGCTTGCTCTTACAGGTTGCTCTTGCATAATTTCTACATATGGTGAAATGGGTGCTTGCACACATGGTTATGTCACCATTACTCCTTCGAAAGGTCTTGCTACTACAATAGGTGTTATTGCAAACACTTATGTCTACCTACTAGCCTTCATCTCTAGTGAAATTCCCTTTATCCCATTGAATTCCTATTTGGTCATGCTAGATTTCTTGAGTATAGAATCTATCTCTTTTTTCTACTTTCTTCTTACTATCCTTGCTATGGAGCTTAGACTCTACAATCCTTAACCTTTCATCATATGTCCCCTATCTAGGACATTCTATGTCTTTCTTAGACTTAAGTATGATCTACACATACCCTTCAATAAGTTCGGCACTCATCCCATAGCCTATAGGCTCAATGAACTTCACTCTAGGTATCACTGCTTCCATGCAAATGTTGTCAGTTTCCACCATGAAGCACAAATAATCCTTATACTTCTCTACCATAGAGGGAGGTATTCTATACCTCAACTTCATCTTAGACTAAAGTTCTTCATCATTCTATCAATATCAATGTCTCTAAAAATTTTAGGTTTAGATCTGTAGCTTTAAATTACAATCTTCATTGTGCACTCGTTGCTATCCCAATTGATTACTCCAAGAAAATTCTTCATAACATAAAAGAATAAATGAGTTTATAGGGACTCAAATCTAAATATTGCACTCTTTTTTTTCTTTATCTTAGCAATATTGTCTAATAGCTGCACTCTAACAATGTCATACAAATTTACTTTACTCCTTTCAATGGCCATCACATATGTTGTATGAAGGAATCTAGCTAGTATATATTTTACCCTTGATCCATGGTTTAACTTGTACCCTAAGATTTTGGTCAACAACTTGACTCCTTTATCCTAAATAGGATCAAGCCTCATACTTATTTTTTCAAACTTGGTTTTTGGGTTTGTCTCCACTAATTTCCTAATGCTTTTCTCATTGATGGGATTACAACCTTCATTGCCAAATCTTGTGACTTTGTGAATTAGTTCATTTCAATGAGAATTTGTGCATCACCTAAATAGAACATATGACCATGAATTCTACTCAATATAATTTGGGTCCACTTGTGATTGTCGAATTCTGTGTAAAACATATACTTCACCAAATTCAAATCTTCAAGGTGTGCATATTCAAACTTCAATTATAAGTCATTATTACACATGACTCCTAAGTCCTTGTGAATCTCCTCATCACCTATACTCTCAATTTTTCAATGCATATAATTCCTTATATCTTCTACATGTAACACATTTTTTGAAGCAAAAATGGGCCTATAGGATCATCAAGTAAAGAAACAAATGGGTGTTTCTTGAACTCATACCTTGGTCTCTCACTAACACCATGCTCTCTCTGACTACCCATTACTTATAACTATAAAAACCTCAAGAAATTGGATTCAATATTCCATAAAATACTTCAAATTCATGATTTTAGTGTTTTTGCAACTTTGAACTTCTCAAACTTACTTCGCACTTCAACTATTGTCAAATCGCTCAAGGCACTTTGCATGAACTAATCGTACATCAAATCTTGTTCATGATCCTTAAATCATTTCAAACCACATAGCACAATAAATGCATATCTACCACAAATTCATAATATTGTCTCTATGTACCAATGACCTTGATCTTACAATTCCCACTTACTGTGATCACATCAAGACTTGTGCAATGAACCATAGCTTTCTCTCTATGTCTTCTACCTTTTATTAACTAAAAAGTCTCTAACTCTCTCTCTAACATCAATTCTGACCACTAATGCTCTATTGCTAGTGCAAATAGCTTAATTTAGATAGGTTGAGTCACAAACATTCGATGACTTCAACTTTCAATTAGGTGCAACAAAGAATTGTTCTTCCAATACTATTTGTAGACTTTCTGGAGTACAAACCTCCACAAATGCTTCTTTTAGTTCTTCAACATGCTCCTTAACCACTTCTTTGTGACCTTTTTTATCTCCATTTTCATTCCTTCAATTATTCTTGTTGTTATTTCTTATGTGATTATGGTTCCTGTTAAAGTTCCCTCTGTCCATTCTATAGAATCTTGTTGTGTGTCCAAAGTTATTGCATAATTGACATATAGGTGCATTTCTCCTTTGATTGTTCCCATTCTAACTTTAAGGTTCTTTGTAATTCCTTGCAATATGTCTAGGATTATTAAATTTGTAACAAATAAACTTTCTATCAACATTAGGTTTCTCTCCATCATTAAATCTGCTTCGTGATCTACTTCTTCCATTATGTTGGTCATGTTTTTACCTTGGGCCTTCATGAGCATTTCTTGCTATGAATTCCTAGCTTTTGTGAACAAATTAGGGTTTTCTTTTGTCAAAATTGGTTAACCCTATGAGAAACCCTAATTAAAGCAAGATTTGTGCCCTAAGTGAGCCTTTTAGGTCATATATGTTCTCACCTTTTAAATCAAGCAGGAAAATTATTTTGAAATGATATATATTTTTTGGGAACCTTTTTAAGAAATTTTGTTTTAGCTCCATAGTTCTTCAAAAAATCCACACCATCAAATCTCTTCACAATCTATGGTAGGTGTCAAGTCATTATAAGAATTTGCATGGTTTTTAATACATGTGACATGGTGACCAAGTGGGACCCAGTTAGTTCTTAAACATGGTTTCAAAGGTAAATTTCTCGCATAGCTAGATCTTCCAAGATCAACGGTGGTCATAATGTCACAATCAAAAAATGGCAAGGTTTTTCCAGTAGCGACATTATGACCTCCCACAAAAGTGAAACATGGTAGGCCCAAAAGTGGATATAGTGTCAAAACTTTGTCTATCATAAAAAAATCTTTGCCAGCACAATGGGTTGTCAGATGTTGTTAGGCACAGCAAAGGAGGTACCAAAGAGAGAACATGTCTTTTCTTTTCACGACATCATTTTTTTGCCAAATCATGGTGGTCGCTATGTTGTGACCAAAAAACTCATGATTTTTGCCAGTAACAACATAGAGCCTTCCCGCAAAAGTAAAAAAATGGTTGGATTAACACATAAGATGGGCATCATAAATTTTTCCATCATCAGTGAGTCATGTGATCATTATGGAATGTTAGAAGTAGTAAATAAAAAAACAGCAATGAGAATGTGCTAATTTTGTGTTACTAGATTCCTTTAAAGAATACAGTGGTCACTTTGTCATGACCAGAAAACTCATATTTTTGCCAATAATGACATAGCACCTTCCCATGAAAACAAAACACGATAGAACCTAAATAAAAAAAAGTAGCGCGAAAAGGTTAAATGTTATAACTACCTTGTTAGCATGTCAAAATGATGTCATGTCACATGCCATGTGGATTCGCACTCAAAGGAAAGACACATGTTAGTTGGAGCCATTAGATCAAAAATGCATCGATAGTGGGTGCTAAGTCACTATAAGAAGTCCCTTGATCTTTAGTGCACGTAACATGGTGACCAAAGGGAAAACATAAGGACCTAGCACAAGCTAATTAAAGTAATCATAAAATCCTCATCGTTCGATCTGAAGTGCATCAACAATGGTTTCTATGTCACATGCAAAAGTTGCTCAATGTTTATGCATAGTGACATAGCAAGATGTGAGACATGTCTACAAGTGTCAGTGGGTCTAGAATAAGTTTCCAGTAGTGAAGATAAAGGTTTAAGTGGAGAAATTTGATCGAGTTGACTACTAATTTGGAAAATCAAAGACAAGTCATTCATGATTTTATCCCTAAATAGTTGGATTTTTTAGAATTGTCAATGTATTTTCAAATTAGAAGGTGTTGCCACCCTATTTCTCCTTACAGTTCGTTTATGAAAATTGAAGACTCCCCATGTGAACTAGAACTATAGATTTATTGCAAAACTTTGCCAATTTTTTTCTACGCAAACGAATTTCAAGATTACAGAGAGTTGAGCCAGTTGAAGAATTATCCCTCGCACATTTAAAATTGCAAAAGATTTTCAATATCTGCCATTTGTGTAGAATTTCAAGAAGGAAAGTGAAGAGCCAAGTAAGTATCCAAATATGTTAGATAGTCGAGAGTTCTAGTATTTCTATGTTACTAATTAAAAATGCCTCCAAAGAAAGTTTTCTCAAGAAAGGTAGATTATGCTAGCAGAAATATACATGATGGCCTTCTTAAATTATTTCTTAAGTCTACAAATGAGTCTACCTGTCATGTCCCCTTTTCAAATAATTAAAAAAATAATAATCTTTGCTAAGGCAAGCCAGGCCCAAGAAAGTCAAGTTTCGGAAAAAGGGAGTTAATCTTTGGAAACCGTTGGAATAATAAATGAAAATTATTATTAAAATATGTTTCATTAACCTCTGTTGGACGTGAGTTACATTTATGCCCTCTTTTAAGGGGGTTTGGAGGCATTTTGGGCACATTCCGGAACTTGATTTTTGCTCATTCTTTGTTATTCTTCAGAGGCTGCCAAACCTGTGGAGAAGGAGACCCAAGAACGGGAGTTTGCAGGTTTCCAGGGAGACCCAAGAACGGGAGTTTGTAGGTTTCTAGGAAGGCTAAGGATGGGAGTTTGAAGCCATTCCATGTGCATGCTCATACAGAGTTTGCCTTTGTGCTGAACAGTGCAGATTTGTGGGTTTTTTGGGTGTGGTTTTTTGCATGAGTTTGGTGTTTTCAGTTGAGCATTTCATATCAGTTTTGGTTGCTGCTGTATTTCAGAATTTAAGCTGTTAAAATAGAGCTGAATATATGTATTGGGACATGATTAAACTTCTGAGATAGTTTATTAGTGTTTTTGTGGTGTTTTCGGGCTTTTTTGTGTTAATTTCGGGAGCCCGATGAGCATAGTTTTTGTCTTACATTTGTGAGCTGTTTTGTAAAGGCTATATAGATCTGTAAATGACATTTATAGGCTGTTATGCTGCTCAAATTTCTGTAAAAATGTCTACTTTCAGATTTATTAATAACAGGTGAAGCTGTGAAGCTTTTTGGCACTATTTTCAGCATACCCGATTTGGGGTTTCTGGAGAAATTTGGTGGATCTTTGTGATATTATTTGTTTGATCTTGAAGATCTGATTAGAGGATTGAAATATCATACAAAAATCAGAAAAGGGACATTTCAGTGGTATCAGAGCCATGATCTTGCCAGCCTGAGGGTTTGTAGAAGTTTGCAGAAGTTTGCATTTTAGTTTTGACAACTACCCAGATCTTGCATGTCAGTTTTGTCAACTACCCAGATCTTGCATGTCATAATTTGGTGGTTGCATGTTGCTTCTAATTAGTTGCATATCAAAATCTATGGTTGCATGCTACTTCTAATCATTTGCATGTTAGTTCTTGGTGAATTTGGTGGTTGTAGAAGTTTGCATGTCAGCTTTGACAACTACCCAGATCTTGCATGTCATAATTTGGTGGTTGCATGTTGCTTCTAATCAGTTGCATGTCCAAATCTATGGATGCATGATACTTCTAATCATTTTCATGTTAGTTCTTGGTGTTTGAAGAAGTTATATCCTATTGGGGTTACACTCTACTTTATCCAGAATGGATAGGTATAGTACAGAGTCTCAGAGGACACGATCTTGGACAATTGATAACCAGAGTCAAAATAGTAGAAAGGATGGTTATTTAGAAATTTGAGATAAACTTATGAAAATAAGCCATGACATGTCTGAACAGTTGGTTGAGCACCACCGTATAATGAATGACATGTTATCTGACACAGCTAAGGTGGATAAGTTGACTGGATTTCTATTTGGCATATTTTCTCACAGGACAGATGACACAATTCCCAAAATGTTGCATGAGGAGTTTGAGAAACTAGCTGATAGCCAGGTAGAGGTCTCAGATTCTACTCTACCACAGGAGGTGGTGGGAAAGGATATTACACAGATTGATAGTAACGGTCAACTTGATACTCAGATTGAGACAATTGTTTACAGGTCGTCAAAGGGTGATGCCACAAGTATTCAGGATGGTATAGTTACAACAGGTAGTGACTACAGTGTAGTGGGTTCAGATGATGATTATGAGGATGTTGTTGTGCAAGATGGTGAGATACCTGGTAGAAATGAGCAGACATTGAGCATTCATGACTTTGCTGAGAAAGAATACCAGGCACAGTTAGATGCTTCATCACATGAGGTTGAGGCTGGTAGTACTTCACATGATTTGTCCAGCCAGCTGAAGGTGAACAAAGATAGTATTCTGACTTCATTATCTCATCATGACAAGTATGTGGAGTTAGTTGGTATTGGTCATATTACTCAGGTGAGGAGTTTGCTTGAGTTACCAGTTGATTCTAGTTTACGGATATGGACTCGAGATTGTTATATTGGTGTTTGGGATTCAGTTGACTGGAGATCTTTAACACTTTTTGGTAGCAGTATTTGTTTGGGTGCTATCATGGAGTTGATTAGCAAATTACACAGTGTTGTCTTTCCTTGTGCCAATATCTTGTCTGATGTTGGTATTAGTTTTTATACACCGATGTTGGGCTTTGTTCATATATCTAGTCGACCATACTTGCTAGAATGTGTTGATGATATTTCATATTTGGTAGTGTGTATAGATGAGTCCCAGGATCATATTGGCATTGATGACATCCAAGAGGATGCAGTGGGCAGTTTTGAAGACTTAGTTTCCTTGGGTATAGACGAGTTGGACAGTAATGCTAATGTTTTTGATACTCCGTATGTTGATATGAGCTTTAGATTTGATTCACACGATATGTATGGTAATACTCTAGAGACTAGTAACTTTGAGGATACTCTTTTAGACACTGCATCAGAGGAGGTTTGTAGGAGACAGTCAAGCCAACTCCATCATGTGTCTAATCAGTTGAGAGTTAGTGACTGAGACATTGCTATCACTTGCCAGCATTTCGATGTTGTTCGTCAGTTGTTAGCAGTTTATGGATGGGGTTCTCCTACTAGTGATGAGCAGGAAGGCAGTTATCTTTCCTTGACAGAGATCCACTCTTTATGGGAGGCTATTCGGATTTTGAGACAGAATTATATGCAGTTGCTAGCCGACAGAGATTATCTTATGGAGTGGGGTAGTACAGCATATGATGCATTGTTGGCCAAGGAAGATGAGGTGAGTGAGCTTACTGAGCAGCTTGAGGTGACTTCTGAGATTCTTGAGAGTACACAGTTGGCTTTCAAGGAGTCACAGCTTCATTTGGCTAAGGTGACCATGGAGTTAGAGCAACTACAGTCTTTACCTAATTCTATACAGTCACAAGCTATGGTGTTTGGTGATCCGAGGATGTCCATGGCCGAGATTGTCAAAGACAGTGGAGATGGGGATGCATCCATCCTTGATACTAACATTGGCATATCAGGTTCATTCCCACTAGAGTTAGGTTCAGTTGATTTGGGTGTTATAGCAGATTGTTGTATGCCTGACATGGTGGTGGCCTCTGGTACTGATGGCACAGAGACTAGAGATGCATCAAAGATCATGTGTGATGTTGGTGAGTCGACAGTTGGCATAGTTCTTGCTAGTAATACTACTCCCTTGGTGATATCTTTGGAGGTAGTAGTCAGTTCCAACATGGTTAATGATCAATTGCAGTTAGTTTCATCTAGATTACAGTCTGAGCCACTGACTGAGATTGGCGCATTCTATCGGCATTACACTATGAGGTACGCTCATCAATTTACCTTTGATGACCATGTTGATGAGATTATGATACAAAGATGTACTTTGGTTCCTAGTGCTTATCATCAGTTATGGAATAGTTTGATGCCCCAGGATGAGAGTTGTGATGGGCACGACATGGTGATAGGTCCTGCAGTTGATAGCTTGATAATACATGACTTAGAGCAGGATTTTTGGAGTGATGCTTCAGCAGGTGTTGTTATTGATTCTACTCCTTTGGCTATGACATCTCCTGACTTAGCTAGTGATCAATCACAGTGGGTTATATCACTTGTTCATGGTGATTTTTTGACTGAGGTTGGTTTTTTTAATCAACATTATATTGCATGTCATGTACATCAGTTAGAAAATGATCCTTGTGTTGAGGAGTTGATGGCAAGAAAATTTGGTTTGGGTTCCATTTCTTGTTGTTTATCTTGTGATGGCTTTTCACCATTAGGGGTGCATGGGAGTTATGGTTATGAGACAGTGGCCAATGATCTACAGAGTTGTGTTGACTACAGGAGTTGTACAGTGTGTGGATTCTCCATACTTGGTATAGTTTCATTTGAGAGCATTCACCATTGTTGCAGAGTTGGATTGTACATTCTGTATAGGCCAGTGGGATGCGTTGATGGTATTTATGGTGTTGGCAGTTTGATTTGTCCACTTTACTTGGGTTCTAATGTTCTAAGAGTTTGTGTCTCATGGGTTTTTGATTGTGGTAGTGGTGATTTTGGAGTTTGGTTGAGCTATAATTGTCAGTTTGATTATGGATTCATCTCGGTCATATTGCAGAGGATATTGCAGGAGCCTATGTTAATTGGTAGTGGTATAGTTCATGACTACATTTGGGATCTAGGTGGATTGATTGATTTATTTTTCAGCCATTTCTTGAGGACAAGAAATGTTTGGGAGGGGAGGACTTGTCATGTCCCCTTTTCAAATAATTAAAAAAATAATAATCTTTGCTAAGGCAAGCCAGGCCCAAGAAAGTGAAGTTTCGGAAAAAGGGAGTTAATCTTTGGAAACCGTTGGAATAATAAATGAAAATTATTATTAAAATATGTTTCATTAACCTCTCTTGGATGTGAGTTACATTTATGGCCTCTTTTAAGGGGGTTTGGAGGCATTTTGGGCACATTCCGGAACTTGATTTTTGCTCATTCTTTGTTATTCTTCAGAGGCTGCCAAACCTGTGGAGAAGGAGACCCAAGAACGGGAGTTTGCAGGTTTTCAGGGAGACCCAAGAACGGGAGTTTGTAGGTTTCCAGGAAGGCTAAGGATGGGAGTTTGAAGCCATTCCATGTGCATGCTCATACAGAGTTTGCCTTTGTGCTGAACAGTGCAGATTTGTGGGTTTTTTGGGTGTGGTTTTTTGCATGAGTTTGGTGTTTTCAGTTGAGCATTTCATATCAGTTTTGGTTGCTACTGTATTTCAGAATTTAAGCTGTTAAAATAGAGCTGAATATATGTATTGGGACATGATTAAACTTCTAAGATAGTTTATTAGTGTTTTTGTGGTGTTTCCGGGCTTTTTTGTGTTAATTCCGGGAGCCCGATGAGCATAGTTTTTGTCTTACATTTGTGAGCTGTTTTGTAAAGGCTATATAGATCTGGAAATGACATATATAGGCTGTTATTCTGCTCAAATTTCTGTAAAAATGTCTATTTTCAGATTTATTAATAACAGGTGAAGCTGTGAAGCTTTTTGGCACTATTTTTGGCATACCCGATTTGGGGTTTCTAGAGAAATTTGGTGGATCTTTGTGATATTATTTGTTTGATCTTGAAGATCTGATTAGAGGATTGAAATATCATACAAAAATCAGAAAAGGGACATTTCACTACCCAAATGAAAAAGCTAATTGTTGTAAACCCTAGGCTCAAAATTGTGGATGGGCTATATGATAGAGGGAATTAGGTTAAAGATGCTACCACTACTAAAATAGGGCTCCATATTTTTAAGAAGTGGTTCTTAGAAAGGAAATTGTTTGCTTCCCATGAGAAAATTTGAAATTTTGATTTGGGAAAACTTGTGGTCCCTAGTGTATTTATGTATTCTGACCTATTAATGGTCATTGCCCAAAATTATGACCCAGCAACCAGGATAGTGAGAAGAATGGATGGTGAATACCTAGTTAGAATAAGTCTTGAAGAAATTTGAGAAGTATTTGGTCTAGAACCATTGTCATATTATCATGTACCCATTGACCTACTAGAACTAAAGAAGGAATACTTATCTAAGAAGGATACAATTAGGCATGGTGCACTAAGGGCACACATAGGTTCAATTGGAAATTTTTTAGTAGTCACAGCATCTACTAAGGAGCCTTTTAAAAATAATTTTTTTACTTCTAGAGCCATAGAACTATATATGACTCTATGTAGGGTTTTTCGTGAAGATGAGGAAAATTTTATGCCAATAAAATTTATGTATATGTTGATTCAAATTTCTTATTTAGGTGTTGATATTATTTTTTATTTTTCCTCTTGTTTAGCAAAGGAAATTCTTATAGGGTTAGTTAGAATTGTGAAGGGTAAGGTGGAAAAATCTTTTGGCCATTATTCAATGTTAATGCACATGTTCCTATTTAAGGGGGTTACATATTTTGAAAAGGAGATTATTTCAAATTAAAAGTATGGAGAAGAAGATTTGCTAGTCTATTTGTGGAGTGCAGACATGACCTAGGATGTAGGGGAGGCTAGTTTTGTCAAGTTTGATGGGTACTTTGCATCTAGGTTAAGATGCCTCATATTAAGAGACAATCCCAAAATCCCCAAGGCATTAATGGATTTTGTCAGACCCATGGATAATCCTTTTGATTTAAAAGTATCACATAATTGGGTACATATTATACCATACTCTCTTTCAACTATTTTTAGGGTTTATGCTTTCTAAGGGACTCCCCATTTATTTCCATACTAGGTACCTTTGAAAGTAGGAATAGCTGAGATGTTGTGGTAGTTACGGGGATTGGAGGAACCATATTTGGCTAGAAGAAATAGAGGCTCAGTTTTTCCCACTTGTAATATAGCTTATCACTTCATAATCACAAAAGGTGGTTGGTTATTCTTATATAAATTCCTAGATCAATACAAGATGGTTGTGTCTCACCCCCATTTTTGTGATACTAAGGGATTTTTTAATATGTTTAGACTAAGGGCTAAAGTTGGCTCCAAAAAACATGAACCTTATTTCCCTAAGGATATAATAAGGAATGAGTTCTCTTTGCAAGAGCAAGAGATCAAGAAAGAGAAATTGAGAGTTTATTCTAGAGTTTTGGGATTCATCCATTGTTTTGATAATAATTACAAACCTCTTCCTAATGCAAAAATAGAGGCACATAGATTGAATAAACTCATGACTACTTTTCCTGAAATCGTGGAGGTCATGAATGAAAAGAAATTATTCTTTATTAATTCTTTTCCATAAAAATCCAAAGAGATCATGAGGAGGTTATCTTTTACTCTCATAATAGGATCAAGGTAGTTGATCATTCAAAAGAGACCTGGCTACAATGTGATTCAAAATATAAGAACCTTTGTAGACAAAGGAAAACAGATTATGGGATCAACTAATGTAGTTTTTGAGGAAAGACTTGATTAGCCCTCACTCAAGAGGCAAAAAATAATAAGGGAACAAACACCTTAGGTTGAGAAATATTCAACCACATAGTCCACACTACAATTAGGAGATGAACAGCTTACTAGGGAGCAAACTGAACAATTTGGGTCTTAAGAGGGAGTGTTCATCACTGAAGTGGAATTAGAGGAGGGAAATCCATAGGAACTGCCAATGCCAAGCCTTGAGTTAATAGTGGTAGATTATAGAGGAAAGGAGTTGGACCCTATGATGGCACAAGCCAACCATGAATTCATCTCTGATGACATTTTTGTAAAATCTTGAGTCTTCTACCAAGTTATTTGGAGAACAAACATGGGACTATTTGAAGAAAGATGCAATAAGCTAAAAATAGAGCATCCAGAAATGGAGGAGGCAAATGTGCAAAATTATATAAAGGAAGAAATGATGCAAGAATTTAAGAACATGATCCCTGAGGAAGGGAGACAAATGATAAAGATATTGCAAATGTTTTGGTTTTTAACTCTATTGCAGACAAAATGAGTATAGAGGATCAAGGGAAGAAAGAAATGAAAGGTACCAAATTTAGTGAGGACTAGGCTGCATTAGTCATTTGGTCAGTAAGGAAAGGATCTCAGATTGGCTCTTCCCAACATGATGACACCAGGTTGATAGGCAACCTAATTGTTGAAAGATTTGAAGAAACCACTAGTGTAGAAGCTACACATTCAAGTGTTGGAACAACTCACTTTACCTTAGCCACAACTCTAAGAGATGAAAAGGAGAAATTGGAGTTGCAAGACAGGTATGAAAAGGTTCTAGAGGCATACAATAAAGAAGCTTACAAGAGAATTAAACTTGAGAATAAAGTAATGGGACAGTCCACTAGGCCAAGAATCACCTACCCTCACCCATCAGTGGAGCTTTTTAAATGCACTCCCCTTATTGAGATTCCTAACACACTAAAAAGGCCACAATATTATACTACAGAGGATTTTGTAGAAGAAAAGAGAAAATTGTGGGCATTACATGTAGAATTGAATGCATAATATGAGGATAAGCTAAGAAAATCCCTCATGTATTTAGTTGATAAAATTGATTGTCCCTCATTTTATGAGCAACTAGAAAAGACAGTAAACATAGGTGTGAAATAAAGATAGATGATGAAGCCTTGAAACCAATTGTCAACAAGTGGAGTAAGAAAAGAAAAGAAGTCACCTTTTTATGTTTTTCTATAATCAATTTATCACATGATCATATAGAAAAAACTTATGAGGTTTCCATGATCTTTTAGAATTTGATGATAAAAGAGTTGAGCTATAGTGGAGAATTATCAGCTACCTAGATAAGTACAAGAGTGTTAAATTTGATTTTTTCACACATGCTTTAGGTAAGAATAATAAATTATAAAGTAAGGAGGAATGGGCCCAAGAATTAGATGACCTATTTTGTCTAAGGATGAATAGAGTCATAAATGAGAGCTGAAATGCATGTTGGGCAACAACTACTGAAGAAATTGTAAAAATGAAATTATTCTTTGATTCTTTAAGGAAAGGTTTTATTGAAATTGGCAAAAAAAAATTGAATATGTGATTAAGAAATAGCAAGATATTCTACAATTTAATTAGCCAAATAACACACTTTTTGACAAGTGGATGGCAGAATTAGTTGATACAAAGCAGTTAGAAGAAGTTGAGACTAATGATGATGAGGAAATGGAACAAGATGAAATATAGATTATTGACACATTATCAAGAGATCAAAAGGAAGAAGAGGAAAAAAAAGTGAGCAACCAACTAAAGTTGCTAGCATAGAAATCTGAGTTGATGACTTGGCAGAAGAAGATAAAATAGAACAAGTGCCCTCGATGATAAAAATAGTAGTTCCAACAAATGATTTAGCAACTGAAGAGTCATATATAATAGTTGTATTATCAGTACATGATGATGCAAGTGGAGATCCTTGAGTTGAAGTGAATTTGCATGAATCATAGAGAGACAAATCATTAGGAAACCTGATGGCTACATATTCTGAGTCAGAATAATAAAAGAGCCAATCATAAAATTTGTAACATTTGAAAGTGTAATAGAAAATAGGCCCACCATAAAGAATGTTATGATGTAAAATTTTTATGTTGCACAATTTTTTTCCCTTTATGATAGTAATAAATTTAAATATATTTTTTCTAAAGGACAATTGTCAGTTCTCTATGCCTAAAGCTTATAGCATCTCACCCTATATAAGTGAGATTCCAGGGCTAGAGAAAGGGTCCAAGTAATTGCATTTTTTAATTTTTACTAAGTTTTGTTTGGTACAATTTCTTGGTGTAAACTTTATGATGTGTTTCTCTACAAATATTAGAGAATACATTAATCTTGAAGGATCTTGATGTCTTACCTTGAGTCATTCTAAGTTTTGTTTCAATTGTATATAATTTTCAAAGGAAATTAATACAAAGATGAACTATCCCCATATCTGTTCTTGCCGAATCTTATCTCCATTTTTATTACCTAGTCATTTTGAAGTTGTATGAGCAAAGATTTTTCAATTGAATGCAATTGAATCAAGTTGTATGTCAATTCACTATTGCCTTTAATTCAATGAATTAAGTAAATGCTTTAGTGAAGTTGATATGGTTGTTGGATACAATTTTCTAATTGTGTGTTGTCTTTGATGTTATACAATGTCATATCAATTGTCAGTCTATGCTTACCGAGCTCACTTGGTCAGCAAGACAATTTATCTTTTCTACCAAGCATTCCTGGAGATTACTCTATGAAGATAGTGTCTACCGAGTTCACTCGGGCATCGAAGGAAATTATGGCAAGAAGCAATGTCAACCAAGTTTTCATGGTTAATAAAGGAAAGTTGGTCAGAGTTAGTATTAACCAAGTTCACTTGGTTGGCAAAGGATTTTGCAAGTTCGTAGTACTAACCAAGTATATATTGGTTAACATAGGAAATCATCTCAGGACCAGTGTTTACCGAGCAGGGTCAGCCAATGAAGGATTTTGTTGATTTGGAATATGAATTTTATTTATTTCAAGTATTCATTCTAGTTGACTATGGTAATGATTATTGGTCATTGTAAGTTGTAATTGAGTTGACTTGATAATCTGGATGGTAAAATGAAAGTTCAAGTGGAGATTCTAGTGTATGTGAGAGTATGCAAGTGTATTGATTGATTGCAAAGGAAAGTGTGTGAGCGAACTTGAAGGATGGTCAGATATCCTCGTGGAGCAGAAAACTAATACTTGATTAGGAAGGATCTAGCATGAAGCAGAATAGAGATCTGTAATTAGAAATTTAGTTGCTTCTCAATCAAGTCATTTCATAGTTACTTTCTTACCATTGTAGCAATGATCTAAAATCTCTTAACAAAGTTGGTTTAATAACCAGTTGTAAATCCTCTAACAAGGTGATAGTTCCATTGAATTTTTTTAAGACCTCTTGCAAGGCCACTCCTAACAAGGTGATTAACTTCTCTAACAAGGTCACACCTAACAGTGTGTTTTGTAACCTTTAACCAGGTTGGCTCCTAACAAGGCTCACTTCAGAAGAGTGAAAAATTGTAACTAGTTACATTGGTGGTTTTTCCCAAATTAGGTTTCCATGTTAAATTTTGGTATCTCATGTGTTCGTGTTATTTTTTTTATGCTTGCAAGTTACTCACTGTGAATGTTTAAGATTAGCTAAGAGTATATCACGCTGCCTTTACTGAGTTACAACATTTTTTGTGTGTTTACCAAATAATAGAAACAATTAGTTTTATTGTTAACATCCAAGGGATCTAAAATATTTTTGTGGTAACTGATTCAACTCCCCCCCCCCCCCCCCCCCCACCTAGTTACTCCATCTATATTTTCAGTAATTGGTATCAGTGCTTTTGGTGTTGTAGGAAAGGTTTTAAGGACCTAAGCTAAATATTAAGATGTCTTACAAGACAGAAATTCCAAAACTTAATAGAGATAAATTTTCATCATGGTAGGGACTCATGAGACTTCATCTGGCTTCCATTGGTGATTCAAGATTGAAATACCTTGACAAAAAATACACAACTCCTACCGGTATTATCTATTGGAGATATTGCTGAGAAAAAGAACCATAACACCATGATGATAGATATTGCATCTGCTCTTAGCTATGAGGAATTTGATGATATCAAGGACTGCAAAATCACTTTTGAAATGTGAATAAGCTAAAGGACATTTATGGTGGTGATGAAAATGTGAGGAGAGCCAAAGCTAAAAGCCTTAGAGGACAACTTGATTAGATGAGAATGAGAGAAGATGAAAATGTTGCCAAATATGTGGAAAGAATCAAAGCTAGTGTTAGTGTAATTAAAGCTTCTGGAGGAGATATCAAGGAAGAAATTGTTGTCAATAAAGTTCTCAGAACATTGCTTCCTAGCTATGCAATTAGAGTATTTGCTATTCAAGAAAAGAGGTGTGAAACAAATCAACGAATAACTTTGGATACCTTAGTAAGAAGATTGACAGCCTTTGACCTAGATAACTATGACAATTATGTTCCAGCTTCAAAAAATATTGAATCTGCATTTGAGGTTAAGCTTTAAATTAAGGAGAAAGGCAAGAAAATAAAGGACATTTTATCAAAAATTGAAGAAGAATTAGAGGAAAGTTTTGATAGTGATCTTGAAGCTATTGAAGCTTTACTTGCAAGGAAATATTCTAGAGGAAAAGGAAAATACAAAGGTAAAGTTTACCTAATTTGTTTTTTATCTGAAGAAATTGGTCATATTGCTGCCAGGCATCCAAACAAAGAAAGAAAGGATGAGAAGAAAAGTCACAAGTGCAATGGAAAGAAGGATTTCAAAAATCACAAATCATTCAAGGATAAAGGTAAGAAGACATTTTCTATGGATAAAGATTCTGATAATAGTGAACATGAAATAGTTTACATTGCTATAAAAGATGAATCAGATGATGAAGGAGATAAGATGGCACTTATCTCTCATGTGAGCACAAATGATACATGGATCATAGATAGTGGATGTTCACATCATATGAATGGTGATCAAATAAAGTTTAAACACTTTGAAGACTATGATGGTGGTAGTGTAAGGTTTGGAAATAATGAACCTTGTTGCATAAAAGGGAGAGGCTAAATCTCATTAACCAAAGAACTTGTATGTGACAATGCCTATTGGGTTGAAGGACTAAAGCATAATCTGTTGAGTGTGGCACAGCTAATCATCATTGGATTCAAGGAGGAATTTATGCATGGAAAAGCAAGACTGTTGGATGAAAAAGAAAAACTGATTAGATCAGGCAAACAAACAAAAGGTAACCTATTTTATCTTGATCTTGGTGATTGCTCATGTTTCATTGCTCAAGTTGAAGAAAGTTTGTTATGGAACATAAGGTTATGTCATGTAAATTTTGATAACATGGTGAAAATAAGAAAATTTGGGAAAGTAAGAGGCAGTCCTAGTTTGAAGAAACTAGATGCTGGACTATGCAAGAATTGTCAAATTGGCAAAATAGGAAAGACTCGTTTTAAAAGAAAAAACTATCAATCCGAAGATATCTTGGAAATTGTGCATACTAATTTGTGTGGACCTATTGGAATAGAAAGTTATAGTGGAGAAAAATTCTCTATTCTTTTTGTTAATGACTACTCTAGAATGATGACTGTTATTTATTTAAAAGAGAAGTCAGAAGCATTTGAGAAATTCAAAGGAAATAGGGAAAAGACCAAAATGCTTAAGATTAGATAGAGGTGGTGAATTCATCTCCAATGAATTCAACAACTTTTGCATTGAAAGAGGAATCAAAAGATAGGTATCAGCCCCTGGAACTCCTGAGCAGAATGGAATAGCTGAAAGGAAAAATAGATCTATCATGGATTGTGCAAGGACTTTGATGATTGAAAAGAACGTTGCTATCAAATACTGGAAGGAATCTATTAGCACTATAGTTCATACCTCATATAGCTATGGAAGGAAGGACTCATATAAAATCCCTATGAATTATGCTATGCCTACAAACCCAATGTAAGTTACCTAAAAGTATTTGGAAGTAAATGTTATATCTTGAAAGAATATAGAAAAGGAAAATTTGATGTGAAAGGTGATAAAGGTATATTCTTAAGTTATTCTTGCAAAAGTAAGGCATATAGATGTTTGAATTTTTCTACTCACAAAATCATAGAAAGTACACATGTGAGAATTGATGAGTTTGTAGTAAGGACTGAAGAAGAAAGAAAAAGGGAGCTAGAAGATAACCAAAGATTTGTTTGCATTGAGCCCGATACATTGCTAGACACATCTGTCAATAAGGAGACCTCTACTCTCAAGTCTTCCTTAGTCACCGAGTTGCAAGAAGTTCAAATCGAGTCACAAGGACCCAAGTCACATTCTGAAGTTACCAAGCCAATGCCCATCGAGTTTGAGCAACCAAAACCAAAAGTTGAAATTCAAGAGGATGAAAACGCAATTCATTCAAAAGGCAAGGAACCTATATTAGCCAACTATGTCAGAAGGCATCATGCACTACATCAGATTATTGGAGATAAATTAGAAGGTACTATGACAAGAAGTAAGCTAAAAGGTACATGTTTACATGTTGATTTTGAACCTAAAAATTTTAAAGATGCATTTGAAAATGAAAGTTGGATTGAGGCCATGAATGGATAAATTGAACAAATAGAGAAGAACAAAACATGGACTCTTGTACCTAGGCCTAAAGATGAAAATGTGATTGGAACAAAATGGGTATTCAGGAATAAGTTGAATGAAGATGGTAAGGTATCAAGAAACAAAGCTAGATTGGTATGTAAAGGCTACTCTCAAGAAGAAGGCATTGATTATGGTGAAACTTTTGCTCCTATTGCAAGATTGAAAGGTGTCAGGACCTTACTTGCATATGCAGCACATAAAGGATTTAAGGTATATTAGATGGATGTTAAATCTACATTTCTCAATGGTGTTCTTGATGAAGAAGTCTACATTGGAAAACCAGAAGGTTTTGTTGATCCAAACAAAAGGGCCATGGTTTGCAAGTTACACAAAGCTTTGTATGGTCTGAAACAAGCTCCTAGAGCATGGTATGAGAGGTTACATAACTACCTCATATAGATTGGTTTCCAAAGAATTAATGATAACAGTAGTTTGCACATCAAGGAAGGACTGAATAATAAGATTGTATTGGCAAAAATATTTGTGAATGACACTTTATTCACATGGAATGATGATTTATGCAAAGAATTTTTAAAACAAATAAACAAAGAGTTTGAAATGTCAATGTTTGGTGAGATTAAATTCTTTTTTGGTCTTTAGATATAGTAGAGCAGGAATGGTATCTACATCACTCAATCTGCATATATCAAGGAGATACTCAAGAAATTTGGTATATAAGATTCAAAACCAGTTGGCAACCCCATGTGTACTAGATTAAAGCTTACCAAAGATGATAATTCAAAAGAGGTAGATCAGACCTTGTATAGATCAATGATTGGAAAATTATAGTATGTAGTTCATACAAGACTTGATATTGCTTTAGCAGTTGGTATAGTGGCATGATTCTTGGCAAAACCAAGAGAAAATCATATGATGGCAACAAAAAGAATCTTGAGATATTTGAAAGCCACTAAAGCCTATGGCTTATGGTATAAACTTGGAGAAAATCTGGACTTAAAAGTATTTACTAATGTTGATTGGACAGGAAATATTGATGACAGAAAAAGCACAAGTGGTGGAGCATTCTTTCTTGGTTAAAGGTTGGTATCTTGGACAAGTAAAAAGCAAAATTTCACATCCCAATCCATAGCAGAAGCAGAATATGTGTACTCATTTCTTTGAACCATCCCTCAAGTATGCCCACCTTAGTTCTACAGAGCCTAAAGAGTAGAAAATCTGTCTTGATTTCATTGTAGTTAGGTCTAGATAAGAAATACATTCAATTGTTAATACAAAGTAGTTGATCCTTAGATTATTTGTGCTTTCATTATCTTGGTATTAAGTATTTTGTTACTTAATAGTTGAGAAACACCTACACATTCCATGACACTTTGCAACAATACACATCCCTTAAAGAAGATTTGGTCACAATTCTTCTTAGATTTATAAATACTTCTGGCAATAGTAGCTAACTAAGACTTAAAGGTTAAATGCAAACAAGTGCTGACTAGCTTTGACATTCTTTAAATAGTGAAGTAAATTTGATTTTGATTTTTAAGCTTGATGCTTGTTCATGACTTCTCCATCTATAGACTAAAGTAATAGATTAGTGCCTCATCCATTGGGATTCAAAGTCCATTCAATTTCTAGATCTAATTGAGTGTATTACAATCAATACTATCAGCAATTCTCACTATAAATCATTCTTACAGACATCCTTCCTATTACCATGGAAACCCTTATTGGAAATATAGATGGAGTAACTAAGAGGGGAGGTGAATCAGTTACCACAAAAATATTTTAGATCCCTTGGATGTTAACAATAAAACTGATTGCTGTTGTTATTTAGTAAACACACAAAAAATATTGTAACTCAGTAAAGGCCGTGTGATTTACTCTTAACTAATCTTAAACATTCATAGTGATTAACTTGAAAGCATAAAAGAAATAACACGAAAACATGAGACACCAAGATTTAACATGGAAATCCAATATGGGAAAAACCACCAATGTAACTAGTTACTATTTTTCACTCTTCTGAAGTGAGCCTTGTTAGGAGCCAACCTAGTTAAAGGTTACAAAACACACTATTAGGTGTGACCTTGTTAGAGGATTTAATCACTCTATTAGGAGTGGCCTTGCATGAGGTCTTAAAATAATTCAATGAAACTGTCACCTTGTTAGAGGATTTACAATTGGCTGTTAAGTCAACTCTATTAAGAGATTTTAGATCATTGCTACAATGGTAAGAAAGTAACAATGAAATGACCTGATTGAGATGCAATTGAATTGCTGATTATAGATCTCTATTCTACTTCATGCTAGATCCTTCCTGATTGAATATTACTTTGCTGCTCCACAAGGATATCTGACCATCCTTCAAGTTTTCTCACACACTTTCCTTTTCAATCAATCAATACACTTGCATACTCTCACATACACTAGAATCTCCACTTGACCTTTCATTTATACCATCTAGATTATCAAGTCAGCTCAATTACAACTTACAATGACCAATAATCATTACCATAGTCAGCTAGAATCAATACTTGAAATAATTAAACTTCATATCCCAAATCAACAAAATCCTTCATTGGTCGACCCTGCTTAGTAAAGACTGGTCTTGAGATGATTTCCTATGTTAACCAATAGATACTTGGTTAATATTGCAAACTACAAAATCCTTTGGCAATCAAGTGAACTTGGTTAATACTAATTCTAACCAACTTACCTTGAAAATTTCCATGACAAAGACTTCATTATTACCTTTGAAAGGGGTGGATCCATGAAATCATTATCTGCTATGTGTCATGTTGGTGCTTCCCTACTTTGTTTAAACATTGATCACTTTTTCAAAGTGGTAAAGCACCAGCCTTTGATCTTGAAAAGATCAATGGTGAAATAATTTGTATCTTTCAAATAGCATGAGACACTAGTGATTAGATCATCATGGACATGTTTCATTGAGGCACTTTCGTACATTATTTAAAGATCTTGCAACTTGGGATAGCAAGAAAGCACTGTCTATTGATCTACCAAAGATCAATGGTGGAACAGAGTTACACCGAGTAGTATTAAGTCAAAAACTTTGTCCAATGAATGCATTACACTTGTTGTACTAGTATATGACACTTGTCAATAGCAGTAATTCCTTAAAAAGAATGTGGCGATGATATCACCATGTGCCAGATGTCAAAAAGGTGCTTGCCCACTTGTTTAAAGATCTTTCACTTTCATCTTGTGGGTAAGCATCAGTCATCAATCTCACTGAGATCAATGATGGAAAAGAAGCATACCTAAGAGCTATATGTGACATCTCACCTGTCATCATTCTTGACAGGTGTCAACACAGCATTTCCCCACATTACTTAAAGCTTGAGCAACTCCATCTTGTAGTAAATTGTCAACTAAAAGTATAACAACCCACTAGGAATGAGCCCACCAATGAGATCACATGAAAATGGATCTTATCAGATTGTTATGGTGCAAACAAGATCTATCGTTAGAAAATTCTATGTGGCTCAAGGGCACTTCCCCAATTTATCTAAAAACCTTGCATCTTCTCAAAGTAGGTAAGTGTCATCCATCAATCTTACTAAGATCAATGGCTGATCAAAATTTCTCATCTAAAGCTTAAAAAGTTTCGCATTAATGCTTAGGATACATGACCATGGTTAAAATAAGCTTGGAAATTAAGAGGTCTACTCATAGAAGATAAAAATAAGTAATCTTTATAAAAGATTACTTAGGGTAAACTATATCTGGTGCTATTTTGAAAATGAATACCTCTTTGAAAACTAGGGCACACAACTAGGGTTTTATTTTATCTTTTGAGAATTTTGAACTAGGGTTTTAATAGAGAAAACAAATTTTAAAATTTACCCTAGGGTTTTTCACTATGAAGTTCAGCATATGGCAAGGATGAAAAACCAAGCCAACAAAATGAATAGAATATGTATGTAGTATTAAATTGAAAATCTTCCATGGACCTTAGGTATACTCGCCTTGAATATGTAGAGCCTAAAGAGTAGAAAATATATCTTGATTTTGTTGAAGATTGGCTCTAGATATGAAGCACATATGATTGTTTATGGGTACTAGTTGATCCTTAAGTTATTATAATCTTGATTATCTTGGTATTAAGTATTTTTTTGCTTTAAAATAGTTGAAAAACACCAACATATTACCTATAGGGTTAGTATTCCTAAGCATTCTACTATTCTTGTTATCAACAAAAAACTTAGATTTCTTACATTCTACTATTCGTAATATAGTCAATTAGATGTAGTAATGGTTATCAGTTATGGAAACATATACTTAGCATTTCAATTATGCATCTAGAGACAAAAAATTGTTTGAGCATTAGACAGTTTGTAGGAGTATAGTGTACAGATCTTAAAAGTACAGTTGATGCATAGATAATTAGCTTAATGCATAGTTGAGGTAAGGTTGTAACATTGTCATGATGACATGTACTAGTGTGCATGTGTGTATGATCAGTACAGTGCAAGTTACAGTGTGTTTAACTATGCTACCATTTAATAGTGCAAAATAAAGCATGGAAGAAAATAGAGCTATATGAATTTGGGAATTTATTTGATTTCAAAATAATTAATAAGTCATGTTAAGCTGACTATGTGGATATTATTTTATATTATGTCAATCATGTGAAGACATGGAAGTCAACTGAGCAATAATTTGTGAATGCACAAGGTATAAGTAAAGGTCTTGTATTGCACAAATAATGTGTAAATGTGTATGTGTGTTATGCAATGAATAGATGTGATGCGCAAATATTGTGGAAGTTACATGATTAGATGTGACATGAAAACTATTGTGAGAACCATTTTCAAGGCTTATGTGATGTGAAATCTGATGTGAAGATCAAAGCAAGTGTGAGTTATAGCAGCAAGTATTGTATGTATATCTATTATGTGAAGGAACTGAATTGTATAATTGCATGTTAGGATAGTGGGCTCTTCTGACATACATTGTAATTGATCTACCAACTCCTAATAGGTTTGAGGCTTCTAAGAAGGCCTAGTCCTTTAGCAAGGACTCAAGGCACTATATGTACTTCATAGACTCCTAACCGGGTCAATATCTTTAATTGGATCCTATTGTTTAGTGAATCATCTAATGGGTATCATCCCCACCAGGGTTTTTCCTTGTCTAGGCTATCCCTAGTTAACAAATAATGGTGTTATGAGTTCTCTATGTGTATGGTTATATTTACTATTTGGCATTGTTAGTTTACTTTCATATGCAAGTTATAAAGTAATTAACAATATTCAGTTATGGGAAAAAATTTGTAGAATATTGATTCACCCCCCCCCCCCCCCCCCCTTCTCAGTATTATCTATTTCTAACAATTGGTATCAAAGCCTAGTTAATTTGAAGAGGCTTAATAGCTTAAGTAAGATCGGGCAATGAATATGGAATGGTTGAAGAAGAATCTTGAAGAAGCTCTTGAATAGATTGACTTTCTTACTGAAGAGAGAGACAACTTGAAAGATAAATACAAAGATAAAAAAATGTTTATATTGGAAAATTGAAAGATGATATTGATGATCTAAAATTTGGAAAGGAATCACTTACATAATCTAGTGTTAATGATGATACAGAAAGTCTCAAAAATGAGAATGGGATCTTGAAACATGAGTTGAAGATTTTTGAACTAAAGTTGAGTTTCAAGACTAGTAGCAACAAGGGTGAACCTGATGTAAAATATGAAAATGTAGACCTTAGATCCTAGTTAAGTCAAGTGACATCTAAATTAGATTCTATTAAGATAGGGCATGTAGAGTTAGAAAAATACAACATCATCATGAAAGGAGAATTAACACAAGAAAAATAATAGCTAGAGAAATTTTACACAAGTTCTGAGAAAATTGATGAATAGATATTTCATCAAAAACCTTCTTTTGACAAGACAGACCTTGGATATCTTCTTGGAGAGAAGTCAACAAAGAAAGATGAGATTATGATAGAACTAGATTCTACAATAGAAATCCCTAAAGAAAATTTTAAGTGGTCTAATGAAGTTGACAAAACTAAATTGACAAAGAAATTTGATGAACTTAGAACAATAGAGCAAGTTGAAGAATCTAAGCAAAATGATTCATCCCAAGAGGTAAGACATGAATTCAAAGGTAGATATTTCACATGTAATAAAGTTGGACATATGAAGAGAGATTGTACAAGTAAGTCTTTTAAACCCATTACTAATTTATATTGTTATAATTGTCTTGGTTATGGACATAAGGTAGTAGAATGTAAGAAACCTAAGTTTTTTTATGATAATAATAATAGTAGAATGTTTAGGAATACTAACCCTACTAGTAATGGAAGAAGTAGGTCATAGAGTAGATCTAATGATGTAGATAAACCTAATGGTGAGAGAAGATAGTTTGTTTGTTACAAATGTAACAATCTTGGATATATTGCAAGGAATTGCAGAGCACCCGAGGGTTAGAATGAGAAAAATTAGAGGAGAAATGCATGTATATGTCAATTATGCAATAACTTTGGACATACAAAAAGATTTTGTAGAATGGACGGAGTTAACTTTAACAGGAACCCTAATCATAGAAGGAACAACAAGAATGATAGAAGGAATGAAAATGGAAGCAACAAAAGTCAGAAAGAAGTAGTCAAAGAACATGTTGAGGAATTAAAAGAAGCATTTGTGAAAGCTTGTAATTGAGAGAGTTTACATGGAGTATTGGAAGTGCAATTCTTTGATGAGCATGATGGAAAGTTGAATTCATAGATCATGTGTGACTCAACCTATCTGAATTAAGCTAATGCAATAAGTAGTAGAGCATCACTGGTCACAAGCGATGATAGAGATTGAGTTAGAGATTGCACAGTTAACAAAAGGTAGAAAACATAGAGAGAAAGCTATGTTTCAGTGCGCAAGTCTTGATGTGATCATAGTAAGTAGGAATTATAAGATCAAGGTCATTGGTAAATAGAGATAGTATTCTAAGTTTTTGGTAGATATGTATTTATTGCACAGTGTGATTTTAAATGATTTAAGGATCACAAACAAGATTTGATGTGTCATTTGTTCATCTGAAGTGTCTTGAGTGAATTAAAGAGTGATTTGCTAGCATTTGATGTGCGAAGCAAGTTTTTCAAGACAAAAGTTATAGAAGCCCTAAAATTGAAAATTTGAGGTATTTTATGGTGTATTGAAACAAATTTCTTGAAGTATTTATAGTTATTGAAGAATGGCTATTCAAAGAGTGCATGATGTTAGTGATAGACCAAGGTATGAGTTCAAGAAACACCCATTTGTTTATTTACTAGACAATCTTGTAGGCACTTTTTTCAAGTTCTAAAAAATGTGTTACATGTACAGGATATAAGGAATTATATACATTGCAAAATGGAGAGTATAGGTGATGAAGAGATTCACAAGGACTTAGGAGTCATGTGTAATAATGACTTATCCCTAAAGTTTGAGTATGCACACTTTGAAGATTTGAATTTGTGAAGTATATGTTCTACATATAATTTGACAATCATGAGTGGACCTAAATTATAAATGAGTAGATTTCATGAGGATATGTTCTAGTTAGGTGATGTGTAGATTGTCATTGACAATGACCCAATCCACAAGGTCACAAGATTTAGAAATGAAGGTTGTAGTCTTGTTAATGAGAAAAGCATCAATAAATTAGTGGAGATAAACCTGAAAACCAAGTTCAATGGAAGAAATATGAGGGTCAATCCTATTTATGATAAAGTAGTCAAATTGTTGACTAATATCTTAGGGTAAAATTTGAGCCATGGATCAAGGGTAAACTCTATACCAACTAGATTCATTCATATAGCATATGTGATGGTCATTGAAAGGAGAAAAGTTAATTTGTGCAACATTGTCAGAGTGTTGCTTTCAAAAAATATCGTGAAGATAAAGAAAGCAAAGAGCATAGTATTTAGACTTGAGTCCCTATTGACTCATTTATTCTTTTATGTTATTAAGAAGTCTCCTACAGTAATTAATTGGGATAGCAACAAGTGCACAGTGAAGATTGTAACTCAAAGCTACAAATCTAAACTTGAGAATGTCAAAGACATTGATATTGACATAATGATGAAGCATTTTTAGTCTCAAATGAAATTGAGGTATTGGATACCTCCCTCTATGGTAGAGAAGTATAAGGATGATTTGTGCTTCATGGTGGAAATTGATAACACATGCATGGAACCAATGATACTTAGAGTGGAGTTCATTGAGCCTATGGGCTATGAGATGAGTAGAGAACTTATTGAAGGGTATACATAGATCATACTTGACTGTAAGTAGCATATAGAATGTCCTAAATGGGGGACATATGATGAAAGGTCAAGAATTGTAGAGTCTGGGCTCCATAGCAAGGAGAGTAAAAAGAAAGAAGAGGAGATAGATTCCATACTCAAGGAATCTATCATGATAGGAGAGGAATTCAATGAGATAAAGGGAATTGCACTAGAGATGAAGGCTAGTGGGTAGACAAAAGTGTTGGTAGCAATGCCTATTGTAGCGGCATAACATTTAGAAGGAGTAACAATGGCACAACCATGTGTGCAAGCACCCATTGCACCATATGTAGTAGTTGTACAAGTACAACTTGTAAGAGCAAGCTATGAGCAATCAAGAAGGTAGTTAGAGGTGGAAGCACCTATTGGGTAGAGGAAGTCAAGGAGACTGGAGAAGGTTAAGCAAGAACCTACACCTAAAGCAAAGAAAAGAGTAAAGAAGAGCAGTAGTGTTCCTGTCAAAAGAAGGAAAACCATGCAAGTGAGAAGTTCTAAAAGCTTATAGGATGATGAAGAAGAAGATAAACCTGTTAAGCAAGATGCACAGGAAGCAAAGACAACCACAAGCAATAAAGCATGGAAACTAAAGGTAGAGAATCTAAACATGTAGATTATAAATGATGACAATTTAGCTCAATTGAATAAATTTTATAGCATGTATAGTAGTATGGATAGGAGGCAATTAGAGAATACCTTAATTAGAAATATGATTCTGGGGAATAAAAGATTTCATAGTATTTGGAAAAATATTCCAGAAGACCTATACAGTATGTTGATCAATAGGAAGAGAAGGGTAGTAGAAGAAGATCTAAATATGAGGATCTCATCCATAAACAATTTATGTGATGTTGGATTAAAAGATGAATTTGAGATAATTTTGAAGGGTATTGAGCCCTTGCTGAGGAACAAATGAAGAGAAATTGTTCTGATGGGAGTAAATTATGAGGAGGTTAGGCAAGAAATAGAGGAGGCCATAATAAAATATATGTCCTCAATACCTAAGGAGAGTGTGCAAGAAAAGGTTGATAGTCCAGTGTATGTACAAGTAGACACACCTTCCAATGAAAAGGAAGAGGTGGAAGGGACATGGCAAGCACTATCTCCACCTCATATTGTAAGTGGATAGTACACAAATAATTATGGACACAAAGGAGAATCCTTTGTAATGTATGGGAAAATTTTTTGGCAATATCACTACCTATACCATCTCTAATGATGACGAGGAAGAGAAAAAGAAGAGGAAGAAGAAGAAAAGGAGAGAAAGGGACTTGAAGAAAAGAAAAGGAAGGGAGATGAAGAAAAGAAGAGAAAAGAAGAATAGGAGAAGAAGAAAGAAGAAGAGGAAAAGAAAAAGTTAGATGAAGAAGAGAAGAAAAAGAAAGAGGCTGAGGAAAAGAAGAGTTTAGAGGAACAGATGAGAAAGATGATTGTATCTTTAGTAGTATTAGTAGATGGAACACGCAAAAGATAGTTTCTACTACTATAGCTAATCCAGAATTGCAAGCTAAGGAAAAAGAGTTAGTGAAAACCTTTGATGGGGAATTCACAACCTTAGTTGAAGTAACAGCAGTACAAGCACAAAGCAATCATGATGCAACACTATTCAACATAGTGTGTACTAATGTGCACAATTATTTGAAGGCACTTGATGGAAACATCAAGGAATTCAAATAGTGTATTATTTAAAGTAAATAAAATTATGGATAGTTTGCAATGTCCTATACTTACTTATCTAATTTTGATGCAAAGATCAAAGGCCATATGAGTGAGCTTTAGTCACTCACTACAAGATTATAGCAAACTGAGATCAAAATTGAAGATTCTAAGAATGAGGTTGAGTAGATCCACAATGTTGTTAGAAGAATTGAATTTGAAAAGGAGAAATTAATAATTAGATTCTCTATTCTTAGAGAATATTTGGCACCCAAAGTTGTAATTGTACAGAGGCAATTTGAGGAATATCTTTCAGTAAAGAATTCATATGAAAAAATTTCCTATACTAACTAAAGAGCAGTTGAAGTGGCATCCTATGCACTTTGTGCACTCATTAGCACATCAGATATAGTCAAAAGCAACTAGAAGAAGGACTTTGAAAAGCTGAAGATTGATTTTGCAAATTGCATATCTAGAATGACAAGTTGATCAATAGCAAACTACAAGTTTTTGTGATACAGTTTTTGACACCATTGTCATTGGTGTCAAAGGGGGGGTATTATGTAGAGAAAATTGTATAAAAGTAAATATATATCTAAAGGGGAGCTTATGTATGTATCAATGTAAAGGAGTGATAAGGAATGTAATGATCCATTAAAACATGAATAAAATTGTTATGTTTTGAAGGAAATTTGTGTGTAGTTATTTTATTTACTTTTTTTGTATGACATCATTTTGGGACTTAGCTAATTTTTTTAAATGTTGTCATAAATGCCAAAGGTGGAGATTGTTGGCAATATAGTCAATTAGATGTATTGATGGTTTTCATTTATGGAAACATATACTCAAAATTTTAATTATGCATTCAAAGATAGAAAATTGGCTAAGTATTAGAGAGTTTGCAAGAGCACACTGTATAGATCTTAACAGTATGATCGATGCACAAAAAATTAGCTTAATGCATAATTGAGGTAAGGTTGTAACATTTTCATGATGGCATGTACCAATATGCATGTGTGTACAGTCAATATGGCACAAGTTATAGTAAGTTTAATTGTGATGGCATTTAATAGTGTAGAACAGAGCATAGCAGAAAATAAAATTGTACGAATTTAGGAATTATTTTGATTTCAAGATAATTACTAAGTCATGTTAAGATGACTATGTGGATATTATTTTATATTATGTCAAGTGTGTGAAGAAATGGAATCCTATGAGCAACAATTTGTGAATGTGCAAGGTATAAGTAAAGATCCTATATTGTGCAAATAGTGTGTAAATGTGTAAGTGTGTTGTGTAGTGAATAGATGTGATATGCAGAGACTGTGTAAGTTGGATGATTAGATGTGACATGAAAACTATTCTGAGAAATATTTACAAGGCTTATGTGATGTGAAATTTGATGTAAAGATCAAAGCAAGTGTGAGTTACAGTACCAAGAAAGTATTTTATGTATATCTATTCGGTGAAGGAACTGAATTGTATAATTGCATGTTATGGTAGTGGGTTCTTCTTTCATAGATTTTAATTCATCTACCAACTTCTAACAGGCTTGTAGAAACTCCTAATAGGGGTGAGGCTTCTAACAAGGACTCAAGACACTATATGTACTTCATAGACTGTTAACAAGGTCAATATCCTTAACTAGATCCTATTGTTTAGTGAATCATCTAGTGGGTATCATCCCCATCAAGGTTTTCCCTTGTTAAAAAATAATGGTATTATGAGTTCTCTATGTGTATGGTAATATTTATTGTTCAGCATTGATGGTTTACTTTCATATGCAAGTTATAAAGTAATTAACAATATTTAGTTGTGGGCAAAATTTTGTAGAATACTAATTCACACACCCCCACCTCTAAGTATTATCTATTTATAACATCTATTGCCTTATGTCAATAACCATGAAAATGATAACAATAAAAAATAGCAACAGGTTTAAAAGACTTACCTATACAAGGTCTCTTCATGTGTCCAACTTCATTTAATATAAAACATCTACCTTTGAATTCATGTCTTACCTCTTTGAATGTATCATCGTGCTTAGGGTTCTTTAACTTGCTCTGTTGTTCTAAGTTCATCAAATTTCTTTTCCAATTTAGTTTTCTCAACTTCATCAAACCACTTGAACTTTTCTTTAGGGATTTCTACTATAGAATCTGGTTCTATCCTAATCTCATCTTTCTTTGTTGACCTTTCTCTAAGAAGATATCCAAGGCCTATCTTTTCATAAGAAGGTCTTTGATGAAATATATGTTCATCAATTTTCTCAAAACTTGTGTAATGTTTCTCTAATTGTTGTTTAGTTTTTGTCAACTCTCCTTTCACAATGATGTTGTATTTTTCCAACTCTACATGTTCTATCTTAATAGAATCTAATTTGGATGTCACTTGACTTAATTGGGATCTAAGGTCTCCATTCTTAGTTTTTAGATTAGGTTCACTCTTATTGCCACCAGTTTTAAGACTTAACTTCAATTCAACAATTTTCAACTCATATTTTAAGATCTCATTCTCTTTCTTGAGATTTTTTGTATCATCATTAACACTTATCTACACAAAAGGTTCCTTGCCAAATTTTAGATCATCAATTTCATCTTTTAGTTTGCCAATGTAAAATTTTGCATGTTTGTATCTATCTTTCAAGTTATCTCTCTCTTTAGTAAGAAGATTGATCTATTCAAGAGCTTCTTCAAGATTCTTCTTCAACTCTTCCATATTCACTAGGATCTTACTTAAGCTATCAAGCCTCTTCAAAGTAATTGGGCTCTGATACCAGTTTTTAGAAATAGATAACATTGAGAGGGGGGTGAATTAGTATTCTACAAAAATTTTCCCACTTGTTAATTACTTTATAACTTGCATACAAAAGTAAACCAACAATGTTGAATAGTAAATATAGCCATGCACATAGAGAACTCATAACACCATTATTTTTAACTAGGGAAACCTTGACCAAGGTAAAACCTTGGTGGGGATGATACACACTAGATGATTCAATAAACAATAGGATCCTATGAAGGATACTAATCCCATTAGGCATCTATGAAGTACATATAGTGTCTTGAATCCTTGTTAGAGGACTAGGCCTTGTTAGAAGCCTCAACCTTATTAGGAGTTGGTAGATCAATTACAATGTATGCAAGAAGAGTCCACTACCCTAACATGCAATTATACAATTCAATTCCTTTACAGAATAGATATGCATACAATACTTGCTTCTTGTTGTAACTCACACTTTCTCTGATCTTACATCAAATTTCACATCACACAATCCTCACAAATTATTCTCACAATAGTTCGCATGTCACATCTAATCATGCAACTTCCATAGTATCTATGCATCACACACATTATACTATGTCATACACATTCTCCCTATTTGCACAACATAAGACTTTTACTTATACCTTGTGCATTTACAAATTGTTGCTTAGTCGACTTCCATGTCTTCACACAATTGACAAAATATCAAATAATATCCATATAGTCAGCTTAACATGACTTAGTAATTGTTATGAAATCAAAATAATTCCTAAAGTTGTACAACTTTTTTTTTGCTATGCTTTATTATACACTACTAAATACCAACACATTAAAACTCACTGTAACTTGTGTTGTACTCACTGTACATACATGTGCACTGGTACACATCATCTTGACAATGTTACAAACCTTCCTCAACCATGCATAACCTTAACTCTTTGTGCATCATCCATACTGTTAAGATTTGTTCACTGTACTCCAGTAAATTGTCTAAGACTTTGAAAAAAAATTGTCTATGACTGCATAAATAAAATGGTAAGTATGTGTTTCCATAAATGATAACCAAAATAACACCTAATTGAAAAGATTTCCAATAGAGGAACCTGTTATCATTTGTTGTGATAACACAAGTATAGTGAGTATGTCTAAGAATCTTGTATTACATTCTAAGACTAAGAATATATTTATTAAGTATCATGTGTTGAGAGAGAAAGTAGTGGAAAAGGAGATCAGATTGGAATATGTGAGTACTAAAGATAAAATTACAGATTTTTTATAAAGCCTTTTCCAAAAGATACATTTGAGTACTTGAGAAGTATGCTTGGGGTTATGCCCCTGCCTACTTCTGAGTAGATGATATAGAGAGTGCATTAGTCATGGTACAAAGCACTATTGTTATCCTAGACTAAATGTTGATGCTTCCCATATGGGGGACTATATGTGATGAGTAGAGTTATTGAGGACTCCTAGTATTTGGACACTTGAGTTGGTTGAAGATTTGGAGAAGCATATTAGCAATTGGTATGTTTTAACATTGAGATTGAGACCTTAACATTGATGTCAATGGGGGAGAGAATATGCATGAAAAGACACTCACTAATTATGGGGGAGAGAATATGCATGCATGAAAAATAACTCCTAAGTATGGGGGAGAAGAATTTTATGAATAAGAGGGAGATATCTCTTTAGAGAGATTTAGAAAGATTCATGAAAGGAAGCAGGAATATGAATCTGATGTATTGTGAATTTTTTAGTATGAAGTAAATAATTATTGTCGAAGAAATAGGAGTATGCACTTGTTGTGTTGAGAAATTTTTAGCATGTTGACAATTGATGCTGGTCAGTAGCACCAGCAAAACAATTTTTGGTATTCTTGGAGCTTAGATGGTTTTTCATCTATGTTGCCATCAAAAGGTGGATATTGTTAGCATGAATTCTTATGATACTACTTTGGGGGAGTATCCTAAGGATTGGAGAGTATTGACATGTTGCATTCATGATTGTGTTTGTCATTGATGTCAACATAGCATGGTTTTTGTAAAGACTAGTTGATTAGAAGATAGAGATCTTAATGGTACATAAAATGTTTTGATTTTCTGGTGATACATAGTTATGGACATGTTCCACATAGTGTCCTAATGACATGGTCAAGTGTGCAGAGTCTAAGTCAATGATGTGCAAAAGTTGTACCTAATTTACAAAGAGTAGTTCAGAGACAAAGAATTGGGAAAGTAGTTCCTAATGTTTATTGTTTATCTTACATCCAAGATGTAATTAGAAGATGTGCAATCATGAAGTGATAGAGGAGATTCTATTGATGATTTCATCACGTGCACAAGCCCTAGTATTGTACATGTGAATTTTTTTTATAGACTCTGACCTAACAGTGCTATTGTAATTATAATTAATTAATTATCTTATTATAATTAATTAGGAAAGCCTCAAGGCTAACTCAAGGAATTATTATGAAGATATTGTAAAAAGGAAATATGTTTTCCTTATTTGAAAATTGTGAAAATGAGTTGAAGTGTGAAGTATGAAAAGAAGTAGTGTTTGGTAAATGTGTGTAAGTGATCCAAGGGATTATTGGATGTGAGTTTTGTGATCTAGTTACAAGATCAAAAGGAGTAGAGGTCTGGTTGACAAGACAAAAGAAGACGAAGGAAGCATATTTCACTTCTATTATTATACAAGGAATAATATAGAGATCATTTGGACAGAGGGTTCATTATTCTTTCCACTAAAGTAGTTTGGAAAGTGTGTCCCACTATCTTCCACAACTCCTAACAGGGTTGGCACAACTCCTAATAGGGTTGGAATCTCCTAACAAGGATTCAAAGTCTCCTAATAAGGACTCATATGTATTGAACATATTCATAGACTCCTAATAAGGTCCATCCTCTAACAAGGAATATTTATATTAGTACATCATCTTGTGGGTACCATCCCCACTGGGGTTTTCCCTCTGATCAAGAGTTTTCCTAGTTAATATATCTAGTGTTATTGTGTATGAGTATCTTGTTGTGGTTTCATTTTATAGTGCTTAAATGGTTAAGTTTTTTTAAGGTTGATAATTGTGATAATAGTTGGATAACTATTTCACCCCCCCCCCCGCTTGGTCTTAGTTATATAAGTGGACTATGTATTCTATGTTAGGAATAAGGTGTCTCAACCTTGGATAATTCCTATTCTTATTATTTGTTTTGTAAAATTTATTTCTTGCAAATAATGTTGATGTGTCAGCATCTTGAATTTTGTATAAGGAGATCATGGCCAAAACGGCTATGACGGATTCTTATGACATGTAAGAGCTATGTCAGTAAGATTCAATGATACATGAATACATGTGGCAATTGATAAATTTTGGTACTCTACACTCTACCCCAATCATGGGGTTTGGGGCATCACCTTGGAAAAAAATTTGGGGTTCCTATTTTCTCAGAGAATGGTAAAATCCCTAATACGGTTACCTTTGGGAGTAGCCCTAGAGTGAAGCACATGTTATAAGAATTTTTAGGGTTGCAAAGAGATGTGATGTGAAAAAGTGTATTGTTGGTACTATGAGTTGCTACTGGAGTCTTTTGTTGTCATTTTTGAACTTGCATTGCAAGTGTATTGTAACCTTGTGTTGAAGATAATACATTGTGCAGGTTCTGGAGGGGTGGGGTTGTTTTACCAAAAGGTTTTTCCCCACCGAAAAATCTTTGTGTTATGTATTTCTTTCTCTATCTATTTTCTTTATGCTTGGTTGGCTGAAATATTGTTGTTTACATGATATTGAATGTACAAGTGTAAAATATTTTAATAGGATTTGCACCATACTTCTCTTAAGAGATTAGTGTAGGAAGTTGTTTTTGCACCTGAGTTTCCTTACAAGTGGTATCAAAGACTGATCAAATTTTGATCCTAGTTGTTGGGTAGGGTTTTTTGAGCTAATCTCAAGTTGAATGGGAGTCTTGTGCAGAGAAACCTAAATCTTATTTACAGACTGAGATGGCAACTTCATCATATGGAACAATGGAGGTGGAGAAATTTAATGGCACTAATTTTGAGTTATGGAAACTCAAGATGGAAGACATGTTGGAAGATCATGACCTATGGGAAGAAGCTTCAAGCGCTACAAAACCAGCAACTATAGCTCAAGCAGATTGGGATATCAAAGACCATAAAGTTAAGGGTCTCATAAGACTCTATTTGACCGATGCAGTTCTTCTGAATGTTCTAGATGAGAAAACTGCATATAGTTTGTGGGAAAGACTTGGGGCCATGTATCAGGCCAAATCTCTGGTGAACAAGTTGTTCTTGAGGAAGAAGTTGTACTGTCTATGAATGGAGGAAGGTGGATTCTTAATGGATCATTTAAATGCATTTAATTTTTTGGTTGCATAGTTAAAATCAGCTGGTGTCAAGTTAGAGGAGGAGGATCATTGCTACACAGTTTTTTTTTTTTACCAAATTCATTGGACCATCTTTTGATGGCTCTTAGAAGCATGTTAGTCACTTTCAAAATGGATGATGTGGTGTATTCACTGCTATTAGAGGAGATGCGAAGAAAGGCTTCCATTTCAGAAAAAGAAGTCCTTTTTCTTCGTGGGAGATCCACTAAAAGAGGGAAGAAAAATGACAATAAGTCTGACAATAAGGGTGGATCCAAATCCTTGGGAAGTCAAAGACTTCCAATAAGTCCAAGGAAAAATGTTGGAACTATGATAAATCTGGGCACTTCCATAAAGACTGCAAAGAGCCGAAGAAGAAGAAGAAAGGTTCAGATTCAGCTACAGAAAGATCTCAAGAAGATGGAGATGTATTCATCGTAGCTTTGGTAGTCCATGCATCTGATGATGTGTGGTTGGTTGACTCAGGTGCATCATTTCACATGACCTATCATCGAAACTAGTTCTCAAAATATGAAGAGTTTGATGGTGGAAAGGTGCACTTGGGTGATGATTCTCACCTAAAGATAGTTGGATGTGGAAGGGTCACTATCAAATTTCCTGATGGATGAGTAAAGGGAATCAATAGAGTTATGCACATTCCAAGTTTGGCACATAACCTATTATCTATAAGTATGTTGAATGATGTAGGTGTGCAAGTTGTTTTTTCGAAAGAAGGATGCAAGATGATGAGAGGATCGATAGTGCTTGCAAGGGGTACCAGAAGAGGTACCTTATTTTAGCTAGATTTATGTATTCCTCTATGTAATAGTTCTTCATCCTCACCATCTGAATGAGCAGTGAAGAATTATGTGGTTATTGGTTCTGATGGTAATGCAAACACTTTGGAAGGTAAGCTTCCTGTAGAAAAGATAATGTTGTGGCATATGAGATTTGGTCACATTGGTGAAAAGGGTCTCAGAACCCTGAAAAATAAAAATCTTGTTGAGGAGTTAAATGATTGTAATCTCAAGTTTGACTTCTATGAACACTGTGTCAATGGTAAAAAAAAATCATGTTCAATTTTACTCTAGTTCTCACAAATCTTCTGATGTTTTGGATCTTATTCATTCTGACGTATTTGGTCCATTAAAAGTTCTTTCAATCTCCAAGTCTGTATTTTTTGTATCTTTCATAGATGATTATAGTAGAAGGACATGGACTTATTTCCTTAAAAGTAAGACACAAGTCTTTAGTCGATTCAAAGAATTTAAAGCCCTTGTAGACTAGTAAGAAGATTAAGAGAACTAACAATGGTGGTGAGTTTTGCTCAGCAAAGTTTGAACAATTCTATAAAGAACAAGCTATTGAGAGGCATAAGACAACTCCTTATACCCCACAGAAAAATGGAGTTGTAGAGACAATGAATAGGACACTAATGGAGAAGGCTAGGAGTATTCTTAGTGGAGCTGGTTTAGAAGAAAGGTTTTGGGCCGAAGTTGTGGCCACTGCTTGCTATCTGGTTAACAGATCTCCTACATCATCCCTTGTTGATAAGACACCCATGGAGGTGTGGTCTAGTAAGAAGCCTTCAATTAGACATCTTCATGTGTTTGGTTGTGAAGCTTATGCACATGTTCCAAAGGAGAAAAGAACAAGGTTAGAAAACAAAGCTATTAAATGTATTTTCATTGGATACAGTGCTGGTGTGAAAGGATACAAGCTTTGGGATACTATGACTAGTAAGGTGTTGTGTAGTAGAAATGTTATTTTTAGAGAGCTAACATCTTCTCCTATTGTCCTACAACCAGATGAAAGAAGAAAGGAAAAAGATGTTTTTTAGTTACCTCCTACCCCTAATAAGACTGAATAGAGAGACTATGTTGGGTCTAATGATGAGGAGAGCTCTAGTAGCTCTGATAGTTTAGAAGAAGAGGAAGAACAACCTCAACCGCATCCCTTGAGGAGATCCACGAGAGATAGAAAGCAACTAGAAAGGTTTGGTTATTCTATGTTAGATTCTAGTTGTGCTTTTTCTTTGATTACTAACACTAATGAGCCTAGATCTATGAAAGAGGCTTTGGGCATGGAAGATGCAGGTTCTTGGATTGAGGCTATGGATGATGAGATGGCTTCATTAGAGAAAAAAAAAACTTGGGACCTTGTACCTTTGCCTAAAGGAAAAAAATCTATTGGCTGTAAATGGGTGTTCAAGAAGAAATTATGTGCAAATGGTAGTGTTGAAAGGTACAAAGCTAGATTGGTTGCAAAGGGGTATTCATAGGTAGAGGGAATAGATTATGGTGAAATATTCTCTCTTGTTCCAAAGTTGACATCCATTAGATTTATGTTATCTCTTGTTGCATCATATGATTTAGAGATAGAATAGATGGATGTGAAGACATCTTTCCTTCATGGTGATTTGGAGGAAGAGATATAAATGTCATAGCCTGAGCACTACATTGTTAAAGGTAAAGAATCATTAGTTTGTAGATTAAAGAAAGCTCTATATGGTTTGAAGCAATCTCCTAGGATGTGGTACCTTAAGTTTGATGCCTTTGTGTTGTCAATTGGATTTGTAAGATCAAAATCAGATCATTGTGTTTATTTTAGAGTTGAAAATGATCGTCTTCTTATTGTTGCATTATATGTTGATGATATGTTGTTGTTTAGGAAGGGTAAGGGTATGATTTCTGATTTTAAATCTCAGTTGTTAGCACAGTTTGAGATGAAAGATCTTGGGGCAGCTAGGTACATCTTGGGTATGGAAATCAATAGAGATAGGTCTAACAAAAAACTCTGGTTGTGTCAGAGTAAGTATGTGAAGTTTGTGTTGGACGGGTTTAGCATGGTAGATTGTAGACCACTATGTGTTCCTATTTCTATGGGAACAAAGTTATCTGTAGATGATTGGCCAAAATCTCCTAGTGAGGTGGATGACATGAGTAGAGTACCTTATGCTAGTGCAATTGGCAGTCTTATGTATGCTATGGACTGTACTAGACTAGACATTGCCTAAGCAGTGGGAGTCCTGAGTCAGTTTATGGCTAATCCTGGATGGGTACATTGGGATGCAGTTAAGCAAATATTCAGATATTTGAGGGGTACATCAAATTACTCCATATGTTATCATGGTAACTCTTTTGGATCTCTACATTTAGTTTGTATTCATGGGTTTGTGGATTCAGATGGGTAGGTGATATTGACAGTAGGAGATCCACCAGTGTTTATGTGTTCACTATATTTGGTGGTGCCATCAATCGGATGAGCAAGTGACAACCTATGGTTGCTTTGTCCACTATAGAAGCTAAGTACATGGCTGCTACTCATGCTTGTAAGGAATCCATTTGGCTTAGCAGATTGTGTTCTGATGTTGGTGTTGATACAGAAGAGATTACTATTTGGTGTGACAGTCAGAGTGCTATTTGCCTTGTGAAGAATCCAACTTTCCATGCCAGAATGAAGCACATTGATGTGTAGTTTCACTTTTTGAGAGATATGGTGGAAGATGGAAAGGTAAATTTGGAGAAGGTAGATACTGTGAAGAATGTTTCAGATGCATTAACGAAACTAGTGGACACTAAGAAGTTCAAATGGTGTTCGGAGTCTATGGGCCTTTTGGCCTATAGTGGTTAGTTCCTGTTATGTTCTTGTTGCTCTTACAAGGTGTTTGACAAGTGGGAGAATGTTACGAATAAGGTGTCTCAACCTTGGATAATTCCTATTCTTATTATTTTTTTTGTAAAATTTATTTCTCGCAAATAATGTTGATGTGTCAGCATCTTGAATTGTGTATATGGAGATCATGGCTAAAATGGCTATGACAAATTCCTATGACACGTAAGAGCTATGTCAAGAAGATTCAATGATAGGTGAAGACATGTGGCAATTGATAAATTTGAGTACTATACAATCTACCCCAATTGTGGGGTTCGAGGCATCGCCCTGAAAAAAATTTTGGGGTTCTTATTTTCTTAGAGAATGGTAAAAACCCTAATACAATTACCTTTGGGAGTAGCCCTAAAGTGAAGTGCATGTTATAAGCATTTTTAGGGTTGCAAAGAGATGTGATGCGAAAAAGTGTATTGTTAGTACTGTGAGTTGCTACTGGAGTCTTCTGTTGTCATTGTTGAACTTGCATTGCAAGTGTATTGTAACCTTGCATTGAAGATAATACATTGTGCAGGTTTTGGAGGGTGGGGTTGTTTTACTGAAAGGTTCTTCCCCACTGGAAAATCTTTGTGTTATGTGTTTCTTTCTCTATCTATTTTCTTTATGCTTGGTTGGCTGAAATATTGTTGTTTACATGATATTGAATCCATAAGTGTAAAAGATTTTAATAGGATTTGCACCATACTTCTCTTAAGAGATTAGTGTAGGAAGCTATTTTTGCACTTGAGTTTCCTTACATTATAACACCAATTTCATAGTACATATAACCTCCAAAATAGGACAATAAAAAATGGTGTTGGAAAAGCCTCTGGTATTTTTATCAAGGACATAACTTATAAGATGCATGATGGGAATAAACTCAAAGATAATCCAATAATTCTCAAGGTCAAAGACATTAAGACTAAGAAGTGGGAACCTAATAAAAAGGTGCAATGTCAAGGTGTGGAGGTAGTTGAGACAAAAATAGAAGAAAATAACTCGAGTCTTGATACTATCAGATAATTAGAGGAGCCTATTATCCAAGTACAAGCAGCCAGAGGTAATCCATGTAAACCTCTTATTTATGACCTTGTTGACATGATTTTTGTGTTGTCCCAAAGTATTTTTAAAGTTCATTTATCATAAATGTTTAGGATAGAGGAACACAAAAGTAAAGCCCTTTCTTGGTTAGGAGGGATTGGAAACAGTAATGTCACTAATAGAGAGTCATCAGTAGGGAAAGAGGCACCACTTGTAGTAAAAAAGAAGGAAGATAAAGGAGTCATTTCCCAAATACCTTAGATGTATTTGGATAATTCTTTTTCATCCTATAAAGAAAACATAGACCCTTTCTTCCTGAACCTAATTATAAATGGAAAAACCTTGAAGAACTGCATAATTGATTTAGAAGCCTCAAATACTATCATGTCATTTAAAATCATGGAAGCTCTTGGTTTGAAAGTGGATAAAAAGAAAGGTATATTTAGAGCTATGGATGCTAGAGAATTCAATATCATAGGTAAAATTAATGCTTTTTCATTTAGAGTAGCTGCTTACCCTGATGTTGACCTATATGATTGTCTTAGTAGTTGACATTCCTCCACAATATGGCATGTTGCTCTCAAGAAAATAAAGCACTGCAATGGGAGGTAGCCTACAATATGACTTGTCTTTTGCCACATTTCACATCAGATATAAAGCCATCAAGGTTGACAAAGAGCCAAGGGTTATCCACATGCTTGACAATAACATTGATACAGATTCTACTTGCTTCCTAGATATGGAAGTGAATGCTTTTAGAGTTGAGATCACCATTTAGGAAGTTGAAAAGATAGTCCCATTAATTTCATAAAAATAGTAAAATGCTTAGATTCTTAGAATCTTTGGATTATGTATTTTGATAGGGCTAGTTCTAAAGATGAGTTATGGATTGGAGCAATTTTCATATCTCCAGAAAATAATACATTTAGATACTCATTCACTCTGAATTTTACTTGTACTAATAATATAGTAGAGTATGAGGCAATTTTACTTGGATTAAAAGTGGTTGCAAACCATGGTATAAATATGTTGCATGTTATTGGAGATTCATAATTAGTTGTGTCTCAAATTAAAGAGACATATACATCCAAGGACAAGAGGTTGAAACAATACACAAATATTGTTTGGGATTAGATTGAAGCATTTTATGCTTTTGGGATTTCTTGGATGGATAGAAGTAACAACAAGATGGTTGATATGATAGTTAATGTAGACATTAGGCCTAATGACATGTCATTTTCTAGTGTTTTCAAGATTAAAATGTAGAAAAGACTATCCATTCCTGATAACATAGAGAACTGTATGTATTTGAGGATGATAAAGACATTTTGAATTTTCTTCTAAGTGAAGATAAATACCATGGTCAGGAATTGGATTGCAGCATTTTGGTTGAGAATATAGATGGGAAGGATAGCATCTTTGGTCAAGAAATTCTAAAACTAAAAACAAACAAAGTACCCAAAGGACTAGTGGTTTTAGAGAGTTTTTTTCACAATCGAGATAGGGTGCACTTAGATATCATGGACAAAAAACCACAAGGAGTGGAAGAAATTAATCTAGGGATTAGTGCATCTCCTAAAAAGGTATATTATATAGGTAAGATTATTTCTCCTTCAATAAGAAAGCCCCTAGTTGACCTATTAAGGAAATTTAGGCATGTCTTTTCATGGTCATATGATGACCTTAAGGCTTATAGGGAAGACTTATTTCAGCATGTTATATCCCTAAAATAAAATGTGAAGCCTTTCAAACAAAATCAAAGACCTGTTAACCCCACATTATCCCCCAAGATGAAAGAAGAGCTTATGAAGCTAAAGTTTAGGGGGATTATCAAACCCATTAGACATTCTTCATGGGTGTCTAACCTAGTGTCAGTAAGAAAGAAAACTGGAGACATTAAGTTGTGTGTAGACTTCAAGAAACTAAATATTGCTTCCTTGAAAGATAATTATGGCTTCCCAAACATGGAAGCAATGTTGTAGCAAGTTACTGGTTCTAAAATGATGTCCATGATGGATGGTTTTTCTGGGTATAACCAAGTATTGGTTGATGAGAAGGAGTTTAAGACATCCTTTACAACTCCTTCTAGAACATATGTATGTATTTGGAATCCTTTTGGCCTAATTAATTTAGGAGCTACATTCTAAAGAGCCATGGATGTTGACTTTAAAGAGTACATAGATAAATTCATGGTCTTTTTCCAAGATGATTTGACATCTTATTCCAAGAAGGTTGAAGTTCACTGCAGCCATCTAGAGAAAAAAAATGTAAAAGCTTTGGAGTATAGAGTTTCACTCAACCCAAAGAAGTGTACCTTTGGAGTAACAAAGAGGAAATTTCTTGGCCACATAGTATACAAAGATGGAGTTAAGATTGATTTAGAAAAGGTAGCAGCAATAGACATGGTTCCTAAGCCTAAAAATGTCAAAGGTATTCAATCTTTCTTTGGTCAAGTTAATTTTTTAACAAGGTTTGTAACTAATTTTGTTGAGATTATTCAGCCTATTTTCAAAATGCTTAAGAAAGGAATAGTAATAAATTGGGAACATAAACCTTCAACTTCTTTCCAAGAAATTAAAGAAGCCATAAAAAATGCTCCAGTGTTGAGAACACCAGATTATGCAAAACCCATACATATATTTTCTTTTTCTTCCTTTCATACTATTGTAGTAGGCTTCCTTCAAAAGAATAAAGAAGGCTATGAAAAACCTATTGCATTTTTCAGTAAGTCACTTCAACTTGCAGAGCTAAAATATGAAATTAATGAGAAAAAGGCATATGTCCTTGTCAAAGTTGTGAAATCTTTTAGATTTTATCTAGTAGGTGTTATTGTGATTATTTTTGTAGCTAGTGCTTACATATCTTCTCACAAAAGGAAGTCTTAGGGAGAAGATGCATATGGATTAATAGGATCCAAGATTTTAATATAGATATCCAAATTAATGAATCAAGGACTTGGTAAGCTAATGGAAGTAGCTAATATTGAAGAAAACCAAATAAACTAGCTTGGTGATGATTATAGAAGTGTACTATGTGACATGGATGTCTATGATTGGTACAAGGAAATAATATTTTACTTACAGTAAATGAAATCTCCAACAAGGCTGAGTGATAATTAGAAGAGAGCACTAAAATTACAAGTTATTAGATTATTTATTGTAAGTGAGCTGTTATAGTGGATAAATATGGAAGGTGTGCTACTTAAGTGTATTGATGAAGAACATTCAATAACAATCTTGAATGAGATGCACGGTGGAGTATGTGGAGGCCATTACATGGCTAAAACAATATCTCATAAGGTGATTAGAGCAATATTTTGGTGGCTATTAGTTTAGGATTTTTTATAGTCATCATTTTTATTTTTATATTTCACTCCTAGTTTCAATTCTTTATTTTGAACCATTGGTTCTACCTATTGTCAATTGCAATTTGAGATGCAATAAAATCTTTTGAGTAATTAATCCATGAACCCCATCTTTTATTTCTTCCTTCCATTGTGCTTATTGCTCACCAAGTCTGATCCCTGAATTTCCTTTGTAAATATATTAATTGAAGCCACAGCCTAAGATTCAAAATTTCCTTATGTGAATCATGAACCCTATGTACCACTAGTAAATGGAGTGAAGTAACCTTGAACCTCTTGTATTATTTGTACCATTTGAACTAAGTTTAAAGTTCAATGAGTTCATCACATCAACTCACTTTTGATTCTCATGCAATATTATTGGTGGGCCCTAGCTTGATGTATCATGGAATCCAAAGGGGAAATATAGTATTGATGGATGCCTCGTCGAATCTGATGCACTCGTGTGTGACTTCACCATTTGCAGAAAGGTAGTAAGTAATTAATGTTTGACGTAAGACAATCATTAATAGTCATGTCGATACTTAGATTTGAAGGACAAAAGTGAAGATCTAGCATAAGAAAAGACAAAGTATCATTATTTTTTATTTAATGATAGATGTCATTTCATCCCATCACCCTAATCTTATGACGTGCAATTTATTGCATCCTTCTCATAATCAATTCCCTACCTCTATTGTGAAGTGTATATCATGAAAAAAAATTCTTTTCAAAAGGCGTAAATTTCTTCAACTGGTTTAAGTGTTAGCATCGGAAGTTTGAGGAAGGAAAATCAACTTTTGTAGTTTTCATAGTCTTTTTTGTTCAGGTAACTCATGTGTTCTATGACTCTTTTTCTTTTAGCTATTAGTAGAAAAGATTGTGAATGATTCTTTTATTTTCAATCTATGAGGGGAATTCAAAATTATGAGGTCCATATTACATATATTTGGGAATACCCACAACCTGCATAGTAAGTCTTCCATTATATCAAATACAAATCTTTTAGGAGTTGATCTAGGGAGAGTAATAGAAAGGTTATGTGAAAAACTTTTAGAACCCTTTTCTACTAAAGTCTTGGATACCAATTTCCTTATGTTCTCTACCTTCCTTTGGCATATCACTATATGGAATTCATTCAGGAATGCATCCAAATGTATGATATGCCTAAACAAAATATTTTGAAAAGAGATAGAAGTGTATTGTTGAGCATCACTAGGGAAACCATGTCTAAGATATTTCACCTTGAAGAATAAGAGTTCATTGATTTGACTCTTGCATTATCATTGGCCATTTTTTTGGAAAAATCTAATGTCTATAGATATACCATTGCAAAGAGTTGGACTAAAGCTTCTCATAAAGGTGGCTCTAGGTTACCCAAAACCCTCAAGAAAGGCCAAATGGCCTTACAAGCTCATGATGTAATGATCTTGTTGCACTAGATTTGTAGCTCTCAAAATGTGTCTCTGTTTGAAGAATGGTTGTACTTTTACTTTCAGATTGTGTTGAAAGGGTCTCAATTCTTAGACTGGGATGAATTGATTGCTAGTTCTCTAAGAAATCAGCTTAGGGGAGCTTTAAACTTGAAGAAAGATTTCCATATGTCTTCATATCTAATGTATATGTTGCCTAGTACTCAAGACTACCCCATGAACCCTGGATAGAAAATATCACCATATATAATTACTACCTTGTGTTGCATAAAGATGAAGCATTGGGAAACTTTATGAAAGTTCATGATATTTTCTTAGGGAAATTGTGTTTTGAAATGAAGGGTACCCCCTATCATAGATTCTCTCATGAATCTTGGAAGTTTGGTCAATCCTTTAGTAGCATATATATTCAACTTCCCAGATTCACTTATGTGAGGATAGCTGGTTTTGATGAGGAACCCTTATGACTCCCAAAATTTTCTCTTGATTGTTTTATCTTGGTAAAGGTGTCTTAGCAATTGATTTTAGACATAAACAAGTTTACTACCTGATGATGCTTCTGATATCATTTTCCTGCTCAAACTAGGCAAATTAACCTACCGAAGTATGGAAGATGCTACATGCATAAGTTAAGACTTGATCAATTTTCATCTTGGTTCCTATCATGCTAGAAAAAAAATTCATAGCAAAGGGATAGCTCATAGATTTTTTGAATCTCATATGAAGTTTTTACATGTCCCTAATATTGAAGACTTTTGGGAAGACTATGCAAATGAATTGGATTTTTGGAGGAGGGAATCTATCAAGCTCATTGTTTCCCAAATTAAGATTTTTCATGAGTTGAATTTGGATATATATGTTGTGGATATTGAAGAGGATAAAGTAGATCTAGTGGATATCCAAATAACTAAGTCTTTGATTTCTAACAAGGTTATTATAAACTAGGATTTTGAAGAAGAAGATAATATCCTTGAAAGAATAAAGGATGTACTTGAAAGAAAAAATTCTTTGTTAAAAATGAAAAATATCAAACATACTAAAAGACCAACTAATATTGGTTCTAATGCTAATCTCAAATCTAGAGGTAGTAGGAGTCCTCGAGGATTAGCAAGGTGCAAGGCAATAATCCCCCTTGGTACAAAAGGCTTGTTCCAAGAACAGAACCAAGATGTCAACACTTATTGGACCTAATGAAGTTATTTAGGTTGATAGTGAACCTAATAAGGATATGGGTAGTGTTCTCATTAACAATATTCAATGAATTCAAATGATAGTGTGAACCTCTCCTTAGAGAATGGAGAATGTGAATACTCCAGTCAAAGATAGTGAAACTCATAAAATTCTTGATTCTATGCCAAACTAGTTGGTTACCTCAGTTAACAAAAAGAGAAACCTAGTTCCTATTTGTTTTCCTATTGATGACATTATGAGGAAGTATACTACCAAGGCCTTAAAGTCCAAACGAACTAAAGCTAGACTAGAATAGTGTTGAAACAGGAAATAGACAACAACATTGCTGAAGTAGGCACTTACAATCACAAAGAGGACATAGGTACATTAGATTTGAGTAATTTTGAGATTACTTGCACAAATTTGGGTGTGATCAATTGAGAGACAAAGGAAAACTAGGTGGAATCATCCACTAAATAGATTATCCTCCAATCGCAAAAAGATGGTGTTGAAAGAAGAAATTGAAAGTGCAAGTATATATGATGGAAGAATATGTAAGATCATTAAAAGGAAAAATTCTAATGACTGTTGGTTCATCTTAGCCCATGTTTGACCCTGGTGCACCTGAGAATCAATAGTTGATAAATGATCTAAAGAAAGGAAAGGTCATAATTTCTATCATCCATAGCTAGATAGTCTTTGTAATGAATCTACTCACTAAATTTATACAAGATTTGCATAAGATATTTACTTTTGTTGAAGTAGTGATAAGTGAAGCTCATATACAAGTGATAGTGTGGAAAGTAGAATCTGAAAGGTTATCAACCATGGTCACTTAGTTAGTGGATGTGGAAGAGTGTGGTCTAGATAAATTCTTGGAGGAGAATCCTCTGCAACTAGTGGACTCATGGCTTATTCATGTACTACGAAAGAACATAGCTCAGCAGGTCTCTAACTGTGGTTTGGCCACTTCTCACGTATTGACTTTTGAAAAGGAGTTCAAAATAGTTCATGATGATGTGAATGTAGATTTGAAAATCATTAGTTCAACTCCTCTTGTACCTTTCAAAGAAGAAGGTTCTGATGTGGAGGCATTAGTTAAACAATATGAAGAACCCCTAAATGTAATCAAAGATAGAGATGAATTGACCATGATGGACCTTACAAAAATTTCCAAGATGGAAACTATGATCAACATGTGCAACTAGCAGCCCTTGGAGTATCTAGATAGTGTCACTAAGATGAAATAGGACAAAGACATGTGGAAAAATTATTTATTGAGCATAAAGAGTCCAAACAAGAATGTCATGTCTTAGTTCATAGACACATATAGAGTTTGAAAGCTTGCATAAGGACCTTCTAACCTAGACAAGGATGAAGAAGAAGAAGAGCCATTGAAGAAGAGGGGTGATGTTTCTCTTTAAAAAGACTTTTCTTTCTATTTATTTTTGAAGTTTAAACTGTTAATCAATCATTTCCTAGGTCTTTGTACCCATTAAACTTGGTTATTTTAATAACTTTATAATTTTCCAAGCAAGTTTTGATGGAGATTCTCAGATAGTACTCTATTTAAGCTAGGAACTTAGTAGTGTAGAGGGTTGGCAGTTTTTTATTGACATCAACTATAAATTTTAATCTAGTTTTAGTTGTTATGCAAATATTTTGGATTTCCAGTATTATACAAGAACAAGATTATTTTTGGATGATAAAAGGTTCTATAAATATATTCCAAGGTCTTATGCTTTGAATTTTTCCCTGTTGGTTTATGATTGAATCAACATTGACTTGTGGGGTCTCTTTTCTTCTATTGGGTGCATATATTATGCATAACTTAGATAATCTATCTATTTCATATTTCTCTTGAATAGTGATTGATGGAAAAATTATGAATTTCCTCTACTTTATTAAATATTCAATTTGTTTTGTAGTTGTTTATTTTACTATCCCCATATCTGAGAATAGATGGGATGCCTTATTACTTTATGGTTAAAATTAATTCTTACTTAAGAATGTTTTTATTGAATATCTAATAAGGGAGTTGAACCTTATTAAAATTCAAAGAGGAATTAAAGAAGCAAAAATTCCTCAACTATTGGAAAATTGTGTTTGTCTTACGAGCTTGGGCATTAAAGGTTTTAATTGTTTATTTTATTAAAAAGATTAATTTGTTTACCAATAGTGGCCTACTCTTTTTAAGGATGCACATGAACTTTTAAGAAAATATGAAACCAATAGTGGCCTACTCTTTTTAAGGATGCACACGAACTTTTAAGAAAATATGATGCTTGTCAGAGGTTCACTAGTAAACCAAAATTCTCTAGTAACTTACCTTTGAGACCAATAGCGATGCAAGCACCATTTCAACAATGGAAATTTAACTTTATATGTGAGATTGCAAATAAATCAAGTGGAGGAAATTCTTGGATTCTAGTAGCAACTTATTATTTTACAAAATGGGTAGAAGCAATCCCTACCAAAAAATATACCAGCAAAGTACTGATGGATTTTATTTTGAACAAAATTATTGTTAAGTATGGTTGCCCTAAGAAAATAGTCATAGATAATGCAATGTTTTTCAATTCTGAAGAATATAAAGCTTTGTGTGAAAAATATGGCATTACTAGATCCACTTCATCACCATGCCACCCCCAAGGAAATGCACAAGCAAAATCAAGTAATAAGAGTCTATTGAAGATCATTAAAAGGATCCTGGATGAGAACAAGAGAGCTTGAGATTCTAAATTACCATTGGAATTATGGGTTGATAGGGTAACAATAAAGAAGGCCATAGGATGTGCACCATTTGATTTAGTATATAGAATATAGGATAGATTGCCCCAAAACAATTTAAGTGGGATATACAAGTTTGTACAACAATATGATGAAGATATTATTGATGAAATTCATATCATGATGGACAATATTATGCAACTGGATGAAACTAGGAGATATGCTTCTGCTAGAAATGTTAAGCTATAGATCCAAGTGAAGCACTTATATAACAAGAAGATAATAGAAAGAAAATTTAAACTAGAGGATCTAGTGTTGGTTTGGAATGCACTAATTAAAGAGAAAGGCAAGCATGAAAAATTTGATCAAGCATGGCTTAGTCCATACTTGATAGAATCCACATGGGGTGAAGATTCTTATGTCTTTAACTAAATATCAAGAGATATTCCTAAATTTCTAGTTCATGGATAATTCTTGAAGAGGTGCTTCTATTGAAGGTAATTTTCTTTCCATGAATAGTAGTTTAGGTATGTGTCCAATTTGTAAATCTTGAATATATGTGTGTTTCTCTGTATATAGTATTTGTGTTTGTGTGATTCTCTCTAAAAAGTTGTCATTTGCCAAGTGTATGGTCTGCTCAAACCAAAAATTTTGAATCCTTATATGGATGCTAGCTATAATCACATGGTTAGAGCCTCAAAACCACAACATCTTGGGATAACAACAAAAGAGAAAAACTATCAGGAAAGACTATCGGTACAAGTGGTTAAAATCCATGATTGTGTAGTCACAAGGCTTAAAAGATAACAAAAGATATTATCTACAATTGGGTGACACAGTCATGAATTTTGAAGCAATTGTTTGATCATGTGGTCACACGGTTAGAAGGCATCATGTAAATCGGATCTATGAACTAGAAAAGTTGCTAAGTATGAGGCAAGAAATGCTTAGTTGTGTGGTCACATAGTTAAGAGGTAAAAATTTAAATAAAGCCATGACCTAGAAAAAGAGCTTATAAACTTGAAGGTATCCTTTGATTGCATAGTCGCGCACTTAAATTTTTAGGCTAAATAGGAGGAAGCAACTGAGAAAAATAGCTAAGAGTTGATAACACTTTAAGTAATCACATGGTCACATTTAAATAATAAAATAAATTTAGGGCCAGGGACCAAGCGATCACTCAAACATGAATGGTTTTGTATAGTCACGAAAAAGAAATGATAGGTTTGAGATTGAAGTGTGATCATGTGATGCAATGAAGAAGATGCCAAGATTTATGAAGGTGTTCAGTACCACAATTAAGTGCATGGAGCAAAAAAGAAGCTGCAAAGCAATGACAAGGATTTCAAAGTAGTGATCATTGGGTTGCAAGATTGAGAGGTAAAGATAGATTGCAAGTAGCAACTAAAGGATTCACATGGTTGCAAGAAAAAGCATAAAAGGGTAAAAGAGCCTTGTGAAGCCACAAATAGCTAAGAAATTTGTAGTGTCCACCTAGTCACAACATAATATTTTGATATGAAAGTGACTATTGAAACCTCTTGATGATTCAAAAGATAGGTACTCTCTTAAAAAATGTAAGAAAGATTCCGAAAGGTTGGTAGTTCAAGCACTGTAAATCCAAACTGTGATGCTTTTGGAGATTTTGAGAATTTTCATGCATGCTAACTTAAAGAAAACATAAATTTTATTCTCTTTCTTAACTAATAATTAAGAGATGATGCAACAATTTTCTAATTACAACATTCATAGAATTTAGAGTGAATAAGATTGAGTGTGAAGAGTTTTCAGAGTTCTTAGTTGCAGAAAGAGTGTTTTAATGGTTGAATTTAGAAAAGAAGGCACAAGAAGAGGGAAAGATGATTGCTCAAGTCAATGTGGAAGAAACTTTTCAAGATGTTGAGTAGCCTGAGACTAAATTAGCTAGCTTGCATGTTGAGGAATGGGTGTATTGTCTCCTAGGATCATCCCATGCACAAACAATGAACTCTCACATTTTTAGGATGCATACAACTTCTGTATGGATTCATTGTGCCAGAGACAAATGGAAATGAGTTGTTTTAGTATTTCTACAATAAAAGATTTAAGAAGCCACCAATACGTAACCCTTGGATCAAGAACTTGGCAAAATTAATTATGTTGGAAGGAATAGTTGATGTAGACCTAGTTAAAGTCCTTATCAAGTCCTATAATCCTACCATACATGGATTCTATAGGAAAGATATGAGCCTACTTTGAAAATTGGATAGATAAAATTTCATTGAAGTTTGTAACCTTAGAGGAGCAATGACAAGACCTATTGAATAGGAGAAAATGAATGAGACTTTTAGATATCAAAAAGGTTTCTTTACCAAGAAGATTATGTTGGGAATTAACAAGTGGGAAATATACTTCTTTGGGGGGTGGGGGGGTGAATCAGAAATACTAAACTTTAAACAATAAAACTTTTATCTTTAAAACATTGCATGTATAAACATATGAAAATAACATGTAAAGTAAATGCATCCACATAAACACTTGACACCAAATTTGATTATCCAGAAACCCTCCTATAAGAAGGTAAAACTGGGGTAGAGATGACACCCACAACTCTTCACTACTACAGTAATAAGGTTCACTTGTTAAGGTTACATATTTTTGGCCATTCTCATGATCTACCCTATTAAAAGCTTACAAGGATTGTTAGATCCTACCCTATTAAAGGATTTTAACACTCTATCAGAAGTGTACCTAGCTAAAGGATTTACAAAAAATTCACTTGGAATGTCACCCTATTAAAAGCTTTATACAATGGTTGTTAAACCAACTTATCTCCATAGGATTTCATTCTACTAATACAATTTTTAGAAAGTATAGTAGAATGTTTAACCTGATTACTTGCCATCTACTATTGCTCATTTCAGATCCTTGTTCTATCCAATCTGATCCTTACTGATCTGGTGTGAAACTGCTATGACCTTGATTCTATGTTCTGCTAACTAATAATACAATATTGTCCTTCTTCTAAGTCAATTCACCCCTTTCACTTCCTTCAAACCTCACTAGCATTATCTCCTTTCATGTATTCTCTTTTCGCACACTCTCTCATACATACTAAATTATGGGGCTTCAACCTCCTTAAAAAGATTTCATGACTTAGGGTTAGGTATGAATCTACAATTGAGATTCATCCATCTTTTGTGCTCAAATATTTCCATTTTTCTAATTGGTTGCATGTTGATTGCATAGGGAATCAAATAGATTCAATCTTATATTTTAATCCTTTGAGATTTACCCCTATATCAGCTAAAAAATAGTTTGCATCTTATTTTGTGAAGGCACAAACTCTTATGTTGATTCTGTGTTACTTGGCACTTACTGATTATTGATACTCAACATATACTAAATTGTTTCTTACTTGGCACTTGAACTTTTCTTGGCATCTGAAGCTTGCTTGGAAATATCTGTTTTATCAACATCTGAATGACTCGACACTTGTTGAATTTATGGCTCGGTTTATATTATAACTTGGCATCTATATTATACTTGGCATCAACTTAGAAAAAATTTTAAGTGTGTTGACACTCAATTTTCAAAACCAATCTGAGATCAACAATCTCCCCCTTTGACATGAGTGTCAAAAAAACATAACTATACATAATGAAACTAATCTCCTTGGGTATAATATATATTTTGTTTGACATATATTCAAAAATTCAAAATTGTTCAAAATTTTGTGAAGAACTATATACCTCAAAATTTGATATCTCCCCCTAAGTTGATGTGTCATATCTTTGTAATCAAAATATCTTTGAATAGATTGATGTGTCTCAACTGATACTCCTTGTCTTCAATTCTGATATTCTTTATGTAATGTGTTCTTGTTATGCTTTATTTTGATGTGTTCTTTTTATGCTATGTTTTTCTCTATTGTGCTCTATCTCTATTTATTTTATTACTCCCCCTTTTTATTTTAGCTCCCTTTTCACATGTTTCCCTTGTAGTTTAAATTTTTTTCTAGCTTTTCAATTTCTCCTAATCTGCCTTTAATTTCTCCACCTTCTTTGACACTTATTTCAAAGGGTCTTAGACACTGACTGAATACTTAGCCAAGAGTTCTTGTTCACTTCCATTACAATTCTTAGAGCAGAATCCCAATTTTGTATTGCACTTTCTAGGGATTTAATTTGGATGGTTTTCTCTACTACAAGGTGAACTAAGCCATCTAATGTAGAAATATTGGGATCTTTCTTTATCACATTCTATGCATAGGCTAGTTCCTTTTGCAAAGTTTCCATGTGAGAGGTTAGGGAGGCTTGTATTTGCACCAATTTGGCTCTTGTGTTAGCCTCTTCTATTGTTAATATAGCTAGTTCCTTTTGAGTGTGAAGCATTGTGTTAAATTGCTTCTCACTTTGAGGTGGATCTTTGTGTAGTTGCATGCTTGATATCTTCAAGTTCCTCTCCAAGCTCATGATTCTTTGGCTAGTCTCCTGCATGAAGATAGAAAGATCACACAATTTTGAGTACAATGAGAAGATATTCTCAAGTACTGCCTTCACCTTTTCAATTTTTTGGCCAGTTCTACTTGTGATAATGCTATCTCACTAGATATTCTTTCATTTACCTTTGTTTGAAACTTCTTTTCTAACCATTCCATCAGCTTGGCATTAGTATCATGGTCTTCACTTTGTACCTAGTCCACCATGTTTGAAAGTTTCTCCATAATGGGCTTTGTTTCATCAGGTGTTTGCAAGCCAAAAGCATCTAAAAGGATGTCCTTTATTTCAATTAATGCTTGCCTCTATCTACACTCATTCCTGAGTATCTCATGCTTCTTCGTCCTCTCTAGTGCCTCTTACACTTCATTGATCTAATCAATGTTCATGGTTTCATAGTCATACTTAGGAATGACTATTTCTTCATCTAGTATAGGGTCTCCATAGTGAAGTTCCCTTGCAATCTTTGTAGAGCTCAAGCCTGTTGCTAAAATTTGAAGTTGTACTACTTCGATGCTCGACTTTTGTGACATTTTTGTTGGAGTCCTAGAGGTAAAAAGATTTCTTGTTGCTCCTTCTCCTTTTGGGTCTCCTTTTCCTCCTCTAATCTGTCTTTATTAATAACTATTATCTGAGGTTGTCCACCTTGTATTTTTGTAGTAGGAATAGAAGTATCCATCTGTCATGTTTGGTCCTTTGCTAGATCCTCGATAGTTGTAGTGTCTTTAACTATGGAGTCAACCTTTGTTGATGTATCGTATGTAGCTTGCTCTTTAGGTTTTCCACTTATAGTTGTAGGGATGACTGAAGATGTTTCTTGTGTTTCCATCTTATCCCTAGTCAAGTTAGCTACTACTTTTTTCAACTCATATACACTAACCAACACTGGATTGCTACATAGTTGGGCTTGTAGAGTTGATTGGTCAAGGATCTTCTTGAGATCCTCTATAGTTAATAGGTTTATGTTCTGACCAAAATTGTTAGGAACATCCTTTACTTTAATAGTTTCTATAGGTGCAGAATTTTCATGTGGAGGACTTGGAGGTGGCAATTGTGTGTCTTGCACACTCTATTCTATTTGCTACTCTTCAACAATTGCCATATCATCCTTTTGAGTTTCCTTCTCCACTATATCATCTACCTTCTCTTTTTCACCTTCACCTTCCTTTTCATTTTCATCCTTTTCTCCATTATTTCTCCCTTCAAAGGGATATTCTTCTCCTTCTTTTATAGTTGTGAGGCCATAAATTAACTTGCAAATTTGAGTGGACTTTTTCACAACATCCTCAATCTTATTCTGGAGAATACTTAATGCTCTATATTTGGGTGCAAATTTTCTCCCATGCTTCTTATTTGCCTTGGTTATTTTACCTTTAGGTAGTTTAGGCATTACTCAAGCCAATGTTTACTCTCTTATTTCTTTTTCCATATTAAGACAATAATGCCATTTATTTTCTACAATAGAATATAACTCCTTGGGCATTGAATTGTCAAGTTCAAGTGGAGTGTTCTTGAACTTGGCCATCATAGTGTAGACTGATTCTTCAACTATGTTCTATTCTTCTCTATTCAACTTATTAAAATTAATTTTTTTCAAACCAAATAAGTTTGCATTATCTCTAATACTATCACATATATTTTCTAAATCAAACTTGGTGGTGTGACTTACCACTCTAAATTGGCTAGTGTCTTCTGATTTAGTCCTTTCCTCATATGATTCAAGAGGTGCAACATACTTTCTTCTTAGCTTCTTCTTAGTTGGACCTTCTTGCTTGATAGCCTTCTTCTTCTCTTGCTCCTTAGTCTCCTTTGTTGTAGCTCTTGTACTTGCCCTTGTAGTAGGCTTAGTTGGGCTTGGTTTTGCTGTCTTTTTTCCTTTGGGCCAAGCTATAGGTTGTTTTTGAGCTTTTCTTTTCTTTGGCTCTAGCTTGGCAAGTGCTTCTTTAGCTTGTTCTTCTTCCTCAACACCTTCTTCCTCTTCAGCATCTTCACCCATGCCTTGTGTCAAGGAAAGTGGCCCTCAACCCTATTCTTCTTCTTCCTCATCATCTTCTTCTTCTACTACTTCTGTTGACCCTTCACCAAATTTTTGACCAATTTATCCTTCTTCTTTAGGGTTGAATCAATTTTTAGCTCCATCTCTACCTTGGATTTCACAACATCAAAAGTTAAAGGGTTTTGTATTTTTATCAATGTCTTCTACAAGAAATGTTGTGATTGTTTTTGATGCCTCATCAATGCTAATTTCATAACCAAGTGGTCTTAGCCATCTTACCCTTGGTACTATTGCTTGGATGTATGTATAATCAATGTCAACTAAGAAACAAAAGTCATTGATGTATTGATCCACTAGAGAAATTGGTATTCTGAGCCTTTGCTTCATAGACTTCTTAAAGTCCTCAAAATATCTTGTCATTAAGGTTTCAAAATTGGCTCCAATCTGCTCTATATACTCATGAACTTGTACTACAATAGATCTATTTGTTTTACAACTTATTTTACCAAAAGAGTGGAATTCATTCTAAACATAGAAAAATATGCATATCAAAATTGATTAAAACTTACACTGAGCACTCTTGGATCTCCTTGTTGCTCCCAAAATTATCCATAATATGTTACAGTTGCAATTTTTCTAGATCATATGTATGATCTTTGCTAAAAAGTTTGTATCCTACATCAACTACAATGCATGATACACTATTTAGTCGGCTTGACTGGTAGAATTTATGGTATATAACCCTAACAAAAAATTTTACAAGTAGATCTCTGATTGTATCTATTGTCATGCCCCTTTTGTTCCACTTTGGCCCAGTGTTCTTCTCTATGGCTTCTTTTGAATCACTCCTCAAGGTCTTTGGTCATTCTAGGGTTGGGTAACCTATTACCCTATGTATGATTCTCTTTGACAGCTTGATAGGTCGACCCTACAATCATAGGCATCCTTCATGAACTCTGCTCAACAATTTTCTTATCCATTTAGTTTTGAAAACTACAGGGAAATCTACTGCATGAGTTAAGCCCTTCCTTTCAACAATCTGGAATGTATCCTTTAATACCCCATTTACACAAAGTTTTTCATAGGCTTGCCAAATCTCCATGTCACCTATTGCTCCAACTTTACAATTATAACATTTTCTAACATCTTGCACCATAACAACCTTAGGTTGAATAATAGACAAAGCACTAGAAGGGTCATTTTTGAAAGCTACTTCAAGAATTTGTCTAAAATTTGGTTGTTTTACTTCATTACTGATCAACTAAACTTCAAACAGCTCCTTATCTTTGGGATTTCTAGAGCTGGATGCCATTTCTAAAAATTAAGGTTTCAAAATATAAAAATTTTGTAACTTTGTAACTCAGTACTTGAGTAAATACCTTAGATCAACAAAACAATGTTGAATCTTTGCTAGAATCTTTACAAAAGCATCATTCTATTCTTGGAAATCATTTATGTTCTCTTCTCACTCTCTCTTTGTGTTTGTAATGATGAGAAATGATTGAAAACTTGACCTTATACCCTTTTATTACATAGAATTTAATGCTTAATACATATCCAACTGTCCACTTGGCTCCTTATACAATTCTACTTTACTTGGCCTCCATTAATTTTCCAACACTTGGCATCCATTGGATTTTCCCTTACTTTGCTTCAACACAAATTTCCTTTTTACTTAGCAGCCACTACACACTCGGCTTCTACTAACTTTGGCAAACAACTCAGCATATACTAGGATTTCAATCGGCATCTAAAGGAAACTTTCCTTACTTGGCAACGGTGTGAGAACTTTGAAGATTTAACCTTGCATCTTTATTCAAGTTGATCTATCCTTTTCAGTGCTATCTCATTCTAGGAACTAATGTATAATAAAGTGTTAAATATTAGTCCCACATGTCTTCTTGCTTAGTTTGATGAAGTATGACCACTTGACCCTTTTGGTGAAGTGATCCCTTCATTTGATGTGTTGTTTCCATCTTTCTTCTTCCATGTCTTATTTGTCTCTCCTCTAATATTTTCAATGTCTACCTTACCTTTTCCCTTGTTTGAGTCAGAATTAGGTGCCTTTGTTTGAGTTAGAGTTAGGTGCCTTTGACCTTGTTGGGTAGTGCTTGTTGATGTGACCAATCTTCAAACAACTAAAGCATGTAGTTTGGATCAACCATCTATTGTAGCTTCCAATAAAATGTGTTCTTATACAATTTTTAGGGATGTGTCCATACTCTTGATAGTAGTGATAGCTATGTCTTGTGTTGTAATCCCAATTATAGGAATTTTCATGGCTTCTTCCCTTGTTTGATGACCATGTGGGTTTGGATCTACATTCAAAGGCTTTACATCCATTCTTCTAACAATTGTAGCAGCATCTTTCAAATCTTGGTGCATGCATGGTCCTTGTTCTACATTCATGTGCCTGATGACCTTATTTGTTGCACTTGTAATAGTATGTCATGTTCTTTGGCTTAGCATTCTGACTAGCATTCTTGTTCCTACAAACATTAGTTGTATGTCCTTTCTTACCACAATGATGAAAAGTGGGTTTGGTTTTCTTACCTCTGTCATTCCTTTGTTTAGTAGTCTTGGATGACTCTCCTTCTTCAGTGTTTGTGTAGCCCAAACTTGATGTGTCCTTACTAGATCTAGGGGATTTCAATAATTGCTCAAATTACTTGATGGCTTCATTTGGTTTGTTGAAGCTTTTAGCAAACTCCTTCTCTCTTTTTAGGTCATTCTTCAATTGCTCATTTTGCAATTTCAATGTAGTTATTTCAATATCCTTGACATTCAACTCATGATGGGCATTCATCATTTGGCTCAAGGTATCCAACTGCATGTTTGAGATCCTAGACAACTTTGGTGACTTTTCTTCCAATATTTTTGACAAAATTCTTTTATCTTCTTCAATCATGATCTTATCCTCAATAGCTTTTTTATTTTGTTTAGTTACTTCACATAGCAGTATTGCTTGTGATTCTTGCTCCAACTTGAGATTTCTAATCTCTTCAGCTTTTGCTTTGCTCTTGTCCATGAGATTTACAATTGCTGCATCAAATTCACACGAGTTACCATTTGCAAATAACTTTTTGGTTTCAATCTCCTTGTACTGAGTGTCATTCTTAGCTACGTCAATCTCTTTCCTTCTCTTTAGTGAACTCCTCAAGGCATTTCTGGCTTCATCCAATTTTGCAATAGGAGGTGTATCTCAATCTCCTGATTCTCAATGGTTTTTCCCATCTTGTAGACTTCCATCTCAAGATATTTTCTCCAAGGTATAAGACTTCTCCTGATGAGGACTTGGATCTGGTACCAATTGTTGGGAATTAACAAGTGGGAAATATACTTTTGAGAGGGGGATGAATCAGAGGTACTAAACTTTAACCAATAAAACTTTTATCTTTAAAACATTGCATGCATAAACATATGAAAATAACATGTAAAGTAAATGCATACACATAAACACTTGACACCATATATGATTACTCAAAAACCCTCCAATGTGATCTGATTAGGATCTAGGACTATTACGGAGGAATTCTTAACATTATTACATAAAGTAAAATTTCAAAGCGTTAATTAGAAAATTAACACAACTTAAATGCTTAAATGAACAAAGCATAAAAAGGTAATGACTCAAAGAAAGAGAGTAGAGAGACATAAGACAAAACATGATTGATAACGGAGTTCATCCAGGAAGGACTAGGTCTCCAAGTCCAGCTCCAATAGGGGGACCGATTTGATTTGCTCCAAAATCAATTACAAGTTTTCAAGATCTTCCCTTCAAGCACAATTGCAGCATTACTCTCCAATGTGCAGGAATAATCATCAAGTCTCCAAGATCATAATCTCCTTCTCATCACCTAGATACCTTTCCAAAGCCTACTACCCCCATTTTATACATCAAATTTAGCCAAAAATGGGCTAAAACAATTAACAAACATAATCCCCTATTTTGATTACATATTTTTGAATTTTCCCCTTTTACCATTATTTTGTTATGATCTCCCACCAAAATTAAGGGTTTGTTTTCAACAAATACCCTTAATTAAATAAGCTTGGGCAGATTTTAGGAGGCCAATGGTTAGGAGTTCAACTCCCATTATCTCATTCCTTTAATTCAAATTAAATAACCATTTTAATTTGAATTTGAATGTTTTCCCTCTCTTTATGATTTTTTGATGTCATGTTGATGTCATCAAAATCCATACTTTTGCTTGAATTTGAAACCATCATAACTTTTATATCCGATCTCTGTTCTTGATGAAACGAACACCATTGGAAAGCTTTTGATGAGCTCTTCCATTTGAAATCCATTCTCAAATACTTTTGAGATGATTATTTTTTCACCCTTTTATGGCCTCTGGTCCCAGTTTGACCAAACTTTGACCAGTCATACTTTTTGCACCTGAACTCCAAGTTTTCTCGTTCAAGTTATTTTGGACTCAAAATTGTTAACACTTTGTAATGATGTTGACTCTTGGAGCATTGGGACATTTTACTTTTCAGTAATTTTTTATCCCCTGGATCAAGCCTCCCCACTAAAGAGCTTTCGGACCTCCGAAAGTTTGGATTACTCAGAAAGAAAGTGAGGGCATTTTTCCCTCACTTTACTAATCTCCATCCATTTTTCCTTTCTTGGATGCATTCCCTTCAATCCCACTCGGAGGTATTCAACTGGTCCTCTTCATGAAGTTCTGACATTCTTGTCTAGGATAACATCTTCTGGCAATTCTGACATATACTCTAGTGAAAGATCATCAACTGATGGAACCTAAACACTGATGTCTTCATCCAAGATCATTGGAGGTTCATATAACTTCAGATTCTCAACATTGACAACCGATTAAATTTTAATGTATGGAGGAAGATTAAGGCGGAAAGCATTGGTACCAATCTTCTCTAAGATTTCAAAAGGACCATACCTGATAGGCTTGAGCTTCCTTCCTTCACCTTGCATTCTTTCCTTGCTGATATGTAACCAAACTCTGTCACCAACTTGGAATTGGTGATCAATGCAATGCTTATCATGGCGAGCCTTGTATTTTTCTTGGCTCTGCCCCAACTGTGCTTCTACTGCCTAATGGATTGCTTGGACCTTCTGGATGAACTTTAAAGCCTTTTCTGCATCATGGCGTCCATCTACAACATCGTCTTTCCCAAAAGCAAAATCCATTGGTGTCTTAGGCAAGTAACCGAAGCAAGTCTCAAAAGGAGACCTCTTTGTAGAAGAGTGTGTTGCATGGTTGTAAGCATGCTGCACATAATGAAGACTTTCATCCCACAACTTAGGATGTTTGTTACAGTAGCCTCTAAGTAGATGCACAACTATCCTATTCACTACCTCAGTCTGTCCGTTGGTATGTGGATGGAAGGTTGTACTCTTCTTCAGCTTGGTGTCCATGAGTCCCCACAAAGATTACCAAAATTCCCCTAAGAATCGAGAATCTTAATCTAATACAATAGAAGTGGGTAACCCAAAATGAACCCATACATTTTGAAAGTACAAATGAGCTGTCAGTTCAGCAGTGACCTACTTTTTATAAGGTATTAAAATACACATTTTTCTTAACCGATCAACTACTACATACAAATAATCATGACCCTTCCTAGACATAGGTAAACCTCCCACAAAGTCCATAGATACACTTTCCCATGGATGAGATGGTACAGGTAATGGTGTGTACAAACCCAATTTCCTATTACTTGGTTTGCTAGTTGCACACATTACACATCCTTTTATATACTTGGTGACAGTTTCCTGCATACAAGGCCAGTAAAAATATTTTTGCAATTGAGCTAATGTCTTACTTAACCCGAAATGCCCTGTAATCAAAGAAGTGTGTGCTTCATGGATTACATGTGCATATTCATCTTTAGGAATGCATAGTTTTCCCAAGTGGTACAACAAATTGTCCTGCACATAGTAATCGTTCTCTTCCACATGTTTACCCTGAATTAAAACTACATAGATATCCTTAAAGTTCTCATCATTAGCATATTGTTCTTGAAAACTTTCATGAACCATAGAACTATTTTGAAGGATTATCAAAGCATTCCGAATAGGAGGTCTAGACAGCATATCTGCTACTTTGTTATGGGAACCCTTCTTATACTTAATTACCAAATGAAACTGTTGTAGAAAACCCATCCACCTAAAGTGCCTACTTTGTTGCAACTTAGATTGTGAGTGCAAATATTGTAGTGGTTGGTGATCGGTGTGGATTACAGTTTCTTTTCCCATTAAGTAATGTTTCCATTTTTTAACACTCTGAACTAAGGCATAAAGTTCTTTATCATATGTAGGATAGTTACTTGCTGCTCCTAAAAAGGTTTCAGAGTGATAGCAGATTGGTTTACCTCCTTGCATGAGTATAGCTCCCATGGAAAACCCATTCGCATCTGTCTCAATCTCAAATGGTTGACGTAAATCAGGTAGAGCTAACACTGGTGCAGTACTCAACTTTTCCTTCAAAGTATCAAAAGCCTTCTTTTGCGGACCTCCCCACTGAAAAGTTGCCTTGGTACTGATTAATGCATGCAATGGTGATGCAATGAAAGAGTAGTTTGCAATGAACTTCCTCCAGTACTGAACTGCACCTAAGAAACTCTTGACTTCTGTAGCTATACTTGGCTTAGGCCATTTTACAATACATTCGACCTTCGCAGGGTCTACTTTCAATTGACCATTCCCTACAACATAGCCTAAGTACACTAAGGATGTCTTTGCAAATTCGCATTTTGACATCTTTACATAGAGTTTTTCTTTTCTCATTACATCAAGTACTTTCTTTATATGAATTACATGATCATCCCAAGACTTACTGAATACAAGAATATCATCTAAATAGACTATAACAAAATCATCAATAAAGGGATGAAAGACATCATTCATGACTCTCATGAATGTAGTTAGTGCATTACAAAGCCCGAATGGCATAACCAACCACTCATAAAGTCCCTATTTTGTCTTAAAAGCAGTTTTCCAAATATCACTTTCTACAATTCTTATCTGATGATATCCGCTACGTAAGTCTAACTTAGTGAAATAAATTGCATGTTTCAACTGATCAAGTAAATCATCAAGTCTAGGAAGAGGGTACCTATTCTTTACCGTTATCTTGTTCAAAGCCCTGTAGTCAATGCACATTCTCCAAGTCCCATCTTTCTTTGGAACTAGCACAATAGGAGAACCACAAGGAGAAGTACTACGATGGATAACTCCTTTCTCAACTAGCTCTTGAACTTGCTTCTTGATTTCTTCATTTTGCAACACTGATAAGTGGTACATGCCAATATTAGGAAGTGGTGCATCTTGCTGCAATTGAATCTCATGTTGTATCTCTCTCTTAGGAGGCAATCCTTTCAGTTCCTGAAACAATTCATCATAGGCAAAAACAACTTTGACCATTTCAAATTTATGTTTTGGATCACATCGCTTAAATGCCTTAGATGTTTCATCTTCTTTGGCTTTTACAATCATCAATACAAAATTCTTACTAGAGTTGACTAACCTTTTCATCTGACCAGCATTAACTAGTGCCAGATTAGTCTTAACCTTATGTGCCTGTACAATGTATTCAATTTTATCTTTAAACAAATGATACTTATTTTCCCCCCTATAGAAGATAGCATGTCGATCATACAAATAGGGACTCCCAAGTACAAGACCACAAATATCTAAAGGGACTACATCAGGTTCTACCTCATCCACAAAGTTTGCAGTGATAGCAAATCTTAACTTGCATTGTTTAGTTACTTGTAACTGTGCATCATTGCAAACCCATCCAAGAGGGTATGGTTTCGGATGAGGCATTGTAGTCAAATTAATCTTTTTAACAACTTCTTCAGATATCAAATTAACTTGAGAACTCATGTCAAATAGTGTATCAACCTTAGTATGCTTAATAACAACTCGGATGTGAAATAACTCATTCCTTAGCTTATCATCCTTAGGAGAAGATTCTTTACTTGTACTTTCACTTATGCTAGAAGAATTTATAATTGATGAGAGAGATATAACTTTTCCTTTACCTTGGATCCTAGTAGCAACAATTTTTGTCTCATCTCTAGAGTCAGATCCAAGATCTTGTTGAGTTATAGCAGCATTCTTTTTTTTGCCTTTGTTTCCACCAAATCGCTTTGGCCTCTTTTCAAGATGCAGCTTCCAACACTTAGAATCATCATGCCCTTCTTTCTTGCAATGTGAGCATGTGGGTTTCTCACCCTCTTTCTTTATTGTTGCTGTCTTTTTACCCTTTCCTTTGCCTTTGGACTTTTCCTCAAACTTAGATGGTTTTTTATCAAACTTATCAATGAAAGTACCCTTACCCCTTGATTCTAAATGTGTTTCCTGGACACATACTTCATCCAAATTACAAGGATTCAAGACGAGAATAGAATACCTTAGGTAAGAATGAAGACCACCTATATACTTGAGTAAAGTGTCCTGGGTATATAATGGGACATTTAATGAAATAGCCTTTTTATGAAATTTTTGGGTGTAAACTTGGATAGACTGACCTTTCCCTTGCCTAAAATGTTGCCAGTTCATCATTAACTGTTGCATATGGCCTAGGGGATAGAATTGCTTCTTTAAAGCAGTAACAAATTCTGACCAAGACAAATTAAACTTACCATGCTGTGAAGTTTCATCCCGAGACCTACTTTCCCACCAAGTTAGAGCTACACCACCTAAATGAAGAGTGGCTAACTGAATTCTATCAACATCATCTACAAGGTTTTGAACTCTATAGTAGACTTCTACTTGCTGAATCTAGTCATCTAGTTTCTCGGCATTTAACTCCCCACAATATTTTGGCAAGTCAAACTTTACATCCAACTTGATTCAAGGCTTATGTCCACCCTTAAAAATATTAGAAGACTCAGAATGGGTAGAAGAAGGAGAAGAGGGGGAAGAAGGAGAAGAGGGAAAAGAAGGAGAAGATGGAGGTGTCTTTGGCAGATCATGATCATCGCCTTTCTTTTTCCCTTTGTCCTTTCGAGCTGCACGTCTTCACATCTTCTCTTCTCTTTCTTGTACCAAAACTTCTACCATTGTCTGCAAATTTTGAAGAGTCTTCTAAATACTCTTATCTTGAAAACCTTGTCCACCACCTTCATCTGCCATTTGTGATGATGATTTAGTCCTTCGTTTTCCAATCTCAAGATTGTATTCCTCGAGCTTTCCTTCACCTTTCTCAATCCTGGATCTTGTTAGCATTCAAATCTGCAATACTAGTCCAACAAAATCTCTGATACCAAATTTGATCTGATTAGGATCTAAGACTATTACAGAGGAATTCTTAACATTATTACATAAAGTAAAATTTCAAAGCGTTAATTAGAAAATTAACACAACTTAAATGCTTAAATGAACAAAGCATAAAAAGGTAATGATTGAAAGAAAGAGAGTAGAGAGACATAAGACAAAACACGATTGATAACGGAGTTCATCTGGGAAGGACTACGTCTCCAAGTCCAGCTCCAATAGGGGGACCGATCCGATTTGCTCCAAAATCAATTACAAGTGTTCAAGATCTTCCCTTCAAGCACAATTGTAGCATTACTCTCCAATGTACAGGAATAATCATCAAGTCCAAGATCATAATCTTCTTCTCATCACCTGGATACCTTTCCAAAGCCTACTACCCCCATTTTATACATCAAATTTAGCCAAAAATGGGCTAAAAGAATTAACAAACATAATCCCCTATTTTGATTACATATTTTCGAATTTGCCCCTTTTACCATTATTTTTTTATGATCTCCCACCAAAATTAAGGGTTTGTTTTCAACAAATACCCTTAATTAAATAAGCTTGGGCGGATTTGTTGTGGATAGATAACAACTCTTCCCTTAATATTGCATATGCCATAAATAGCCCATTGGTTGGCCTTAATTTTAGGAGGCCAATGGTTAGGAGTTCAACTCCCATTATCTCATTCCTTTAATTCAAATTAAATAACCATTTTAATTTGAATTTGAATGTTTTCCCTCTCTTTATGATTTTGTGATGTCATGCTGATGTCATCAAAATCCATACTTTTGCTTGAATTTGAAACCATCATAACTTTTATATATGATCTCCGTTCTTGATGAAATGAACACCATTGGAAAGCTTTTGACGAGCTCTTCCATTTGAAATCCATTGTCAAATACTTTTGAGATGATTATTTTTTCACCCTTTTATGGCCTCTGGTCCCAATTTGACCAAACTTTGACCAGTCATACTTTTTGCACCTGAACTCCAAGTTTGCTCGTTCAAGTTATGTTGGACTCAAAATTGTGAACACTTTGTAATGATGTTGACTCTTGGAGCATTGGGACATTTTACTTTTCAGTAATTTTTTATCCCCTGGATCACAATGAGAAGGTAAAATTGGGGTGGGGACGACACCCACAACTCTTCACTACTGCAGCAATAAAGTTCACCTATTAAGGTTACATACTTTTTACCATTCTCATGATCTACCCTATGAAAGGCCTGCCCAGTTAAAAAATTACAAGGATTGTTAGATCCTACCTTGTTAAAGGATTTTAACACTCTATCAGAAGTGTACCTGGCCAAAGGATTTACAAAATATTCACTTGGAATGTCACCCTATTTAAGGCTTTATACAATGGTTGTTAAACCAACCTATCTCCATAGGATTTCATTCTGCTAATACAATTGTTAGAAAGTATAGTAGAATGTTTGACCTAATTACTTGCAATCTTCTTTTCTTGATTTCAAATCCTTGTTCTATCCAATCCAATCCTCACTGATCTAGTGTGAAACTGCTATGACCTTGATTCTCTGTTCTGCTAACTAATACTACAATGTTTTCCTTTGTCTAAGTCAATTCACCGATTTCACTTCCTTCAAACTTCGCTAGCATTATCTCCTTTCATGCATTCTCTTTTGGCACACTCTCTCATACATACTAAATTATGGGGCTTTGACCTCCTTAAAAAGATTTCATGACTTATGGTTAGGTATGAATCTATGATTGAGATTCATCCACCTTTCCCACTCAAATCTTTCCATTTTTTTTATTGGCTTCATGTTGATTGCATAGGGAATCAAATAGATTTGATCTTATCATTTAATCCTTCGAGATTTATCCCATCTTAGTTTTTGAAGGCAAAAACTCTTATGTTGATTATATGTTACTCGGCACTTACTGATTATTGATGCTCAACACATACTAAATTATGTCTTTCTCGGCACTTGAACTTTTCTCTGCATCTATTAGTCACTCAACATCTGAAGCTTTCTTGGCATTGTCTATTTACTCAGCATCTAAGTGACTCAGCACTTGTTGAATTTTTGGATCGACACATATTGTAACTTGGCATCTATATTATACTCGGTATCAACTTAGAAAATTTCTTAAGTGTGTTGACACTCAATTGTCAAAACTAATCTGAGATCAATAGGCTATGTGAAGGCATATTCCCAAGGCCAAGAAGGAGAAAGGCAAGCTACTAAAGAAGGTAGGTGACTTCATGCCTCTGGAATTTTTCATTAGATACTTCCAGTACACTATGTTTGGAATTGATAAAGTGATTGGACTAGATAGCACAATGAACGCCCTAGGCTATATCATTCATGGCCTTGGACATCTAGGACTCACACCACAATGCAAGGTATGACTTTGTGACACACATAATTAATGTCATACACAATGAAATTATTGTTGCTCAAAAGGGAGGGATGGGGAACTTCAAGTTCCACCATTACTTTTTGTTAATGCACGTTGTTCTTTACAAGAACATAGGGTACATCAATCTAGATTTCATTGAAGGGACTGGGGGAAATGGAGAGAATTTTCCTGTACAGCTATGGACTTAGTTTTGATAGAGGTTCTATCTTTACTCTAATTTCATTGCTTTTTATAATGATTTTGTATTTCCTATTTCTAATCTGCTATCTGACATAGAAGATAGGGTTCCTAGGGGGTAAAAATGCTAATAAGACCTTCTACATGCCCAAATGGGGATAGAAGACTAAGCCATGATTGGGCTAGTTTATTTCTTTTTGAAAAAATTCCTTGATAAGGGTTTATGGATGTCCACAGCCCCCTCATGTCTTACCTAGATATATCCCAAAAATATTGGGGCAATTAGAATTTTTTGGGCAACTTATAATGATGAATAGGGAATGCCTAAGTCCCACAATGAAGAAGGGTTCCTTTGTTGCTGGGAATACAATGATTGGAGATTTTATTATAGGAAAGGATGTTGTAGAGGAAATAGAAGCATGTATTTTTGAATTCTTGCTAACTACTACCCTAGCTAGGACATGATCCTAATGATTTGGTCAGAAATTCCCTCAAATAAATGAGGAAATACACTCTCCCAAGTAGAAAGACTTGTTGGGAAGAAGATGTAATAAGGAATTGTCTAAAGATAGAAGATTGGAGGAATAGGACTATAAGGTGGAGAGAAATTATGAAGGTTGAAGAAGAAATGAAGAAATTTGATCACTCTTTTAAAGGGTTTTACCAAGAGGAAAGATACTTAGATAGGTACAATAAGCGCTTGGACAATTTTAACAACATAAAATCCCAAGTGCCTACAAAAATAAGGGATAGAGTAGAGCCCCAATCCCCTCAGTAGGAGGATGTGATCAAAATAGAGGTTGAGTTAGATGATCAACCTGAAAGTTCATCATGGGCCCAGGATGGAAAGAAAAAGAAGAAACTAATAGAGATCCCTAGAAAGGCCAATGAGAAGGCATTGTAGATACTGCCAAGGGGCACACAATATTTTGATAACATCAGGCATAATTTCTTAATCAGGCAAGCCAATCAAAATGAAAGAATCCCAAATAAAACTGAGCTTCAAGTAAGAATGTTAGATGAAAGGATAATCCAAGCTTAGGAATTTATGAAGCATGATGATTTCATAAACTCAAAAGAATTTAGGTCATTCTTGTTTAAAGTTAAACAAAATGAACATACATTACAAATGCAACTAGGATATTCACCTAAGAAGACAATTGAACTGGTGCAAAATTTGCAGGAATATGACCCAAGTAGTGAGACTCTAACTATGGATGAGGCTAGGGAGCTAGTTCAAATAAGAGGAATGGTACTCTTCTAAGGATAGGATCTAAGCTTATCTTTTATGCTTGACTAGAATAGGAGATAGGAAAACTCAGTCTCATTTGAGGAGACAAACATTGCTAGAGAGCTACAAGGGTTAGGATTAAATATGGATTCCAAGAAAATGGTAGTATGTAGCATGGCCCCTAAGTCAGATAAACCAACTCTAATGGAAGTAAGAGAGAAACCAACTCTGATGGAGGCAATAATAAAATAGATGTCACAATGGATATGATTGATCTGTTATACAAAATTTAATTGGATATGGGAAAATTTACTACAGAAGTAAAGGCAATAATAGATGTAAAGTGGAACAAGTGACTTGATGAGCTAAACACAATTATAGATTCCTCCTAGATAGATATTGATACTAATATTTTCATTTGGGAGGTTGTAGCTAGGACCAAAGCCTTACCATATGGAGATAGCAACAGAGCATGTAGAAAAGTCAAAGAATATCAAGAGGGAGGATAACTATCTGATAGAGACACCTTATATTTGTGGTTCACCTACTCTGAGTGTGCTCCTATTACAAAATACAGATTTGATTTTGAACATCAAAACTAATAGTTGCTCAAATTTTGCCTATCTCCAAAATTTTGTTTGTAACTATTTTGTCTTTTGTGCAAAAGTTTTGTAACTAGATTTTGAGCACATGTCCTCCCATCTGAAGCTTGTTGTAATCCTTGTTTCTATAAAATGATTTCTAAGATGTGGAGTGATGGTTTGAATTTTGTTTTCTTTTAGTGATCATCATTAATTTTATGTTGTTTCAAATTTATATTTCAGGAACATGGTGAATGAATGGATGAAATACTTGTCAAATCTTGAGTTATATTTTGAGTCTTGTATCAAATATATGTATCATTCTCAAGAAAAATAATAAAAAGAGGAGATTACTAAATATCTGTGTCCTTAATTTCTGTCTCTATTTTCATATATTTTTCATTCTGAGATTAAATGTAAAAATTTCATTTCATTTAATACAGCTTGGATAGGTTGTATATCAGTTCATTGTTGCTTTTAATTCAAGAAATTAAGTAAATGCTTCTATGAGTTGATAGGATTTCTAATTATATGTAAGGGATATCATAAGAATGGGTTTAGGGTTAGTAGTTGATATATTTGGTTGCAAGTTAATTAAATAGATAGAAATCTACTAATATGACTCTATGTAACTATGGATAGGAATTGGTTATAAGTTAGGGTACAAACTGAAGTAGTCATTTAGTAACACAAATTATTTTAAATTTAATCAATATATGAAGTTTGTAATAGAGAATTACATGTCGGTCATTCAGTTATTGTAATAGCTTTTGAGTCTGTATTTTTCTTTTATAATTCAACAATTGATTTCAATTCCAAGAAGATTAAGAGACCATATCTTCTCTAAAGGGATGTGTCTAGTGTGAATATATGCAAGAAATGTTGAAATCCCTAGGTAAACTCAGCTTTGTTAGTACAACCTAAAGTGTAGGTAGTACTATTTCTTCATTAGTTGGTCTAGATCTAAATAGGTTTTGCTGAAAATAGGAAGTAGCTAATCCCTAGGTATGTACTTTATTTTTTATTCTGATATTATTTTAAATCTGTAGATTTAAATATAAACACATAGTACTACTATGAGATTTTTTCTTGGTTGAAGGAAATCTGTTTGTGAAAGACATAAAGAAATAGATTATTTTCTTTACTTTGATTCCTAGACATATTGAGAAACAACATGAACCTAAGCTGAGATCTTTGTTGGCTAAATTTCAAGATATTGTCTTTGATAATGTTCCTGATAGATTTCCCCCTGTAAAAAGTATAAGTCATTGTATGGATTTGATTCCTAGAGCTAGTTTACCCAATAAATCACCACATAGACTAACACACATAGAAAATGAAGAATTGAATAAGAAAGTGCAAGAATTGCTTGAGAAAAGTTTGATTGGAGAAATTTTGAGTCCTTGTGTAGTACCTATTGTATTGGCACCTAATAAGAATGGGGAATAGAGAATGTGCATTGATTCTAGAGCTATAAACAAAATAAAAGTAAAGTATATGTTTCTTTTGCCTAGGATGGATGATATTATAGATAAATTTAGTGGAGAAAATTATTTTACAAATATTTGTTTAAAAATTTTCTATCATCATATTAGGATCAGAGAAGGAGATGAATAAAATACTTATTTTAATACTCAAGAAGGTTTGTATGAGTTGTTGGTTATGCCTTTTGTTTTAACTAATACACCTATTACTTTTATGAGGCTAATGAATGAGCTTTTGAAGAATTGTTTTGGGTACATTTTTTATTGTATACTGTGATGATATATGAATCTATAGTAAGACTAAAGAGTAACACCTTGAGCATATCAGACAAGTTTTACAAAAGCTAAAAGAAGAAATGTTGTTGATAAATTTGAAGAAATACTCTTTTATGAAAGAGAAGCTTGTGTATCTTGTTTTTGTGATTTCTACTTATGGTTTGAAGATGGATACTAAAAAGGTAAAAGATGTTCTTGATTGGCACCTAATAATATTAGAAAAGTTAGATCATTTCATGGTTTAGCAAGTTTCTATAGAAAGTTTATCAGAAATTTTAGTTCATTATGTAATGCTATGAGAGAGCCCATGAGAGGTGATAAAAAGGATTTCAAATGGGCACATGGAGCAAATAGTGTTAATCTCAGAATGGTTTTGACAATTGAGTGTCAACACACGTAAGCTATTTGCTAAGCTCATGCTGAGGTAGCAACATATGCCAAGTATAATATATACAAGTGTTGAGTTGCAATATCTACCAAGCCAAAAATATAGTAATTACCAAGTCACACAGGTGTTGAGAAAATAGACAGTGCTGAGTGAGTATATGTACCAAGTGAATAATAGATGATGAGCATGTTTAGGTGCCAAGAAAGATAGTATATACAAGTGCTGAGTTGCAATATCTACCAAGCCAAAAATACAGTAATTGTTAAGTCACACAGGTATTGAGAAAATAGATAGTGTTGAGTGAGTATATGTGCCGAGTGAATAATAGATGTTGAGCATGTTCAAGTGCCAAGCAAGATATAATTTTAGTAAGTGTCAAGCATCAGTAATTAGCAAGTGTCAAGCAACACAGAATCAACATAAGAGTTTGTGCCTTCACAAACTAAGATGCAAACTATTTTGCATGCTAGCTAATGGATAGATCTTGAAGCTTAGAGATAAGATCAAATCTATTTGATTCCCTACATAATCAACATGAAACCAATCAAATAATTGGAATTCTAAAGAGAAAAAATGGATGAATCTCAGCCATAGATTCATACCTAACCCTAAGTCATGAAATATTTTTAAAGAGATTGAAGCCCCATAATTCATGTGCATTGAATGATGAGAGTGTGATGCATGTGAGCGAAGAACATAAGGAGTAAAAGGGTTGAAGTGATAAGAGGACATTCAAGGTGACTTACTAGAGTAGGAGCATTGCAAGATCAGTTAGCAAAATAGAGAATCAGCATTACAAGAGCTTCATATCAGATCAGTGAGGATTAGATCAAACAGAACAAGGATCTGAAATCAGCAATATCAAATTGTAAGTAATCGGTCAAACACTATACTATACTCTATAAAAATTATTGCATTAGAATGAAATCCTATGGACTTGGGTTGGTTTAACAGTCATTTTATAAATCCTTTAACAGGGTGGCATTCCAAGTGAATGTCTTGTAAATCCTTTAGACAGGTGCACTTCTAACAAGTTGTAAAAGCCTTTAATAGGATAGGCCTCTCACAAGGTAGACCATTGCTAATGGTCAAACATTGTAACCTTGACAAGTTGCATTATTGTTGTAGTAGTAAGTTGTGGGTGTCATCCCCATCCCGGTTTTACCTTCTCATTTTGGAGGGTTTCTGGGTGATGAAATCTGGTGTCAAATATTTTTCATGCATGCTTTTACTTTCATGTTATTTCAATATGTTTTCATGAATGTATTGATTTAAGTTAAAAGTTTTAAAGGTTAAAGTTTAGTACTTTTGATTCACCCCCCCTCTCAGAAGTATACTTCCCACTTGTAAATTTCAACAATTTGCATCAAAGCTAAGTTCTCATTAGGAGAAGCCTTACAACTTGGAGAATAGATCTTGAGATGGAAGTCTACAAGTTGGGAAAGACCATTGAGAATCAGGAGATTGAGATACATCTCTTACTGCAATAATTGAATAAAGCCAGAGATGTCTTGAGGAATTCACTAAAGAGAAGGAAAGAGATTTCTATAGTAGAGAATGACACTCAATACAAAGAGATTGACACCTTAGAGTTATTTGCAGATGGTAACTCCTATGAATTTGATGCAACAATTATAGATCTCATGGACAGGAACAGAGCATAAGTTGAAGAGATCAAAAATCTCAAGTTGGAGCTAGAATCACAAGCAATATTGCTATGTGAGGTGACTGAGCAAAAGAGGAAAGCTATAGAGGATAAGGCCATGATTGAAGAGGACAAAAGAATCTTGGCAAACAGATTGGAAGAAAAATCAATGGAGTTGTCTAGGATCTCAAACATACAATTCGACACCCTAAGTAAATGATGAATGCCCATCGTGAGTTGAATGTCAAGGACATTGAGATAACTACATTGAAGATACAAAATGAACAACTACAAAATGACCTCAAAAGATAGGAGTTTTTTGAAAGCTTCAACAAGCTAAATGAAGCCATCAAGTACTTTGAGCAACTACTAAAATCTCCTAGATCCAGTAAAGACACATCAAGATTGGGCTATACCAATACTAAAGAAGGAGAGTCATCCAAGACTTCTAAACAAAGGAATGACAAAGGTAAGAATTCCAAACCCACTTGTCATTTTTGTGGTAAGAAAGGGTATATTGCTAATGTGTGTAGGAGCAAGACTACAAATTGGCATGACAAACCTAAAAACATGGGTCACTATCATAAGTGCAATAAGCAAGGTTATTGGGCACATGACTATAGGACTCAAACCATCAAGACACCAAGATTTGAAGGCCACTATTACAACTATCAAGAGTATGGACATAGAGCCTTTAAATGAAAATCTAAGGGTATGTGGTCAACAAATAAACCAAAAAAGACAGGAAGTTATGGACACCACTATAATTAGGACTACAACACTAAGTAGAGTTTCCACTACTATCAAGAGTATGGACACATCCCTGAGAACTACATGAGAACACATTTCATTGATAACTACAGTAGATGGTTAAGTCAAACCACCTATTTCAGCTACCTAAAGACAAGTCACATTAGCAAGTATTGCCCAACAAGGTCAAAAGCACCCAACTTTGAGTTCAACAACAGAAAAGGAAAAGTAGATGTTGAACACATCAGAGGAGAGATGAATAAGACATGAAAGAGAAGAGATGGAAGCAACTCATCAAATTGAGGGATCACTTCACCTAAAAGGTCAAATGGTCATACTTCATCCAACTAAGAAAGAGAAGGTATGTGGGATTGATACTTAAAAGCTTTATCATGCATCAATTCCAAAAAAAATTAGTATTGAAAAGAATAAATTAGCATGAATAAAGATGCAAGATTGAATCTTAAAGTTTTCATCCTACTGGTAAGTGTGAAAAGTTTTCTTATGAAACCAAGTAAAATCCTCGTGTCTACTGAGTTGTCAGCCAAGACTAGTTGGATCCAAGTGAGTTGTAGTTGTCGATTAAAAGAAATGATAGTTGTTGCCGAGTGAAGAGAATTTCCATTGAAGCCTAGTAAGGGTAAATCCTATAGCTTTTGAGTGAAGTGGAATTTGCATTGATGCCAAGTAAAGCAAAAATTACATAAGGAGCCAAGTGTATAGTTGTATATGCACTAAGCATTAAATGCTATGTATTGAAGGGTATAAGGTCAAATTTTTTAATCAATTTTTGTCATTCAAACATAGAGAAATGATTGAGTAGAGAAGAAAAGTGATTTCCAAGCAAAGACAAAGTATTTGCAAAGATTCTAGCAAAGATTTAGTATCACCTCATCAATCTAAGGTATTTCTCAAGTGTCAAGCTACATTGTTTCAAATTTTGTTGAAACCCTAGGCTGCAAAATAGCTTCTAGCTCCAAAAACCCTAAGGATAAGGAAGATTTTGAGTTTCAACTAGTTAGCAATAAGATTAAGCAACCAGATTTTAAGGCAATTCCAGAAGTTGCATATAACAATGACTCTGTTGGTGCTTTATCTGTTATCCCACCAAAAATCATAATGGTTCAAGATGTTAGGAAATGCTACAATTGTAAGGTTGGAGGGATTGATGACATCGAGATCTATCAGGCCTATGAAAAACTATGTAAGAATGGGGTATTGAAAGAAGAATTCAACATTATTGAGAGAAAGGCACTAACGCATTCCCTAGATTTCCCCACGGTCTTTAAAATAGATGGATCAAAATATTTTTGAGTAGAATCCATGATAGATGCCTATGGTTGGAAGGTGGTCCTACCAAGTTATCAAGGAAAATCATACATAAGGTCACAGGTTATCCAACCCTAGATCAGTCAAAGACTCTAAGAAGTGACTCCAAGGAAGTCATTGAGAAGAACATAGGGGCACAATGGAATAAGAGGGGTATGACCATAGAAACCATCAAAAATCCACTCATAGAGTTTGTAGTGAGGGTCATATCACAAAAATTCTACCATTCAAGCCGACTGAACAGTGTGCCATGCATTGTAGTGGATGTAGGCTACAAAATTGTTAAGAAAGACCATACATATGATCTAGCAAGACTACAACTACAGAAAATTATGAATAATTTGGGAGCAATAAGAAGATTCAAAAGTGCTCAGTGTAAGTTTGGCTCAATTTTGATATGTATCTTTTTCTATGTTCAGAATGAATTTCCCTAATTTGGTAAGATAGGATGGAAGACCAATAGGTCTATAGTTGTATAGTTAAATTGTAACACCCCACCAAGGGATCCAAAAGAATTAACCTAAAGTTTTACTAAGTTTGTGAAACACCTTTTTTTTTTTAAAACAAGAAGAATAACATACACATCAAACACATAGTAGTGGAAGCAATAACATACAATCAACTAAAAGCATACATAACGTTGAATCACATTTAAATTTAATTAATACTAAGTCTAACAAATACCACATCCACATGAAAGAATAATTATAAAGTTCATTGTCCATTTAAATAATATACATTTATTCTGAATGCCTCTTAGCAAATGAAATTCAGAATGCTCAATCATCCACTGTACATGTCACATGGTATGAAAGGCTAAAAGAATATACATATGTAGAAATAGAAATGCATCATAATGATACATAGATAGAATGAAAGGAAATGCAGACAAAGAATGCTCCAGCCATGATGACTACGAATGGATCTCAATGGTAAGAGTAAAGCACTACCACCCGACCGCATGGAACCTAAATGTCCCACTCCCACTGCACTGAGGAGATAGTCTCAAGTCCCAAACAAGATATCAAACCACACATCAAAAGTACTCTCTAAGTCCAGGAAATCCTAAGAGCAATCTAACTCAAAGGTTCTAAGATAGATCGACATCTAATTTCCCAAAGGCACACAAAGACACGTAGGAAACCTACTATGTAAGTGGGCAAGTGTCATCATACAAATCACGATGGAGTTACCCTGGCAGTCTCTTAGGACCCCAAGTCCCTAGTGATCTCTATGCGGCCACCAATATCCTCTTGTACTGACAAGGCATACTGTAGAATGCAAGGTCACAACCAAGTGTTCTCTCTACTCCCATCCTAGTTTGTACTAGCACTCGAGGCATGGGAAAGAACATACAAGACTCTTATTAGGTTCATTTTAATCCCCATTTAGTGTAATATTTTCACTTATTAATAAACTTACAATGGGTTACCCTGGGAACCACTTAGGCCCTCGACCCCCATTGCAAGCCACTTCTCGATACTACATGTAGATAACCTACCCTAGGCTCGCAAAAGTATAAATCAAAGAATCACATAAAAATAATCACCTCAATCATATACAAGTGATGGGAAAGCATCAAAAGATAATTCACAATAATCACATCAGTTCTCCATGAGCAACTGGAAAGCATCCCAAAAATAATACTAATGAAAGACTCCAAAATGGTGAAGTCAATTATGTCGTAACATGACATCATCAAGAACAAATCATTCAAAACACCTCAATCCTATAAAAGTGACTGGAACGCAATCCAAATACAATTGATGAAGGACTCATAAATGGTTAATTAAAGTAAGTGATACATTCACCTCAGTGTCACACAAGATCACTGGAAAGCAATAACGAACAATAAATACAAACATATCATAGAGCATACCATCACATTACCATGGTTAGGTTAAAAAGATTGAGATCAAAACATCAACAGGACATCACAAACACATAACCCCTGAGCCTCTAGTAACATCCTAAGACTAGCCAAACTAGGACAAACCCTGAAACCCCAAAGCATAGACAACACAGAAAACATAATAGTCTCACAGTTTGGTATGATTTAGAAAATGCATCGCTGAATTAAAAGTAAGGTTTTCAATTTCAAGTTTAATATATGTTTCCAAGTGCATAAAAATTCTTAGTTTATCCGATGTATATTTACCCAATCATTTGTTTGAGTAAAACATAGAACTACCCCTCCATTATTTTTAAAACAATTTTCTAACATAATCAGAAGATAATTATTTATTTATTTAAATTCTTAAACTAATTCCCATTGATTTTAATAAAAATCATTTGCATTATTTTATTGAAATCAATGTTAAATAAATCTCCCTTTTCTAAGAAGTGACTTCCATTATTTAATAAATTAATTAAATTAAATATAACTTAATTAACTATCATGAATATATAAAATAATTAAATTTTAATTACTTATATAAAATTAATAATCCTTTAATATAAAAAATTTAAAATAATAATATATATAAATAAAAATTATTAATAATAACTAATTAAAACTTAAATTAAATTAAAATGTTTTTAAAAAAACTCTTAAACCTACACGTTTAAGGCTCGTTGGCCATATAGTTTACAGCTAGTGTCATGCGATAGGCCGACTGCTGCCACAGGCCACAGTAAATATTGTTGTTGCCTGCATGTAGTAGTACACCTACACATGCAGGCCATGAGAGTTAAAAGGTAAGGGGGTGGTTGGGGTAAAACCTCCCCTCCCTAAATGTTTTTTTTTTTTTTTATATATTTTTTTTTAAAAAAATGATTTTCAATAAATTTATTTTATTAAATTTTATTAATTATAAAATTTAAATAAAACAAATCGCCAATATAATAACTTTTACATATATATTTTTTTATATTTTAAATTTTTAAAACAAAACCTCTCCTCAATAAATTTAAATATATATATTTTTTAAAACCTTTGCAATTTTAGTCTAATAGGAAAAATACAATTAACCAATCGAATTTCTAATTTCAATTTTCTTTTTAAATCTCAAAACCCTTCCCGATTTAATATCTAATTTTATATCTATTGAAGGGAAGATTATATTGATCAATTCATGACAAGAATTATTCAACACAACCATTAACAAACATGATGAAAATAGGAAAGAGAAATAGTGTATTAAAATATGAAAAAATCTCAAGCATCTACCTGGACACTGATGCTAATTCGCTACGCCACAGAAAACTGTAGAGAAAAATTCCTCCTCTCAGAACCTTCTCCTTTCTGAAACTTCCTTCTCCAAAATTCGTGGTCCCTCGAAAATGAACCCTCAATGGGTGATAAGGAGTTCTCTCCTTAAATTGGGGCCCTAATTATGCATTCACCTGAGAGAACTCTCTGCTCACTAGACCTCAACTCTAATTAACTTTTCTTAATCTTTTCTTTATCTCTTCCATGCATGTTAATGAATTTATAAAATAACTTTATTTAATTTTCATTTGACTTCTTTTTAATTAATTTATTAAATTTTAATCTCATGTGCACTTTATGTAATTAAAATATCTTTATTAAATTCACTTGTTATATATATATATATATATATATATATATTTATATATTTATTTATTTATTTATTTATTTATTTATTTATTTATTTATTTTTATTTTTAATTTATTTTTTCCATAAATAGTTGAAGCCTTGATTAATTATTATTATTTCTTTGAATTTATTATTATTATATGTTAAGCAAAGGTAGATTCAAACCCAAGACCTCCCACATGAGAGGCTCGCAAGTTACCATTGCGTTATTGGCTTTTGCCTTAATTTCTTATATTTTAATCTCATGCATACATCACGCAATTCTAAAAAAAATTAATAAGTTAATATCTTTTTCACTTTTTAATTTATTTTCAAAACTAAATTGATAAAATATTTATTAACTTAAATAATAATAAAATTTAGCATTTATTTAAAAATGAACTCTATGTTGGTCTTAGATTGGTTTTGACAATTGAGTGACAACACACTTAACCAATTTCGAAGTTGATGTTGAGTGATAAGTGATGTCGAGTCACTATAGATGTCGAGCAAGGTATAGATGACAAGCAAGACAGAGTTACTATAGGAGCCAAGCAAGATAGAATTCCTATATGTATCGAGCATCAGCAATTAGTAAGTGTTGAGTAACACAGAATCAGCATATGAGTTTGTGCCTTCACAAACTCAGATGTAAACCATTTTTGAACTGACTCAAGATGAATCTCGAAGGATCTAAAAGATAAGATCGAATATTTTACATTCCTTATGTAATCAGCATACAACTAATTAGAAAAATGGAGAAAGCATGCAACCAATAGGAAAAGTGTAAAGATTTGAGCAGGAATATTGATCGTAGATTTATACCTAACCCTAAGTCTTTGAAGCCTTTAAAAGGAGGTTGATACCCCATAATTTTTGTAGAAGAGAGTTCTATGGGAGAATGCTAGCAAATTTTAGAGGGTTGTAAAGACTTAGAGGAAGAACAACACTGTAGAATCAAGTTGTTCAGAATAGAGTATCAGCAATATGAGCAGAGAGTTATCAGATCAGGAAGGATCAGATCATATTGAGCAGAACAAGGATCTGAAATCATTAATTGAAGATTGTAAGTTATCAGATCAAGTCATTCTACTATACTTTCTAACCATTGTATTAGGAGAATGGAAATCCTATGATGATAGGTTGGCTTAAGAGCTATATTGTAGATCCTTAATAGGATTGTAAATCCTTTAACAGGGTAACATTCCAAGTGAATGTTTGTAAATCTTTTAAATAGGTCACTTTTAACAAGGTGTAAAGCCTTTAAGAGGGCAGGCCTTTCATAGGGAAAACCATTGGAAGTGGTCAAACTTTGTAACCTTAATCAGTTACATAGTGTTGCAATGATAATTTGTTGGTGTCATCCCCACCCTAGTTTTACGTTCTCATTTTGGAGGGTTTCTGGGTGATCAAAATCTTGTGTTATCTATTTTCATGCATGTCTTTACTTTCATATTTATTAGAAGATGTTAGATGCATGTGAATAATCTTAGTTAAAAGTTTTAGAGTTTAAATTTTTTTACTTCTGATTCACCCCCTCTCTTAGAAGTAAATCTTCCCACTTGTAAATTCCAACAATTGGTATCAGAGCTTAGTGCTCACAAGGAGAACCCTTATAGCTTGGAGAAAAAGATATGGAAATGAAAGTCTACAAACTTGGGAAAGTCATAGCAAACTAGGTGATTGATATACAACTTACTCTACATACTTTGGAAGAAGCCAAGGAAGAACTAAGGAAATCTTTAAAGAGAAGAAGAGAGATTGCCATAATTGAGAATGATACACAATACAAGGAGATTGACACCTCAAAAGTGTTTGCAAATAGAGATTCCAAAGAGTTTGATGCAGCAATAGCAGACCTAATGGAGAAAAATAGAGCTCAAGTAGAAGAGATCAAAACTCTCAAGCTTGAACAAGAATCTCAAGCCATAATGCTTTGTGAAGTGACTAAATAGAAGAAAAGAGCCATTGAAGATAAGGCTATGCTAGAAGAATACAAGAGAAACCTTGCTAATATATTAGAGGAAAATTTAATTGAACTTGCAAGAATTTCCAACATGCAGCTAGACACCCTAAGTTAGATGATGAATGCACATCATGAGCTGAATGTCAAGGATATTGAGATCTCCACACTGAAGATGCAAAATGAACAACTACAAAATGATTTGAAAAGAGAGAAGGAAATTGTAGAGAGCTTCAAAAAACCCAATGAGGCCATCAAGTACTTCAAAAAACTACTAAAATCACCAAGTGCCAGCAATGATACTTCAGGACTAGGATGCACTAGTACTGAAAAAGGAGAGTTGTCTAGGACTACAGAAGAAAGAAGTGAAAAAGGTAAAAACACTAAACCTACTTGTCATTTTTGTGGTAAAAAGGGACATATCTCTAATGTGTACAAGAGCAAGAATTCCCATCAGCATGACAAACCTAAGAATAAGGGTCATTGTCACAAGTGCAACAAGTAAGGACATCAAGCACATGATTGTAGGACTAGAACCATCAAAACACCAAGATTTGAAGGTCAATGCTACAATTGCAAGAATTATGGACATGGAGCTTTTGAGTGTAGATCAAAGCCTATATGGACACCTAATCAACCAACAAAGGGAAATAATCATGGACATCACTACAATTAGGAATACAACACTAGGTATAGTATTCACTACTGTCAGGAATATGGACACATCCCTAAAAATTGCATAAGAACACATTTTAGTGGAAACTATAGCAGATGGTTGAGCCAAATTACATGCTTGAGTTGTTTGAAGACTAGACACATCAACAGGAACTGCCCAACAAGGTCAAAGGTACCCAACTTAGAGTTCAACAAAGGAAAAGGAAAGGTAGATGTTGAACATGTCAGAGGAGAAATGAATAAGACATGGAAGAAGAAAAATAGAAGCAACACATCCAATGAAGAAATGACTACACCCTAAAGGTCAAGTGGTCAGACTCCATCTAACTAAGAAAAGAAGGTATGTGGGACTGATATACAAAGCTTTATCATACATCAGTTCCAAGACAAGAAAATATTGAAAAAAAGAGATCAGCATGAATAGAGATGCAAAGTTAAAATTTTAAGTTTTCACAATTATTGCTGAGTTGCCTTTAGATACCGAGTAAAAGATCTAGTACATGTCGAGTTATCTACATAAATTAGTAGAAGTCAAGTAGTTAGTTGTAGCCAAGTTGGTAGTAGATGTCAAGTGAAGAGAAACTCTAGTTGAAGCCGAGTAAGGGAAACTCCAGTGTATGTTGAGTGTTTGAAAATCAATGGAAGCCAAGTAAAGAAGAAATGCTTAAGAAGTTGAGTGGACAACTATAAATGCACTAAGCATTAAATGCTATGAAATTAGGGTATATGTTCACATTTTGAATCATTTCTCTTCATCGTGAACAAAGAGAAAAGATGAAGAAGAAAGTTGAATGATTTTCAAGTAGAATTTCAAGTATTTGAATAGATTTTGACACAAATTCAGCACAATCTCATCAATTTCAAGGTATTTGTACTAGTGCCAAGCTATGTAGTTTCAAATTTCTTCATATTTAAATGCTAGATAGAAGAAATGGCCTCTAGTTCTAGGAAACCTTAGGAGAAAGAGCTATTTGAAGTCCAATTAGTGTCAAATGAAGTCAAGCAACCTGATTTTCAGCCTATCCCTAAAGTTGTCTACAAAAATGACCCAGCTGGAGCCCTATCTATAATTCCTCCTAAGGTAGTAATGGTGAAAAATGTTAGGAGATGTTATAAGTATAAGATAGGAGCCATAGGAGATATGGAAATCAGAGAAGCTTATGATAAATTGTGTGAAAATGGGGTCTTAAAGTAACAATTCCAAATTGTTGAAAGGAAGGGCTTAACCCGTGCCCTAGAATTCCCTACTATTTTCAAAATTGAATGGATCAAAATTATGTTGATTAGGATTCATGATGGAATTTTGTGGTTAGAAGATGGCCCAGTCAAAATATCAAAGAGAATTGTTCATAGGGTAATAGTGTATCCAACCCTAGATCAGCCCAAAACCCTAAGAAGTGACTCCAAAGAAGCCATTAAAAATAATGAGCCAAATGGAATAAGAGAGGCATCACCATAGATACCATTCAGCATCCTCTTGTTGACTTTGTTGTTAGATTCATTTTCCACAAATTTTATCAATCTAGTAGACTCAACAGTGTTCCATGCATTGTAGTAGATGTTGGATACAAATTAGTTAAAAAGGATCATACATATGACCTAGCAAAATTACAACTGCAGCAAATCAATGAGAACTTAGGAGTTATAAGGAGAACTAAGGAAGCACAATGTAAATTTGGTGCAATTTTGATTTGTATATTTTTTAATGTACAGAATGAATTTCCATCTTTTGGAAAAGTTAGCTAGAAAAAAAATAGGTTCATTGTAGCCAGGTAAATGAATAGATTGAACAAATGGGGGTGAATTTTGAGACACTTATGACAAGTTATTTTGAAGATTTCAAGAGATCTATGAAATAGAGACTAAGGATACTTATTTCATTAGTGGAGTAGCATGTAAATGATGTTTTCTTTCCTGTTGATATTGATTATACTTAAATACAAGTAGCCACACCAAGGGTTAGATGGCTTAGACCTCTTGGTTATGAAATTAACATTGATGAGGCATCTGCAGCAATTATAGTATTACTAGTAGAGGAAGTGGATAAGAGTGCACCACATTTTGGAAATTATGATGTGGTGAGATCTAAAGTAGATATGGAGTTGAAGACAGCTTCTACACTTAAGAAAAAGGATAAATTAGTGAAGAATCTCAAGGCCAAATTTGGAGAAGGCACAATAGAGGCAGAGGAGGCAAAAAAAGATGAAGAATATGATGAAGAGGAATAGGGAGAAGGACCACTAGCATTAACCCAAGGCATGGGTGAGGATGCTGAGGAAGAATAAGAAGGTGTTGAGCCTAAAGCAGAACCCAAGACGAGGAAGGCACAAAAATAGCCTATTGCACAGCCAAAAGGAAAAAAGAAGGCTAAGCCAAGCCCAACCAAACCTACCACTAGGGTAGATACAATGGCTACAACAAAGGTAGCCAAGGAATAGGAGAAAAAGAAAGCCACAGAGTAGGAAGGGCCAGCACAAAAAAAGAGAAGGAAATATGTGGCACCACCAAAGTCAAATAAAGAGAGGATAGAGTTAGATGACAATAAGAAATTTAGAGTGGTAAGTCACACAACCAAATCTGACCTAGAAAATGTTTGTGACAATATTAGGGATAATGCAGATTTAACTGGATTGAAAACTATTAATTTTAATAAGCTAAGCAGAGAGGAGTAGAACATAGTGGAAGAAGCAATCTACACTATGATGGCCAAGTTCAAGAATACTCCACTTGAACTAGATAATACCATGCCCAAGGACTTATATACTATTGTAGAAAATATATGGCATTATTTCCTAAAAATGGAGAAAGAAATAAAGGAGTCAAGTTTGCTTCGTGTAATGTCTGACCGCACTAAAGGTCAAATAAGCAAGGCTAGCAAGAAACATAGGAGCAAGTTTGCACCCAAATATAGAGCCTTCAGCATACTACAAAATAAAATTGAAGATGTTGTGAAGAAGTCCACACTTATGTGGAAAGTGATTTATGGCCTTCAAATAGTAAAGGAAGGACAAGAAGTCCCTTTGAGGGAAGAAATAATGATGAGGAAGAAGAGGAAAATGAAAAGGAGGAAGAAGAAGAAAAGGAAAAAGAAGAAGTAATAGTGGAGAAAGAAACATGGAAAGGTGATGAGGCAACAACTGAGAAGCAACAATAGGAACAGAGTGTCCAAGACACGCAATTTCCACCACCTAGTCCTCCACATGCTACACCTACATCTATAGAAACAATTATTGTGAAGGATTTTCCTAACACCTCTGGTTAGAACATTAACCCATTGACTATAGAGGACCTTAAAAAGGTCCTTCACCGAACTACTCTACAAGCACAATTATGAACTAATCTAGTTCTGGTGAGTGTAGAGGAACTACAAAAGGTAGTAGTTGAGATTACCAAGGAGAAGGTGAATCCACAAGAACCACCTTCACAAACTCTAATAGCTACAAGTGGTCAACCACAAGAGCAAGCAACACAAGACGCATCTGCTAAGGTTGACATTGTAGTCATAGTAACTACTAAGGAGAAAACTAAGGAGAAGACAGGACAAAAAGATACCACTGATCCTATAGCACAAAGTCAAAGTGCACCTTCTCCAATCACTATAATTGATCAAGGCAAAATTGAAGAAGACAAGGAAGAGGAGAAGACCCCTAAGGAAAAAGAACAAGAGGCAATATAAAAACTAGTCAATTTGCCTACTACAAGGAATTCTACTAAGCATCCAAGCACTGATGTAGTACTATTGCAAAGATTAGCACCAAGCTTGAGCTCTACCAAGGTAGCAAGGGTACTTCACTATGGAGACCTTGCACTTAATGAGGAGATAGTCATACCAAGTTATGACTATAAAACAATGAACATAGCACAAATCAATGAAGTGCAAGAGGCATTAGAGAAGAAGAAGAAGAAGCAAGAAATACTCAGGAATGAGTATAGATAGAGTCAAGCATTGATAGAAATCAAAGACATCTTTCTTGATGTATTCAGCTTGTCAGTACCTGATGAAACAAAGCCCATTATGGAGCAACTATCCAACATAGTGGACTAGGTACAAAATGAAGACCTAGATACTAATGTCAAATTACTTGAATGGTCTAAGAAGAAATTTCAAATGAAGGTCAAAGAGAAAATATCTAGTGAAATAGCACTATCACATGTGGAACTGGCTAAAAAGGTAGAGAAAGTGAAAGTAGTACTTGAGAATATATTCTCATTGTACTCCAAATTGTGTGATTCCTCATATTTAACACAAGAGACTAGCCAGAGGTTATTGAGCTTGGAGAGGAGCCTCAAGGTATCAAGCACACAGCTACTAAAGGATCTAGCTCAAAGTGAGAAGCATTTTTCCACAATCCTTCACACCCAAAAGGAATTAGTTGTACTCATAGTATATGAGGCTAACATCAAGGCCAAGTTGATACAAAAACAATCTAAAATAACCCACACATGGAATTTTTACATAAAGAGATGGCCTATGTAGAAAATATTTTGAAGAAAGATCCCAATCTTTCTACATTGGAAGGCCTCGTACACCTTACAAAAGAGATAGCCATCCAACTTAAAGCATTGGAAATTGCATTAGACAATTGGGATGTTGCTCTAAAGATTATAATGGAGGTAAATAAATATTTTTTGGCTAAGTATTCAATTTATTCTTTGGACCCTTTGACATAAGTGTCAAAAAGGGGGAGCAAATAAGCAATAGGGGAGATATAATAAATTGGATATAATAAATGAGACCCAAAGGGGGAGTATACCCAAAGAGGGAGATAATAAAATTTTGAGTTTTGAGTGATAAGGAAATAAAGCCAAAAGGATACAAAAACTCCAAGGAGATGTGTGAAAGGGGGAGCAGAAATAGAGCAAACAAAAACAAGGGTAGAATGACAAGGCAAAGATAAAGAGGATCAAAAATAGTAGCATGAGACAAATCTAGCATAAGAGATGTGATACAAAAATGGCACATCAGCTCAGGGGGAGTTACAATTTTTTTAGGTATATAGTCTTCTAAAAAAATTTGAACACGTTTTTGAAGTTTTGTACATTTGTCGAACAAGATGTGTATTATACTCATAGAGATCAAATTCACAATTCTTAGTTAAGTATTTTTGATGCTCATATCAAAGGGGAGATTGTTGGTCTTAGATTGGTTTTGACAATTGAGTGGCAACACACTTAACCAATTTCTAAGTTGATGCCAAGTATGATATAGATGTCGAGCTACAATATGTGTTGAGTCAGAGATTCAATAGGTGTCAAGTAAACTTTAGGTGCCGAGCAAGTTTCAAGTGTCGACTGATATGTGATGCCATCACTATAGGTGTCAAGAAAAGTATAGATTCTGAGTGAGGCAAAGTTACTATAGGAGCCAAGCAAGATAGAATTCCTATATGCGTCGAGCATCAGCAATCAGTAAGTGTCGAGTAACACAAAATTAGCATATGAGTTTGTACCTTCACAAACTCAGATGTAAACTGTTTTTGAACCAACTCAAGATGAATCTTGAAGGATCTAAAAGATAAGATCAAATCTTTTACATTCCCTATATAATCAACATTCAGCCAATTAGAAAAATGGAGAAAGCATGTAACCAATAGGAAAATTGTAAAGATTTGAGCAGGAAAAGATGGATGAATATCGATCATAGATTCATACCTAACCCTAAGTCTTCAAAGCCTTTAAAAGGAGGTCAATATCCCATAATTTTTGCAGAAAAGAGTTGTATGGGAGAATGCTAACAAAGTTTGGAGGGTTGTAAAGACTTAGAGGAAGAGTAGCACTGTAGAATCAAGTTATTTAGAATAGAGTATCAGTAATATGAGTAGAGAGTTATCAAATCAGGAAGGATCATATTAGATTGAGCAGAACAAGGATCTAAAATCAGCAATTGAAGATTGTAAGTCATCAGATCAAGTCATTCTACTATACTTTCTAACCATTGTATTAGGAGAGTGGAAATCCTATGATGATAGGTTGGCTTAACAGCTACATTGTAGATTCTTAACAGGATTGTAAATCCTTTAATAGGGTAACATTCCAAGTGAATGTTTGTAAATCCTTTAAATAGGTCACTTTTAACAAGGTGTAAAGCCTTTAACAGGGCAAGCCTTTCACAAGGAAAACCATTGGAAGTGGTCAAACTTTGTAACCTTAATCAGTTACATATTGTTGCAGTGATAATTTGTTGGTGTCATCCCCACCCTAGTTTTACCTTCTCATTTTGGAGGGTTTCTGGGTGATCAAAATCTTGTGTTATTTATTTTCATGCATGTCTTTACTTTCATGTTTATTAGAAGATGTTAGATGCATGTAAATAATTTCAGTTAAAAGTTTCAGAGGTTAAAGTTTGTTACTTCTGATTCACCCCCCCTCTCAGAAGTAAATCTTCCCACTTGTAAATTCCAACACTCTAAATATATTATTATTAAATTGAATAAATATTATCATGTTCTAAATTTATTCTTATAACTTTTATCTTCAAATTTAATTCTTTTTATTTAATTAATTTCTCAATTAATTAAATATAATAAATATTAAAATATCATAATAATTGTAATGCCCCGCCAAGGGATCCAAAGAATTAACCTAGAATTTCACTAAGTTTGGTAGCATTTTTTTTTTTTTAAGAAAGTAAATACCACATATAACTTATGCACAATAATGGAAGCAATAGCAATGTCCATCTAAAAGTAAACATAACATACATAACAGATTACATTCTTTAAGATCCCTTAACGTTAAACTACATCCAAATCAACTAACATTATTGAATCCATCTAGTACAACAACCACATGAAATAATAATGATAAGTCCAATGTTCATACATTACATTTCAATTGCTCAATCATCCACTGTACATGTCACAGGGTATGAAAAGCTCAAAAGAATATACATATGTAAAATAAGGTACATCATCCTATTCTAATCCATGATATATCAAAGTAAAGATAATCACATGATACACATGATACATCATCATAGAAGACATATACATCCATCATAAAAATCAAACATAATAAACTAAGTGCACGGTTCCTCCCAACCGTTAATAACATGATTAGACCATCGTGGATCCTAGCCATCCCTCCGTCTGTAACATTCCAAATCATCGAAGAGATCATCGGTACTAACATAGTAGGAATGTCACTCCTAACATATATAACATCATATGTAGAAAGTAATCTAACATGCAAATATAAGCAAAAGATAACATCATCTAACATATGCTTAACCATCAATGAAAGGATACATATCCACCATCATGAAGGATGCATCAGCCACGATGTCTCAATGAATCTCAAATGATAAGAGTGGAAAATACACTACCACCCGACCGCATGGTACCTAAGTGGTCCACTCCCACCGTGCTGAGGAGATAATCTCAAGTCCCAAATAGGCTATCCAAAAAACATAGCATAAATCTGTATAAGTCTAGGAATCCTAAAAGTATACTAACTCAAAGGTTCCAAACACAAAATCTGACATCTAATCCCCAGAGGCACACAATGACATGTAGGAACCTACTATGAAAGCGGGAAAGTGTCATCGCATTTATCATGTACAAGTTACCCTGGCAATTAGCTAAACTCCACGGGTCCATACTGATCTCATGCGGCCACTAGTATCCTCTCATACTGATGAGGCATACTACAGAATGTAAGGTCGCAACCATGCGTTCTCACTACTCCCATCCTAGCTTGTACAAGCACTCAAGGCATGGGCGAGAACAAAACTCTTATCTTTTTAGGTTCATTCAGTTAATATTAGGTGTGAATGTTATCACTTATTAATCCAACTTACAATGAGTTACCTTGGCAGCCTCTTAGGGCCCCGAGCCCCATTGCAAGCCACTTCCCAACACTACATGCAGATATCCTACCATAAGCTCATGGAATCATAAATCTCAAAATCACAAAAGATAATCCATAATAAAATCATCAAATATGCATAAAAGCATCAAATCTCCATGAGCAAACATCCATAGAAAATCATGAACACAACAGCTCTCTATTGGCAACTAAAGTATCACTGATAAACAAAGTATCCAATGGTTCTCAATAACCAAAATATATCTCAATCATACTAATCGAAGACTCCAAAAATGGTTGAGTCGAGCATGTCACAACATGACATCATCAAGAATAAATCCACATCACAGTCCCATCATGGCGACTAGAAAATAACCAAGGATAACTGATCGATGACCAAAAATAATGGTTAAGTCAAGTGTCTCATACATAAGAATCTCAACTATAACAATTCAGTAATCGCATCCAATACATAGAGCATTCCATCACATAACCATAGTTGGTTTTATAAAGATCGAGTTAAAACATCATCATGACATCACAATCACATAACTCACAAGCCTCTGGTAGACGTCCTATAACTGGTCAACACTAGTCAACCCAAATCCCAAAACAATAGCATAAAGAATACACAATGTAAACACATGTTTTGGTTTTGCTAAGTTTACAAACTTGAATTTAAAAGTCTCAGTTTACGTTTCCAAGTTTAGAGAATGAATTGGAGGAACATTTGTACGTTTTGGATGAATACAAGTATTCTTTAAAATCCATCTTCCAATTATAAACTTCGATTGAAAACGTCCCCCACCAAACTAACAATTAAATTTCATATACTTAATAAACAAATTAATTTAACCCATTGTAAAAGAAATGAACCTTTGGTATAAATCATTTATCAGTTATACAATTATAATCCAAATTATTATTAACATAATTACATATTATATATATACTTATATATATATATATATATATATATATATATATATATATATATATATATATATATATATATATATATATATCTATCTATATATATATATATATATATATATATATATATATATATATATATATATATATATATATATATATATATATATATATATATATATATATCTATATTTTTATTTTTATTTTTATTTTTAAATTATTTATATTTAAATATATATATATATATAAATACATACATAAATATATAAATTATTATTGCATTTTACAAAAATTGAATTAATAAAAATTTTGATTAAAAACATATATAAAAAAATTTAATATCAATGAAAGTTGAATTCATATGAATCGACACACACATTTATACATATCGGTGAGTACCTTCAGCGATACGTAGGGCCCTGCGATTGCAGGGCTTGCGACGTCAGCGAGTACTGTGTACCCCTGCCATCGCAGTACCTACGACAGCCAATACACTGCGACGCCATGGACACGGGGGCGCGGGTCTTGTCCCCCCCCCCCCCCCCCCCCCAATTAATGCATATCATTTTATTTTTAATTGCATACGCGATTTTCCATTCGCCAGTATGTGATTCGGTTTTTAAATAAAGTTTAACATTTTTTCAAAAACATTTTCGATTAATGATATTCGATTATTAATTTAATAAATATATATTATATATATACATATGTATGTATGTATATATATGTGTGTGTGTGTGTGTGTGTGTGTGTGTGTGTGTGAAAGTATATATATATATATATATATATATATATATATATATAATTGCATGTGTGTGTGTGTGTGTGTGTGTGTGTGTGCAAATTGACAACATAGACATATATAGACACAAGATATATATATATATATATATATAAATTTCAATCCTCAGAATTTTCCTATAAACCATTAATCTCAAAAAAAATTCCAATAATTAATCTAATGGGTTTGACTATGAATCTCAACCCTAGCCCCGTGTTCTTTTCAGATCTATGCATATAATATTCTCAAATAAATTTACTACCCATATTGAGAATGCTTACAATAAAAATATGAAATTCCTCAAAAGACATATGGAAGACACGAAGAAGACAGGGAATGCAAGATGCGGAAATAGCATAAGTAAAATCACAAGAATCTACCCAGATTCTAATGCTAATTCCCTCTTCCTCATAAAACCCACAGAGAAAGCTCCCTTCCTCAGAGTTCACGAATCCTTTAATGCTCCAATTGCACTCCAAATGCTATCTCTGAGCTTCTAGGAATGCCTGAATATAAAGAGCTCTCAGGAAACATCTAGAATGCCTCTAGAAACAGCTAGAAGTTTTCACCAACTAAGCATGGGTCTTTTCCAACCTTCTAGATGAGCCTTAAGGTTGTAGACACCATGTTCTTAATTGATGCACTAACCCCTGTGTTGTTGACATAAGAGAAATAGAAAAGTGCGTTAACTCTCATGCAAGCTTATAACTTCAATTTAGTTTTTATATAATTTCTATTTAAATTTTTATAACTTTCATTTTAATTTTTATAACTTTTATTATTATTATTTATTTATTACTTTTATTATTATTTATAATTATTATTAATTTTAATTTCTAATTTTCTTTTATTTAATTCTTTTTTCCTCAATTAATTCTCATTTAATTAATTATAATCAAAATATCAAATAACATGATATTTTATATTAATTTTCTCAAATAATTAATTTATTAATTAAATCTATTTATTAAGACTTAATTAATAGAAAATTCACCATAGACCTCCAAGATAAAATATGAAAACCCATCATAGAGCAATTCACACAAAATCAGTCTAAAGGGTTAAAAATCATGAATCATGTCATCTGACACATTTGGTGGGTAAAATATCTAGATACTTGTCCTACCTCACTAGGACAATTGGCTTAAGGGTTTGGGATTTGGACTTGAGAATTTATCTCCCTTCTCTTATCATTGAGATAGTATAATAGGGTACGCTCATCCTGGCAATTCAGGGAAGTCGATACCCGGTACATGCAACCTGCAAAAAAACCATGCATGTACATACAATATATTTATAGTGCTAAGCTAAACAGATAATGGCAGGAAGCAGTGCATCGTATAGATCCCAACTAAGAAGGTGACTACGACTCCCTTCCTTAACCATATCAGAAATGCCATACAATAACAAAACACGCACACCATACACATGCAAGTATGGGGTAAGTATCCATAATAAAACACATGAGATAATAAACCATCTAACTAATCATCAACAATAACTGAAAGCAATGTAATGATCATCATGTATGCATGAAATGTAAAGTCTAACTAATCTCATCACATAACCATTGAATCCATAACATAATGTCTGATAGTGTCAAAACAATACCACTAATCCATCAACATAAAACTAATCCATCATAGTCTGATAATAATAGCAACAATATGTCCAGAAAAGATGTGAATGAGGGCAGGCACTACAATAATTTTCCATTAAATTAAATCATTAATTTAATCTTTTAATTAGACTTAATTAATAGAAAATTCACCAAAGACTCATAAAATAAAATACGAAAACTCATCATAGAAAAACATATACAAAATCAAACTAAAGGGTTATAATCACAAATTAACATCATTCAATGCATTCAAAGGGTACTCAACTCGTATACTTGTCCTAAATATCTAGGACAAATTGCTTAAAGGTTTGGGATTTGGACTCAAGAATTTATCTCCCCTCTCTTACCATTGAGATAATGTGATAGGGTACACTTATCTTGGCAATTCAGGGAAGTCAATACCTGGTACCTACAACCTACATAAAATTCATGCATGTATAGACACAATATTCTAAGCTAAACAGGCAATGGTAGGAAGTGGTGCATCGTGTAGATCCTGACTAGTAGGTGACTACGACTCCCTTCCTTAACCACATCAGAAATGCCATACATAAAGAAAAAATACACGCACACCATACACATGCAGTATCAGGTAAGTATCCATAAGAAAGCACATATAATAAACCATCCAACTCATCATCATCAATAACTAAAAAACACTATAATAATCATCATGCATACATGAAGTATAGAGTACCAAGTAATCTCATCATCTATCAATTGAATCTGAAGCAATATCTGACAATCTCAAAATAATGTTGCTAATCATCAAACAAAAAACTAGCCTAAAAGAGTTTGGCAATGATAGCAAAGTATAAACTAGGGGTAGGCACTACATAAATGAGTACATAGAGTAGATGGGAGCCAATTTTGAGGACTTTAAAAAGTCCATGAAGAAAAGACTAAGAATTCTAGTTTTCCTAGTAGAGCGGGACATCAATGATATATTTTTCTTAGTTGATATTGATTATAGTTATATTCAAGCAGCAATACCAAGATTTAGATGGCTAAGGCCATCAGGATATGAAATAAACATTGATGAGAAATCAACAGCAATCACAGCATTGTTTGCTAAGGAAATTGATAAAAGTGCAAAACTTTTTGGCACTTATGATGTTGTTAGATCAAAAGTTGACATGGATCTAAAGATAGCATTTGTATTGAAAAAGAAGGATAAGTTGGTCAAGAAACTTAAGGCCAAATTCGAAGAAGGAACTACAAAAGGAGAAGAGGAAGATGATGAAGATGAAGAAGAAGAAGAACAAGGTCAAGAACCACTTGCCTTGACACAAAGCATGGGTGAAGATGAAGATGAAGAAGGTGTTGAGGAGGAACAAGCCGAAGAAGCACCAACTAAGCCAAAACCCAAGAAGAGGAAAGCAAGCACACAACCTGTAGCATAGACAAAGAGAAAGAAGGCTACTTAACCAAGCCTTGCAAAGCCTACTACAAGAGCAAGCACAAGAGCCACAACTCAAAAGGCTAAGGAGAAAGAAAAGAAGAAGGCAATAGAATAGCAAGGTCCAACAAAGAAGAAAATATGTTACTCAACCTGACTCTGATGAAGAAAAGACTAAGTTAGAAGACACAAGCCAATTCAAAATGGTAACTCATGCCACCAAGTCTAATTTGAAGAATATTTGTGATAATATTTAATATAATGTAGACTTAACTAACTTGAAGAAAATTAATTTCCGTAAGTTAAGTAGGGAAGAACAAAACATGGTTGAGGAATCAATCTATACCATGATGGCTAAGTTCAAGAACACCCCACTTGAACTTGATAATTCAATGCCTAAAGATTTATATTCTATTGTTGAAAATAAATTGCATTATTACCTTAACATGGAGAAGGAAATAAGAGAGTCTGCATTGGATTGAGTAATGCCAGAACTTACAAAAAGAAAAATAACTAAGGCTAACAAGAAGCATGGGAGAAAATTTGCACCCAAATATAGAGCCTTCAGCATTCTCCAAAACAACATTGAAGATGTTGTTAATAAATCCATGCTAAGATGTGGAAGTTAATATATGGTTTAACAACTATTAAGCAAGGAGAAGAGGATCCCTTGGAGGGAAAGAATGATGAGGAAGAGGAGGAGAATGACAAAGAAGGAGAAATTGAGAAATAAAAAGGAGATAACATAGTGGAGGATACACAATAGAGAAAAGATGAAGTGGCAACAAGTGAGGAGCAAAAAATAGAATAAAATGTGTCAGACACACAATTGCCAACTTTGAGCCCTCCACATGACACCTCTACACCTACAGACATAGTAACAATAAAGGATGTTCCTGACAACTCTGGTCAGAACATCAATCCATTGACTATAGAGGATCTCAAGAAGATCCTTGACCAATTGACATTACAAGCTCAATTATGCAATAATCTTGTATTGTTCAGTGTAGATGAGTTGTAGAAAGTTGTAGCTGACTTAATAAAGGATAAGGTGAATCCACAAGAACCACCATCTTTTATACCTATAGCTACTAGTGGACAAACTACAATGCAAACATCAATATACACATCTGAAAAGGTTGACTCCACAGTCAAAGTGATGATGATTGAGCATAAGACTCAAACTACAGAGGAGAAAAAGCCTACAAAGGAAGAAATAGGACATATGGATACTTCTACCTCTATTGCACAAACACAGGATGCACCACCACAAATAATTGTTATTGATAAAGACAAACCAGAAGAGGACAAGGAAAGTCCTAAGGAAAAAGAGTAGGAAGCAATTCAAACATTGGTAAATCTACCAACTACTAGGACTCCTACAGGAATACTTCAGAAGCTGAGCATTGATGTTATGCCACTACAAATCTTAGCACTAGGATCAAGCTCACAAAAGTTGCAAGGGTACTTCACTATAGAGACCCTACATTAGATGAAGAGATAGTCATTCCAAAATATGACTATGACACTATTACACTTGATTAGATAAATCTAATGTAGGAGGCATTAGAAAGGGAGAAGAAGCAGGAGATACTCAGAAATGAGTATAAATAAAAGAAAGCAATGCATGAGATTAAGGACATCTTCTTAGATGTCTTTAGCTTTCAATCACCTAATGAAACAAAGCCCATTTTGGAGCAACTCTTAGAAATAGTGGACTAGGTGCAAAGTGAAGACCATGATACCAATGCAAAACTAATGGAATGGTTAGAGAAGAAATTTCAAGCAGAGGTCAATTAAAAGATATCCTCATAGTTAGAGCTAGCAAAGAAAATTGAGAAGGTGAAGACAGTACTTGAGAATATATTCTCTATATACACACAATTGTGTGATCCTTCAATCTTCACACAAGAAACCAACCAAAGAATAATGAGCTTGGAAAGAAATCTGAAAGTATAAAACATGCAATTGCCAAAAGATCCAGCTCAAAGTAAGAAGCACTTTCATACAACGCTTCACACACAGAAGGAACTAGTTGTGTTGACAATAGAAGAGGCTAATACTAGAGCCAAATTAGTTCAAATACAAGCCACCCTAACGCCTCACATGGAGATTCTACAAAAGGAATTAGCCTATATGTAGAAAATGTATTCAAGAAAGATCATAATCTTTCACATTAGATGGCTTAGTTCACCTTGCAGCAGAGATAGCAATATAAATCAAATCCCTAGAAGTTGCAATATAAAACTGGGATGTTGCTCTAAGAATTGTGATGGAAGTAAACAAGACCTTCTTGGAAAAATACTTAATCAGCATATAGACCCTTTGACATAAGTGTCAAAAGGGGGGAGAAATTGTAAAAGGAGGAGATAAATCAAAAGGCTAGAAGGAGACTTAATTTTCAAGGGGAGACATGTGAAAGGGGGAGCCAAAATAAATAGAGAAGAGAAAACAAAGGGGAGTACAAAGCAGAAAAGAAAAAATAGGGCATATTAGACCAAATTAGATAAAGAGTATCAGAACGAATCAGCATGAGGAAAATCCAATCATAGAGATTTTGGATACAAAAAAAAAGGCACATCAACTCAAGGGGAGTTACAACAATTTTAAGGTATATAGTCCTTCACAAAATTTTGAAGAATTTAGAAGTTTTATATATATGTCAAACTGTAATTGTATTATACTTAAGGGAGATAGACTCATCATGCATAGTTAAGTGTTTTTGACACTCATGTCAAATGGGGAGATTGTTGATCTCAGAATGGTTTTGACAATTGAGTGTCAACACACTTAAGCTATTTTCTAAGTTCATGTTCAGCTAGCAACATATGCTGAGTATAATATATACAAGTGTTGAGTTGCAATATGTGCCAAGCTAGAAATATAGTAAGTGTTGAGTCACTCAAGTGCCGAGAAAATAGAGTGTCAAGCAAGTATATCTGCTGAGTGAACAATAGATGTCGAGCATGTTTAGGTGTCGAGCAAGACAAAGTTTTAGTAAGTGTTGAGCATCACTAATCAAAAAGTGCCAAGAAACATAGAATCAACATAAGAGTTTGTGTCTTCACAAACTAAGATGTAAACCATTTTGCATGCCAGCTAATGGATAGATCTCAAAGCTTAGAGATAAGATCGAATCTATTTGATTCCTTACGTAATCAGCATGCAACCAATCAAATAATTGGAATGCTAAAGAGAAAAAATGGATGAATCTTAGCCATAGATTCATACCTAACCCTAAGTCATGAAATCTTTTTAAGGAGATCAAAACCCCATATTTGTGTGCATTGAATGATGAGAGTGTGATGCATGTAAGCAAAGAACAGGAGTAAAAGGGGTGAACTGATAAGAGGAAATTCAAGGTGACTTAGCAGAGTAGGAGTATTGGAAGATTAGTTAGTAGAATAGAGAATCAGGATTATAAGAGCTTCATATCAATGAGGATCAGATCAGACAAAACAAGGATCTAAAATCAGTAATATCAAATTGTAAGTGACCAGGTTAAACATTCTACTGTACTCTCTAACAATTGTTGTGACAGAATGAAATCCTATGGACTTAGGTTGGTTTAACAACCATTGTATAAATCTTTTAATAGGGTGGCATTCCAAGTGAATGTCTTGTAAATCCTTTAGACAGGTGCACTTCTAACAAGGTGTAAAGGCCTTTAATAGGGAAGGCTTCTCACAAGGCAGGCCATTGCTAATGGTCAGACATTGTAATCTTGACAAGTTACATTATTGCTGCAGTAGTAAGTTGTGGGTGTCATCCCCACCCCAGTTTTACCTTCTCATTTTGGAGGGTTTCTAGGTGATGAAATCTGGTCTCAAATTTTTTTCATGTATGCTTTTACTTTCATTTTATTTCTATATGTTTTCATGCATGTATTGATATAAGTTAAAAGTTTTAAAGGTTAAAGTTTAGCATTTTTGATTCACCCCCCCCCCCCCTCTCAGAAGTATACTTCCCACTTGTAAATTTAAACAAATAGAAGCTTCAAAACAATGTAGAAAAGCTTGTGGAGTTTGCTATGCTTGCTTTACCTAATTTTAACAATTTTTTTCAAGTTGACTATAATGTAAGTGGGAATGCCATTTACACTACTTTGAGTCAAGAGGGTAAGCTTATATCTTTCTACAGTAAGAGATTGAATGATTATAACAGGAAATTCTTAGTCTATGATAAATAATTTTATGTAATTATTCAAGCTTGGAAGAAATGGAGACATTATTTGATGCGTAGCTAATTCTTTTTGTACACTAATCATAAAGCCTTACAGTATTTGGAAATTTGGAATAAGTTGAACCACAAACATATGAGGTGGCTTGAATACATGCATAGCTTTTCTTTTGTGTTGAAGCATAAGAGTGGATAATCTAATAAGGTAGTGGATGCATTAAGGAGAAGAATAATTTTTTTGATAGAAATGAGAGTTGAAGTGCTTGGATTTAAAGAACTTGCATGAAATTGACCTTAATTTAGTAGAACCTCAGAAAGCTTGTAAGATCTTACCTTACAATTGATAAAAATGAGAAGTATTTTGATTGTTTCATTCAGGAAGACATGTTATTTAAGGGGGTTCAGTTGTGTATACCTAGAGGATCTATTAGAGAGGATTTCATTATAGAGAAACATAGTGGTGGACTTGTAGGACATTTTAGGATTGATAAGATAGTAAATTTGAATTTTGAGAGATACTTTGTGTTATAGATATTTATAGATATTCAAAAGATGGTGAAGAGTTGTAAATTATGTCAAGTAGCTAAAGGAAGTAGTCAAAACATGGGATTGTACACACATTTTCCTAGTGCTTGTAGACCTTGGGAAGATATCAGTGTGGATTTTATTCTGGGAATTCCTAGAACTCAAAGGTAATGATTCTATCTTCATAGTGGTTCATAGATTTTCTAAAATGGCACATTTCATGCCTTCTAAGAAGACATCAGATGTTGTATACCATGAAGATTTATTTTTTAGAGAGATTGTAATACTATTTCCTAAGATTATTGTTTTAGATAAAGATATGAAGTTTACTAGTTATTTTCAAAGGACACTTTGGCAGAAGTTAAATACTGAGCTTAAGTTTAGTTCTACATTTCATCCACAGACTAATGGATAGGCTGAAGTTGTGAATAGGATTTTGGATAACCTTTTGAGATGTTTGATTGGAGATAAACCTTCTACTTGGAATTTGATTTTGGTACAAGAAGAATTTTCATATAATAATTCAGTGAACAAAAGTAGTAAGAAGACTACTTTTGAGATTGTATATGGTATGAGTCCTAGAGGAATTATTGAATTAAGGAATTTGGATACTAAAGTAAAGAATAGTATTGAAGTTGAAGAATTTGTGGATTTTATGAAGAATTTACATGAAAAAGTGAAGAGTGATCTACATGACAATAATCAAGGATATAAGGATAGGGAAGAGAAGAAGAGAAGACATAAGACTTTTGAGGTTGGAGATGAAGTAATGGTACATTTGAGAAAGAATAGATATCCATTTCGTACATACATTAAGATTAAGATGAAAAATATTGGACCTTATAAAATCTTGAAGAAACATGATAGTGGTTATACTTTTGAAATAGAATTACCTGAAGATATGGATATTTTGTTGATCTCAAATTGGTTTTGACAAGTGAGTGTCAACACACTTAAGCTATTTACTTAGTTTATGCCAAACTAGTAATACATGTCGAGCACAACATGTAAATATTAGACCATGCCAGGTTGCAATGAGTGTCAAGTCACTCATGTATTGAGTCACTCAAGTATCAAGCAAATAGACCATGTTGAGTGATTCAGGAGCTGATTAAACTGTAGATGCCAAGTAGTACAAGTGTCAAGTCATAGTATAAATATCAGTGTATGCCAAGCATTAGAGACTTTAGAGGCCAAGTAAGATAGTGTTGACATTTTTTTTTGTAATGGAACAAACAACTATGTAAACTAGTAAGCTGACTTAAGATTATATTTTGATGTTTTGGAGATAAGGACGAATCTCTATTTGGATTCCCTCTGCAATTACATGCAGCTATCAGAAAATGGGAAGGATTAAGTGGAAAAATGATGAATCTTAGCCATAGATTCGTACCTATCCCTAAGCTACCAAAATCTTCTTAAGGAGGATGAAACCCTAAACTATCTACTGAGTTTGTAAGGAATTGAAGGAGTGAAGAACATAGTTCACATGTAGAGTTAGAGAAGAATAGAGGATAGAGGAAAGGATATAGCATTGAGACATCTGATCGAGAAGGATCAGGAAGACATTGTTTAGAGGTGATATGTTATTAGGCAAGCAAGTGCCAACTGCAAGATCTATGCTAAGACATTTTAACAAGTGATTTCAAATCTCTTAACAAAGTAGTCCTAATAAACTGTATGAAATCCTTTAATAGGGTGCTTACTTAGTTGTAAGTTGAAGTCCTCTAACAAGGCACACTTTGAATAGGGTGTTAAAGTTCTCTAACAAGGTGAGACCTAATAGTCTTTGTAAGCCTTTAATAGGGCAGACCTTTCACAAGGTAGATCATGTTTCATGGTCAAAACATTGTAACCTTCATTGGATACACTTTATTATTGTAGTAGTGAAGATTTTTGGATGTCATCCCCACCCCAATTTTACCTTCACACTTGGAGGGTTTATGGGTAATCATATCTAATGTTATACGTGTGAATGCTTACATGTTTACTTGATTTAGATGTATATGCTTTACTTATTATTTCAGTTTACTCATTGATTGCATGAGATGGATGTATGGTGAAAGTTTTATGGGTCCAAGTTTAAACTACTGATTCACCCCCACTCCCCACCCCTCAAAAGTTTACCTTTCCAATTGTAATTCCAACAATTGGTATAAGAGCCTTGTTCTCTAAAAGAGAAGCTTTGCAACTTTGAAGAAAGATCTTGAAATGTAATTCTACAAGTTGGGAAAGACTATTGAGAACTAGGAGATTGAAATACATCTCATACTACATCAGTTGAATCAAGCAAGAGAAGACCTAAAGAATTCCTTGAAGAGAAGGAAAGAGATTACTATTGTGGAGAATGACTCACAATACAAAGAGATAGACACTACTAAGCTATTTTCAAATGGAGACTCCAATGAATTTGATGCAGTAGTTTCTGATCTAATGGAAAAGAATAGAGTTCAAGATGAGGAAATTAGAAATTTCAAGTTAGAGCAAGAATGACAAGCTATATTGCTATGTGAGCTATCTGAACAAAAGAAGAAAGCTATGGAAGACAAAGCCATGATTGAAGAAGACAAAAGAATTATGGCCAATGGACTAGAAGAGAAGTCAACAAAGATGACCAAAATTTCCAACATGCAATTGGATAGTCTAAGTCAAATGATGAATGCCAACTATGAATTGAATGTCAAGGATATTGGGATAACTACATTGAAGTTGCAGAATGAATAATTACAAAGTGACCTAAAGAGAGCAAAGGAATTTTCTAAAAGTTTAAAAAAACTAAATGAAGCCATCAAATACTTTGAGCAACTATTGAGATCCCCTAGATCCAAGAATGATACATCAGGACTGGGCTACACAAGCACTAAAGAAGGAAAATCATCCAAAAGTGTAGAAGAAAGAAACAACAAAGGTAAGAACTCCAAACCTACTTGTCATAGTTGTGGTAAGAAAGGATATATTGCTAATGTGCACAGGATCAAAACTACAAATCAGAATGTCAAACCTAAGAACATGATTCATTGTCACAAGTGCAACAAGCAACGTCAACAGGCACATGAATGTAGAACCAAGACCATGCATACACAAAGATTTGAAGGATATTTCTACAATTGTCAAAAGTATGGACATAGAGCTTTTGAATGTAGATCCAAATCCATGTGGTCATCAAATGGGAAAACAAAGGTAAGGAACAATGACAACTCTTATAATTGGCATTATAATACAAGATATAACTGTCATTACTATCAAGAATATGGACATGTTCCTAAGAATTGTATTAGGACACACTTCAGGGGTAACTACCAAAGGTGGTTAAGTCAAACTACATGTTTTAGTTGTTTGAAAATTGTTCACATTAGTAAGTAGTGTCCAACTAGGTCAAAGGCACCAAGTTGTAAATTTGATAAAGGTAAAGGCAAGACATATGTTGAACACATCAAAGATGAGATGAATAAGACATGGAAAATGAAAGATGTTTGCAGCACATCAAATGGAGAAGGGGTCACTTCACCCAATAGGTTAGGTGATCACACCTCATCAAACTAGGAAAACAAAAGGTATGTGGGACTGATATTTAAAGGTTATATCATGCATCGGTTCCAAAAGAAGATAGTACTAAAAAGACTACATTAGCATGAATAAAAGATGCAAGATGTTGTTAGAAATTCATGACAAATCTTTAAATTTTTCATGTTTTTACCGAGCATGAAAAGTTTCCTATATGTGTCGAGCAGAATGCTAGAAGATGTCGAGCTATAAGACTAGGTAGTTGATGCCAAACTCACAGTAGTTGCTGAGTGGTGGAAATATCAATGGATGTTGGGTGAACCTAAAATTGGTTGATGCCAAGCTTACAGTTGTGTAAGCACTCAACATTAAATGCAAGGTTTCAAAGGGTATATGATCAGTTTTAGCTCATTTTTCATCATTTCAAATATGAAAAAGAGCAAGAAGAGTAGAAGGTGATTTGGGAATTTCTTCAAAGTAGTTGCAAGAGATTTTAGTAGTGATCTCATGCTAGTTCATCAAATTTCCTTATTTATCAAGAGTCGAGCTATGCAGTTTTAATTTTCATAAACCCTAGTTTGACACAATGATATTGAGTTCAAAAAATTGTTGAAGGGAAGGAGGTTTTAAATTTTTAGTTAGTTAGTAATGAAGTTAAGTAACCCATTTTCAAAGCCATTCTTGACATCGCTTATAAATAAGACCCTTCTAGCACATTGTCAATGATCCTACCAAATGTAATAATGGTACAAGATGTGAGAAAATGTTATAACTACAAGATAGGAAGCATTGGTGACATGGAAATCAGAGGTGCATACAATAGGTTGTGTGAAAATGGTGTTTTGAAAGAAGAATTCAAGATTGTTAATCAAAAGGGTTTAACATGAGCCCTAGATTTTCTTAATGTATTTAAGACAGAGTGGATACGAATAGTACTGAGCTAAATTCATGATGGTTCCTTATGGCTAGAGAGTGGACCTATCAAAATTACCAAGAGAGTAATTCATAGGGTTACTAGCTACCCAACCCTAGATCAGCCTAAGACACTAAGAAGTGATTCCAAAGAAATGAATTGAGAAGAATATTGGAGCAGTATGGAATAAAAGAGGTATGACTATAGATAAAATCACAGATCCTCTTATTAACTTTTTTGTAAGGGTAATAGCACATAAATTCCATCAATCCAATAGATTGAATAGTGTACCATGCATAGTTGTGGGTGTTGGATACAAGATTGTTAAGAAAGATCATACATATGATCTAGCAGAGCTACAATTACAACAACTGATGGAAAACCTTGGAGCAATTAGGAAAACCAAGAGTGCATGATGCAAGTTTGGTTCTATATTGATTTGTATATTATTTTATGTACAAAATATTTTCCCCTCATTTTTTACTGTGAGATGGAACACTAACAGATTAGTTGTAGTACAAATTGGTGAGTACATTGAGCAACTAGGAGAAAATTTTGAATCCTTAATGACTAGCTACTTTGAAGATTTCAAGAAGTCTATGAAGGAGAGACTAAGGATACCAATTTCTTTAGTTGAAAAACATTATAATGATGTATATTTTCTTGTTGATGTTGATTATACATTTGTACAAGCTACCACACCAAGGGTAAGATGGTTGAGACCCTTAGGGTATGAGGTAAATGTAGATGAAGCATTTGCAGCAATAACAACTCTACTAGCAGAAGAAGTAGACAAAACTACAAAAAAAAATTGGAAACTATGAGATGGTAAAGTCCAACATTACCATGGAATTGAAAATTGCATCAGCTATAAAGAAGAAGAACAAGTTGGTAAAGAAGTTGAAAGAAAAATTTGGAGAGGATGTCAAGGAGGAAGAAGAAGAAGAAGAAGAAGAAGAAGAAGAGGATGAAGAGGAAGAAGAAACTCAAGATCAAGAACTTGTAGCATTGACATGGGGCATGGGAGAAGATAAAGAACATGAGGAGACTAAAGGTGCCAAGGGAAAAGAAGCCAAGGAAGCACGTACTCCTATAGAGAAAAAGAAAAGGAAGGCAAAGGCATAGCTAGTGGAAAGGACAAAGAAACTTGTTAAACCAAGTCAGCCAAAGCCCATTGCACCTACAACTAGAGCCAACACACATGCTACAACACAAAAGGCTAAGGAAAAGACAAATCAAATAGAGCAAGGAGGTCAAAAGAAGAAAAGAAAGAGAAGGAAGTATGTGGCATAGCCAAATTCTGATGAAGAGAAGACATAATCAAATAACAACAACCAATTCAAGGTGGTGAGTCACAATCCTCTCTTAGATCTTAAGAATTTATATGAAAATATTTTTAAAAATGCAAATTTATCAGGTTTTAGTCATGTTGATTTTGATAAATTGGGTAAAGTGGAGAAAAACCAAGTGGAAGAGGAACTATATGCCATGATGTCAAAGTTTAAGACAATGCCACTAGAATTTGCCAACTCTATACCTAAAAGTCTATATGACATAGTTAAGCAAATGTGGCATTATTTTCTGAATTTGGAAAGACAAATTAGGGAGACCATACTAACCCAAGTAATGCCAGAGTTGACTAAGGGACAAATTTCTAAGGCTGTAAAGAAATATGCAATTAGGTTCACACCAAAATATAAAGCCTTTAGCATTCTCCAAAATAATATTGAAGATGTTTTTAAGAAATCAACATAAATATAGAAACTCATTTATGGGTTAACCACAGTGAAGAAAGGAGAAACTAACGCTTCAGAGGTTAAAGATGATGATAAAATAGATGATGAGAAAGATAACATAGTTGTAGGAGAGACAGAAGTGAAAGAAGATGACAAGGCAATAGTTGAGCCTGAGAAACAAGAAGAACAAAGTGCGCATGACACACAATTGTTGAGTGTTAGTCCTCCCCATGACACAACCAAGACTATTGAAACAATAACTGTCAAGGATGTCTCTGATCCATTAGCTCAGAATATCAATCCTCTTATTGCAAAAGATTTGAAGAAAATACTAGATCAATCTACATTGCAGGCCAAACTTAGTGGCAATCCTGTTTTGGTTAGTGTAGATGAACTACAGAAGGCAGTAACTGATATTACAAGGGAAAAGGTGAATCCATAAGAACCACCTTCTATCATCCCTTTAGTTACTCATGTACAACCTTTGGTCCAAGTGCCAAAAGATACATTTACCAAGGTTGATACAATTGTTAAAGTTGATACAATTGAGAAGAAAATAGCAAAAGAGAAAGACACCACTACATATCAAAAAAAAATAGGTCAGATAGACTCATCTGTACCTATAGCACAAGGACAAGGTGCTAGTCAAGTCATAGTAATAGACCAAGGCAAGCCTAAAGAGAGTGAGCTAACACTGAAGGTGAAGGAACAAGCTATCATCTAAGCACTAGTAGCTTTACCAACATCTGGCACTCCTACACAAACTCTTCAAAAGTTGAGCACAGATGCTACTCCATTGCAAATCTCAGTGTGAAGCCCAAGCTCATCAAAAGTTGAAAAGATAATTCACTATGGAGATATCACTCTTGATGAAGAAATTGTTATTCCAAAGTATGATTATGATACTATGACACTAGAACAAATAGGCATATTGCAACAGGCCTTAGAAAGGAAAAGCATCAAGAAATTCTTAGGAGAGAACATAGGCAGAAGCAAGCACTTCAAGATATAAATGACATCTTTCTAGATGCATTTAGTTTGCCAACTCCTGAATAGACCAACTCACTCATAGAATAACTAACAGACATAGTGGAGAAGGTCAATAATGAAGACCTTGATACAAATGCTAAACTATTAGAACGGTCTCAAAAGAAATTCCAAAATAGGGTGAATGAGAAAATATCTGGTGACATAGAAATTACACAAGTTGCATTGGCAACTAAGGTTGAGGATGTGAAGAAGGTACTTGAGAATATATTCTCATTGTACACAAAACTATGTAATCCTATACTGTTCACCCAAGAGACCAGAAGTCACATTCTAAGTCTAGAAAGTCAAATATCTACATTAGGTGCAAGACTACCTACAAATCCAACTCAGAGTGAGAAGCATTTTAGAACATTGCTTCAATCACAGAGTCAATCAACTATTTTGACAGCAGATGAGGCTAATATAAGAGCCAAATTGACAAGCATACAAGCAACCCTCATCCCACATATGGAGATATTGGACAAGGAGAGAGATTATGCTGAAACTCTACTAAAGAAAGACCCCAATCTTTCTACCCTAGATGATCTATTCCACCTTGCTTACAAGCTTGCAATCCAAATTAAGTCATTGGATGTTGCATGTGATAACAAGGATACAGCCCTCAAGATCATAATGGATGTCCATAAATCTTTTTTGGAAAAACACATAATAAGTGTATAGCCCATTTGACATAAGTGTCAAAAAGGGGGAGAATAAAATGAAGGAAGAAATATAATATGCGGGAGTGTAAACAAAGGGGGAGAATAAGAAAGAATCAAAAAGAGGGAGTGTAGTAGTAGAGATATATCAAAGGGAGAGATATTAGCTAAGCCAGAGCATTGAAGTCAAAGTGTATCAACAGAGACACATTTACTCAAAAAAGAGCACAAAATTTTGGATACAAAATAGACATATTAACTCAAGGGGAGTTATTAAATTTTGAGGTATACAAGTTATTGCAAATTTTGAAGTTTTGTATATAAGCCAAGTCATGGATATGTTATGCTCGAGAGATTAAGATGATAACGTATACTCAAGTTTTTTTGGCACTCATGTCAAAGGGGGAGATTGTTGATCTTAGATTGGTTTTGACAAGTGAGTGTCAACACACTTAATCTATTTACTTAGTTCATGCCGAACTAGTAACACATGTCGAGCACAACATGTAAATATTAGACCATGCCGACTTGCAATGAGTGTCGAGCCACTCATGTGTTGAGTCACTCAAGTGCCGACCAGATAGACCATGCTGAGTGATTCAAGAGCCAAGTAAATAGTGGATGTCAAGCAATACAGGTGCCAAGTCACAGTATAAAGATTAGAGCATGTCAAGCATCAGAGACTTTAGATGTCAAGTAAGACAATTTTGACATATTTGTTTGTAATGGTGCAAACAACTATGTAAACCGGTTTAAGCTGACTTAAGATTATATTTAGATATTTTGGAGATAAGGACGAATCACTATTTGGATACATATGCAATTACATGCAATCAATCATAAAATGGGAAGGATTAAGTGGAAAAATGGATGAATCTCATCTGTAGATTCATACCTAACACTAAGCCACCAAAGTTTTTTTAAGGAGGACAAAACCCTAAACTATTTAATGAGTGTGTAAGGAATTGAAGAAGCGAAGAAGATAGTTTGCATGCAGAGCATTCATGGTGACTTAGAAGATATGAAGTGAGATTGAATTGTAGAATTAGTTTGAGTAGAACAGAGGATAGAGTAAAGGATATAGCATTGAGAAATTTGATCAAGAAGGATTAAGAAGACATTGTTTGGAGATAATATGTTATTGGGCAAGCAAGTGCCAACTACGAGATCTATGCTAAGACATTTTAACAAGTGATTTTAGTCAAATCTCTTAACGGAATAGTCCTAATAGACTATATGAAATCCTTTAAAAGGGTGCTTACTTAGTTGTAAGTTGAAGTCCTCTGACAAGGCACACTTCTAACAGGGTGTTGAAATCCTCTAACAAGGTGAGACCTAACAATCTTTGTAAGCCTTTAACAGGACATACCTTTCACAGGGTGGATCATGTTTCATGGTCAAAACATTGTAACCTTCATTGGATACGCTTTATTACTATAGTAGTGAAGATTTGTGAGTGTCATCCCCATCCTAGTTTTACCTTCTCACTTTGAGGGTTTCTAGGTAATCATATCTGGTGTTATATGTGTGAATGCTTACATGTTTACTTGATTTAGATGTATATGATTTACATATTATTTCAGTTTACTCATTGAAAGTATGAGATGGATGTGTGGTGAAATTTTTATGGGTCCAAGTTTAAACTACTGATTCACTATCACCGCCATCCCCACCCCACCCCCTTAGAAGTTTACTTTTCCTATTGTAATTCCAACATATTTCACTTGTGTTCAATATTTCACACATTTTTAGTATAATTAATCCAATGAAGAGATAGTTGATAGACCTGATTATCCTAAAAAGAAGATAGACGGAATTGATAGGATCTTAGGTAGTTGAATAATTAAAAGCACTAGAGGAAAGGATTAAAAAGAGTACTTGGTTCAGTGGAAGAATAAACCTATTGAAAATAATTCTTGGATAACATAAGCTAATTTGGATCTTTACAATACTTCTTAGAGTATCAAGGATTCTTGATGTGGACATCATCTCTTTATTTACTCTAGGTGTCTGGTGTAGTAGCATATTTTGGCAATATTGCATCAACCAAGATGATATTTCCTTTTATTGTTCATGCATCTTTTTTGAGGAATGGTAATTATTTTTCATGTTTTCTCCTTCCACGTGGTTATCTCCTCACTATGGACCTATCATGGATCATGTACCTAAGCTCTCAGAAAATAATTTTATCTTTTGTGGGAATTCTTCTTCTCTTTGTTTGAGGTGTGCTTATTTTCTAGTAGCTCAAGTAACATGCAGGATTGGCTTCAGTGAGGTTTTGTTTGACGTCAAGGTGTTCTATGCACTTGGGAACCTCTCCTTGGATCATGTGTGGACCTATATCTATCCTTGAGGAAGTTTATTTTCTTGTTTGAAAGGGGTCTCTAATTTCCCCTTTGGTGAAGGACTTATATTTTGTAATAATCTTTGTGAAAAACCAACTTGTGGTCTTGTTGGCTATATAATTAGGGATCTAGGATTAGGAGAAGTAAAATGAAGTTGGATAGAAGGAAAATACTAAGTTTTTTCTTTGTAAGCTTGAGCTCTTAAGCTCGTTGATCACAACTTGAACGTATATGGCTACAACCAGGTAAGCCTTATGTCTAGCATGTTGGATGAAAATTATCTCATCATTTCTACATGGATACTTCTAGAAATTCTTGTGGTTTCTCCAATTAGTTGTCTTTTGTGTGACTCTTGGTGAGGGCATCTTGGGAGGTGATTCTCAAAATGTCCTTCTTGTTAAGAGATTTGTCCAATCTATAAAGTTCCTTTTTAGAGTTGCAAACTCCACATTCCATGTGATCTTCATAGATTCTCCAACATGTATAAATTTGGATAAAGAATATGCAGCTACTTCTTCTCCATTTATGTCCATAGGTATAAATCTTTCATATGACTTCTTTGTATCCAATAATGTATTCAATTGTTTCTAAAGTAATTCTATCTTTGGTGTCAAGTATTTCCTAAATAGGTTGAATTTTTTCACTATTTTATTTTTAGCTCTCTTTAGCACATCTAGAGTGTCAAAGATAATGGTCACTCTCTTTTCTACCTCAATGATATTCAACTCATATTGTTGCACTTCTTTACCTATCTGAATTATCTTGGCTTCATTCTCTCTTATAGATTCATTGACATCTTCAATAAAAAGTGTACCCTTGTATATGTTGTATAGATTTTCTTTCATTTATCTATGCATTTTATAATATCCTTAATGCATGTATCAATAAATTAAATGTCATTCTTGATAATATTTTATACCTCATGAAATAGCTTTGCATCATGACCTATTTGAACTTTTAGTTTCATTGATTCTTCAAGTGATGTAAAATGACTACCAAATTCCTCAATAATCTTCCCCAAATTGTCTCCCATATTAGTGTCTTGAAGTTGAACAGTTGTGGATAATTCCTTTTCTAAATTGTCCAATGATCTCTAAAGTAACATTTTCTTTTCTCATTCTTCTTCCCTGATTTCTCAATTGCTTTAGAAAAAGAAAATGTTGATAGTTGCACAAAATTATTTTCATCTAAGTCTTCCTTCATCAATTTGGTGATGTCTCATGATAAACTATGACTTGCTAATAATGCTTGTAGTTTTGGAGTGGGTGTATTAGAAATAGCATTTCCCTTGTCAACTACTCTTGGAGGTGTGTGCACTATGTTTTGTGTCTCATATCCTTTCCCATGTCCTACACTAGAATATGATATAACTCCTTGTGTAGAGTCAGTAACAATGGGAAATGAAGATCCTTATTCATTTCCACATATGGCATTGTATCCTTATTCTTGACCTCATTTTTTTTTTTTATCATGGTGTTCATATATTCTCTGATTTTCTATAGTCACTTCCTATTGTTTGTCTTTTGGCTCAACTTTCTCTCTATCACCTGTCTCTATTTGCTAACTAGATTTTTCTTCTTTCTTGGTTTCATGGTTTTTTGCTTCTTGATCTTGATCAATGTCATCACCTTTTATGTCCTCTATCATATCAACGCCTTAAGACATAGTATTTCCAATTTCTTCCAAATTGCCAATATCATCAAATATTAATTTGTACAAAATCTTGTGCCGCTATTTTAGGGGTTGCATCTAGAGTAACTAGTACTTATGCAATACATGCATTTGGCTTCCTTACTCAAAAATTGTTCAGTCATCTTGTCATAACTACTTAGAACTTTTGGTTCATAATAGTGATTCCACTTATTTCTTCTTTGTCTTTAGTGCATTAGAATCTTTAAGAATTTGATGTAATGCACTTTCTATTTCCTCTTGAATTTTAACATAATGTCCTTCCATTAGTTCAATTTTCCTCAACTTTATTCTCAATAGTGACTAAACAAATATTCAAGTACATTCTTTAAGTATTCATAACTTATCAAAGTATATAATTTACTAATTGTGTCCTCTCTCTCATCATTTTATCCTTCTCAATAGCTCTCAATCTTCTCTCTTCCAATTTCTCAAAAAGATGTTCTTGTATACTCCCTTTAAGTTCAATGATATTATTGGAAATTTGTTCAGTGCTCTCCTTGGGATTTGTGACATGGGCTTAACTGCCTCATGTGTACTATTAGTTGAGTGGTTGTATCGAGCATTGATAGATCGGTATTTTGGTGCAACGAAAACCCCACTCTAACAAGTGGTATCAGAGCTTGGTCATAGGTTTGAATCCTCAAACCCTCGAGTAACGCTAAGGGGGAGATTGTTGGAAATTTATTCAGCACTTCCCTCAAGATTCATGACAAGGGCTTAATTGCCTCCTGTATACTATAAGTTGAGTGGTTATATTGGGCATTGACATATAGGTCTTTTGGTGCAACGACAACCCCACTCTAGCAAATATTTCTCTTTTTAAAATTTCAATAGATGTTTCACAATTGCATTTTCAAGTTGTCTCTACTCATTTTTATTATATCTCCACTAGTATTTATGTACTTGGATAATATTTCCATTAAGCTGAGTTCTATCTCTAGTTTTCATTAACTTGGGTTTCCAATTCTTTCTTTTTGTTGCTAGGTCCAATTGTTTTTCTTCAACTTGATTACCATCTTTATGTTTTGTGACCTCTTCTCTCTTCCAATTTCTCAAAATAATGTTCTAGTTCACTACCTTTAAGTTCTATGATATTTCTCTTAAAATTTTCAATAGATGTTTCACAATTGCATTTTCAAGTTGTCTCTACTCATTTTCATTATATCTCTAGCAGAACTAATGTACTTGGACAATATTTCCATTAAATTGAGTTCTTTCTCTAGTTTCAATTAACTTGGGTTTCCAATTCTTTCTTTTTATTGCTAGGTCCAATTGTTTTTCTTCAACTTGATCTCCATCTTTATGTTTTGTGACCTCTTCCTCTTTCTCTTATTCTTCTTCTACTTCTTGTTCCTTTTTACTCTTTCTCTTAATATTCAAATTTAGCTTGTCAAAGTTGGGTCCATGAGATCTTTCTTTCTATCTTGTAGCTTTCTTGGGTTCTCCAGTCTTCACTTCTTGTATTGTAGTCCTTTTAGGCTCATCTTCCTTCTTAATTGTGGGTGAAGTTCTTGTTGATCTTCTTGGAGTCACATATCTATGGTATAACCTATACATTAGTAATTTCAATATCATCCATTTCCTTATTCTCTCTCTCTCTCTTTATTGTTGCTTGTGAATTAGTCCCTTTTGTGATAGGCTCTTGTGTTTGCTTTCTACTAGATGGTTCAAGTTTATCCTTTCATTGCATCTCACTAACTCTCTTCTTAACATCCTGGCATTCCTCCTTTCTCATGCCTTGCTCCTTTAAAGTATCCTCAACCATTTTTTCTACTTTTCTTTTTCTAGCTCCACTATATAGTTGTTCCCTCACTTTTCTAGACTTTGCTTTGTATATGCCTCAGCTAGGACATATTATTTCTTTCCTTGAATCTAATATTATTTTTGCATATCCTTCAAACATATTTTTTTTAGCGTCATATCCCATATTATGGATAAATACTTCTCTTAGTTCTACTACTTCCATGCAAGTGTAATCAATCTCAACCATAAAGCATATTGTTTCCTCATACTTCACTACTATTGACCTTGGTATTTTGACTCGTTTCTTTATTTCCATCTAAAATGCCTTAACCATTCCAAATATATTTTTTATGATCATAGACTTGGGTTTTCTATTATAATAATTAGTTATTACATTCATGGTGCATCTTCTAGTAGTCCATTCAATATGTGGCATGTGAGGAAATTCATGTGGAGCATGGAAAAATGGATATATGACTAAAGATCTAAATTTGAAAGGTGTATACTTGTCTTTCTTAATCCTCTTTATATTCTCAAGAAATTGTTGCTTCAATATTTTACATGCATTGATCTCTTCTCTATCTATAACCATTTTGTATGCAATATGAATGAATCTTGTTGAAAGAGAGTTAGGTCTAGAATTGTAATTTATCATATAACCCATGATCTTGTTGACAAATTGCACATTTGTTTGTCTGATATTTGATAAGTTCATTCCTCTCCTATCCCATTTAGCATCTGTGTTTTTCCTCTACTTCTTTCTTAACAAGTTTCTTAGTAATTGGTACAATTTCATTGTTGCTAAGTTGAGTCACCTTGTTAATTAGCTCATATGTGATCATAACATGTTGATCATCCATCCACATCATATTATCATGAATTATTCTTAGAATTATCCTAGTGCATTTTGGTTCATTGAATTCCTCATAAAGACATGTATTGTAGAATGTTGAATTGACCTAACTGCTCAAACCCTTCCTTAAATGATTTATCATTATTATAAACCTTTTCTAAATTTTTATATATGTCACAATCACAATAGGCTCAAACTTGCAATGGATATAAGCCATAATATCATCTACATGAAGCCCTCCTTTAGGGGTTTGCAAGAATGCTCCCACAAAATCATCTCTAGTTGATATAAAAAAATATTTCTTAAATTTATATCTAGGTCATTCCTTAATATTATAGACTTTTAGTGTATCCATTATCTTCTAACCTTAAACTAACTCATTTTTAGTGCTAATAACAACCTCACATAATTGTTAAATACATTTGGTCATTACGTGTTAGAGCATTAGCTAAATTTTCTTCCAAACACTCCAAATCACCTTCTAATTTCTCTTTTAGCTCCTTGCACTTAATATTTTTCTCAAATGATGATGAATTCTTACTTAACCCTTAAATCCTTCAAAAATTCAATCTATATTAATTGTGTTTAGTACATTTACCAAAAAAACATCATACTTACAATACCCTTCAAATTTTTAGCGCCCTTCCTTACCTCCATATTAGGTTATGTGAACTTAGATACAAATTCATCTACATCATTCCATGTTATAGCTAACTATGCAGAAATTATTTCCATCATTCACGGGTCTAGAAAATTTTTCTTGAGATATCCCCTATTTGAGCTAAAGAATGATAATTCAAGAAGATTTAGAAGGTTTAGTTCTTGGCACTACTTTCACTTTGTTCTCTGAAGTTTCCATTGAACTTTCCTTGCATATCTTGGTGCTCATTGAAGTCCCTTCACAAATGTCTTTTCAATGTTTTCTACATTTGTTCTATTCACATTCGCATTCCTTCTTCCAGTGTTCACATTCCTTCTCATATTAGGTTATCTCATGATGTTACTGAATTCATTAAATCTACACAATCCTATTATGTCCTAAATTATTGCAAATATGACATGATACAATTTTATTCCCATACCTTGGTCCAAACTAATTGATTTGTAATCTGCAGTCTCTAGCAATATGTCGAAAGTTATTGTATTTATAACACATAACTCCATTGTTAATAATGTTGTCCACTCTCAAAGGTCTACCATCTTCCAATTTAGTCCTTTCATTCATCCCCATGTTTGATCTCTAATTAGGCTTCTTGCATTCATTTTATTTATGTCCATAAAGAAAGAAATAGTAACAATAACCAATAAAAGATTTAGCATTAAGGCTACCTCTACAATATTTCTTCAAGTGTCCAAATTTGTTGCATGTAAAGCATCTTCCATTGGATTATCTTCTCTGATCTATAGGTTTCTCAAATTGATTCACTTTTTTCCTTCCTTGATTTGATGTTTGATTAGGCTTCTATACAAGTTCTTGTTCATATGTGACCTAAGAATGCTTTGATGATCCTCCTCCAATGTAACCAATCATTTTCATATCTCCTACAAGATTTTGTGTCATGATTTCTCATCAATCTTTTGTGTTCTTGCATACAACTTCTCAAGATGTTTCTTGGTTTGTACAAGTTCTCCTTTTACTATGCAATTATATTTCTCAATTTTAGAAAACTTAAATTTAGAATCCTCAAGTTCAAATGTTACCTTTGAAAGTTGTGGTCTCAAGGTCATGCCTTATAATCTCATTCTTTTTCTTAAGCTTGGTAGCTGATTCACAATCCATGATCTAGTTAGGTGGTTCCTTTCTCTTCAATCTTGAATTCTCAATTTGATTTTTTAGCTTCTAAATGAAGTATTGTTTGTCTCTAAGCTTGGTCATCAATCTATTCCTTTCATCATTAGTACGATCTAATTCCTCAAGATATGCTTCAAGGTTTTTTTCGAAATGTATTGAATCCATAGTGAACTCCCTCAAGGTGTTAGGCTATTTCAGAGTAATTATACTCTGATACCAATTTTTAGAAATAGGGAATACTAAGAGGGGGGGCGAATCAATATTCTGCAACATTTTTCCCAACTATGGATATTAATTATCAACCTTAAACTTGCATAAATGTTTAAACTAAAAAGTAATAATAAGCACAACATAAAGAAACTCATAACATATTTTTATAACTAGGGAAACCCTAGCCAAGGGAAAACCCCAATGGGGATGGTACCCATAAAGTGATCCACTGATTGAAAGTACCTTGTGAAAGGTGCTGACCCTGTTAGGAATCTAATTACATACATATAGTCATATGTCCTTGTTACAGGACTAGACATTGTTAGAAGCCTTGGCCCTATTACAAGTTTTAATCACAAAAATGGGTTAGCTCATTGCTCTTTACAATAATATACAACTTTACACATAGTACAGAGAAATACCAAAACCTTGACTATGTTGATATCTTCAATATCTAATTAGTCCTTTGTAGTTTATTGCATCACTGTTTAAAATGTCATCCCTCCAATTTGCAGCCTTGTATCTGCTCCATTTAAAGCTCATTGCATCCAACAATCTAACTATGCACTCTACTCCTCCTTAATAGTTATTTAATTTTCTTCACTGAAAAATATCAAACTTAACTTCATCTTTAAGAGGCCTTATCCTGACATAATGTTTCCATTAATGACAAATCCTATCAACTTACCTTAGCCAAATTGCCAATAGATTCACACCCTATCCAGATGCTAATTCTTAATGTTGGAGAGTTTTCTTGATAATTTGATCTTGCTTTGTCTTTCCAACTATAAACAACATTATATCATCAAGAAATTATTGATGTATAATTTCATACATTCAATTGATAATTTTCTTTCCATTAATCATTCCCTCCAAGTTGTCCTAAATTTTATTCCTAAGACCTCCACCATAATGATAAATAGAAAGAGGCAAAAGGGATCTCCTTGTTGTCCATGTGACATATCAAAGTGTCCCTTCAAAGATCCATTGACAAAAAATGATCTAATTTGAGGCTAGAGATATACTAGAAGACCTAGTTTATCCATTGCTTGCAAAATCCAAAAGCCTCTAAACACTTACATAGAAATATCTAGTCAACTATCTCATATATCTCTATGATGTCAAAATTAGTTAGCATACATGGGGCTTTGTTGGATTGTATTGTTTCTTGGGTGATTATTATCCAATCTAAGATTGATCTACCTATAAAAAAACCTTTATTTTTCTTAAATAATGGATGGAACAAAGAGTTTCAATCTATTATTCATTTATTTATGTTGTGTTCCAAAGTGAAAATGGTCTAAATTCATCCAAAATTTCAGCATTCTCCTTTTTGAGAATGAGAGCTATGAATGTATTGTTGATTTCTCTAAGAATTCTTCCCAAAATTCTTAGTGTTTATAAGACATCCACTAATTATTCTTCAATAGGAAAGCTATATGAACTTGGCACCTTACCTAGATGAAGTTGAATCAAAGAAATTCCAACTTCTTCTTTAATGAACTTCTTGGTCAATATTATATTGTATTACTCTTTCACTATCCTCTATATAGTGTTGAAAAAATCTTATTAACTTCTCCAATCCAAACCCTCCCAAATTATCAAAATGGATTATAAGTATGAAACAATAAACTTTGCAATTTCCTCTAGGATTTCAATTTTTATTCCATCTTTTAAATTTTACTAATTCTATATATATCCCTTCTCTACTTAGTAGTTACGATTCAAGAATTTTGAGTTTTTGTCTCCCTTTTCCAACCAAGGTTCCCTAGACATTTGTCTCTATAATGTTTCCTCCTTTATTAGGATATCTTCATGTCTTTTCAAATCTAGCTTTTTCTAATTGAAGTATTTCTCTTAACCTATCCCATCCTTTATCACCTGAAGATTTAGTGCTTCCATCTTATCTAATTCTTTTTCAACAAGGATATCCATAAAACTTTCTCTTTTCCACTAACATTTTTTATTTGTTGGATTCTTATTCTTGTGTGAAGTAATATATTTTTAGAACCTAAGAAATATTTTACATCCCACCACTTCTCTATAATATTAAAGAAATTTTCATCCTTCATCCACATTATTTCAAATTTGAAAGGACATCCTCTTGGTTCCTTGTCTCCTATTATTTATAATTTGTTTGGGAAATTATCAAATAGAACTAGGAAGAATGGGAGCATTAAGACCATAGTGGAATGTTGATAGATTCTCTTGAAAGAACAAATTGTCTAGTTTTTCTCCAATATGGTTAAATCCAAGCCTCCTATTATTTGATATGAATGTCACTTCCCCTATTTTGACTTCCATTAAGCTACTTCCTCTTACCCAATCCATAGAATCTAATTCTCATTAGATAGCTCTTTGCATGCCTCCTCTTTTATCAATTAGTTGCAAGATTGAACTAAAATATACTTCTATTATATATTTTGGGGTGAAAGAGGCAAGAAAGTGATTGAGTTCATCTGAGAATGTTATCTATTTTTTTATATAAGGCCACAAACATTTATTAGTTTGAAGTTTAGGTTGGCAACCAAACTTTTAATGTTTCCACCTATTCAATTGCTTCAATTATCCAATTTCTCAAAGACTATTTCTCTTGGTTTTTAGAGGATGGAAAGAGGTCTTGAATCCCCATTTGATTGAATCCATTCTACTCTCCATAGACCCAAAAAAAATTTAATGACTTTGTTTCTTGATTGAACAACTTTGTTTCTTGTGGCATATAATATCAACCTTTGAAGATGAGATTCAACACTTAACCAAGTTCTTTCTGTTAGAGGCATTTCATATCCTAACATTTACACATTATGAGCTTCATGGGTCTTAGGGAAGGGTGTTTCCCTTCCCTAATTTTAGTAATGCAATGATTTTGGGTTGTTCCCCTACTTTACTAACTTTGGATATCAATTCTGATATGAAATTCTTGTGCTTTATTTTTCCTCACAATTTCCCATAATTTTGTTATTCCTTACACTCCATATTTTCATACAAGTTGTTATTTTCTCCTTTCTTCTCTTCATCATCTTCATAACATTCCCCATTTCTAAAAAAGTGTTTCTCGATCAACCTCCTCCATTTCTTATATACTTTAAATATTCTTAATGACATTATATTTTTTATAATAATTTCTTCACTTTCTATTTGTAGGGAAGGAGATATGCCAAATAATTTAATTTACTCCCTCGAAATCCACTCCTTTATCTCTTTGTGGATCGTCCTTTGTTCTTGGAGTTTCTTTCTATGAGTGATTTTCAATCCTAGATCCCTTCTCCTAGGGGATATATATGTATTTCTAAAAGCATTATTCAATTGTGTTGATTTCCCTTTCTTTTCTTGAGTTCGTATCCTTTTCCTATTTCTCAAGTCTCGGATTCTCAATTCTCCTGTCAATTTATTTTTGAAGCACCTTTGATTGCATCTTGAGGAAATTTATTTCCTCATCACTTAAAGTTTATTTTCTTTTTCTTGGTCCTTATCTTCTTGAATCTTCTTTCTAGGTAATTCAATATTATCCCTATCTACTTCTAGGGGACCTAACATAGATTATATTATTTCCCCTTCCTCCAATTCTTCATTTGATTCCTTTTCTGGAACCTTTTAATCAAACATCATTTGTTTTCCTTTGAGATATGATGTAAGGACCCTTCATGTTTCTGTCATGTCCCCTTTTCAAATAATTAAAAAATAATAATCTTTGCTAAGGCAAGCAGGCCCAAGAAAGTGAAGTTTCGGAAAAAGGGGGTTAATCTTTGGAAACCGTTGGACTAATAAATGAAAATTATTATTAAAATATGTTTCATTAACCTCTCTTGGACATGAGTTACGGTTATGCCCTCTTTTAAGGGGTTTGGAGGCATTTTGGGCAGATGCCAGAACTTGGTTTTTGCTCATTTCTTTGTTGTTCTTCAGAGGCTACCAAACCTGTGGAGAAGGAGACCCAAGAACGGGAGTTTGCAGGTTTCCAGGAAGGCTAAGAATGGGAGTTTGAAGCCATTCCATGTGCATGCTCACACAAAGTTTGCCTTTGTGCTGAACAGTGCAGATTTGTGAGTTTTTGGGTGTGTTTTTTGTACGAGTTTGGTGTTTTCAGTTGAGTATTTCATATTAGTTTGGGTCGCTGCTGTATTTCAGAATTTAAGGTGTTAAAATAGAGCTGAATATATGTATTGGGACGTGATTAAACTTCTAAGATAGATTATTAGTGTTTTTGTGGTGTTTCCGGGCATATTTTGTGCTATTTCGGGAGCTCGATGAGCATAGTTTTTGTCCTACATTTTTGAGCTGTTGTGTAAAGGCTATACGGATCTGGAAATGTCAATTTGTAGGCTGTTATGCTGCTGAAATTTTTGTAAAAATTTCCATTTTCAGATTTATTAATAATTTGTGAAGTTGTGAAGCTTTTGGCACTATTTTCAACATACCCGATTTGGGGTTTCTTGAGAAATTTGGTGGATCTTTGGAATATTAGTTATTTGATTTTAAAGATCTGATTTGAGGCTTGAAATATCATACAAAATCAGAAAAGGGACATTTCAGTGGTATTAGAGCCATGATCTTGTCACCCTGAGGGTTTGTAGAAGTTGCATGTCAGTTCTGACAACTACCCAGATCTTGCATTTCAGTTTTTAGAACTACCCAAATCTTGCATGTCATAATTTATGGTTGCATGTTGCTTCTAATCAATTGCATGTCAAAATTTATGGTTGCGTGCTACTTCTAACCATTTAAATGTTAGTTCTTGGTGAATTTGGTGGTTGTAGAAGTTTGCATGTCAGTTTTGACAACTACACAGATCTTGCATGTCAGTTTTGACAACTACCCAGATCTTGCATTTTTGACAACTACCCAGATCTTGCATGTCATAATTGATGATTGCATGTTGCTTCTAATCGGCTGCATGAAAAAATTTATGGTTGCATGCTACTTCTAATCATTTGCATGTTAGTTCTTGGTGAATTTGGTGGTTGCATGTTGCTTCTAATCAGTTGCATGTTGAAATCTATGGTTGCATGCTACTTCTAATCATTTGCATGTTAGTTCTTGGTGTTTGAAGAAGTTATATCCTATTGGGGTTACACTCTACTTTATCCATAATGGATAGGTATAGTACAGAGTCTCAGAGGACACGATCTTGGACAATTGATATCCAAAGTCAAAACAGTAGAAAGGATGGTTATTTAGACATTCGAGATAAACTTATGAAAATAAGCCATGACATGTCTGAATAGTTGATTGAGCACCAACGTATAATGAATGACATGTTGTCCGACCCAGCTAAGGTGGATAAGTTGACTGGATTTCTATTTGGCAGATTTTCTCACAGGGTAGATGACATAATTACCAAGAACTTGCATGAGGAGTTTGAGAAACTAGCTGATAGCCAGGTAGAGGTCTCAGATTCTACTTTGCCACAGGAGGTGGTGGGAAAGGATATTACACAGATTGATAGTAATGGTCAACTTGATACTCAAATTGAGACAATTGTTTACAGGTCGTCAAAGGGTGATGCCACAAGTATTCAGGATGGTATAGATACAATAGGCAGTGACTACAGTGTAGTGGGTTCAGATGATGATTATGAGGATGTTGTTGTGTAGGATGGTGAGATACCTGGTAGAGATGAGCAAACATTGAGCATTCATGATTTTGTTGAGAAAGAGTACCAGGCACAGTTAGATGCTTCACCACATGAGGTTGAGGTTGGTAGTACTTCACATGATTTGTCCAGCCAGCTAAAGGTGAACAAAGATAGTATTCTGACTTCATTATCTCATCATGACAAGTATGTGGAGTTAGTTGGTATCGGTCATATTACTTAGGTGAGGAGTTTGCTTGAGTTACCAGTTGATTCTAGTTTACGGATATGGACTCAAGATTGTTATATTGGCATTTGGGATTCAGTTGACTAGAGATCTTTAGCACTTTTTGGTAGCAGTGTTTGTTTGGGTGCTATCATGGATTTGATTAGCAGATTACATGGTGTTGTCTTTTCTTGTGCCAGTATCTTGTCTGATGTTGGTATTAGTTTTTATACACCGATGTTGGGCTTTGTTCATATATCCAGTCGACCATACTTGCTGGAATGTGTTGATGATCTTTCATATTTGGCAGTGTGTACAGATGAGTCCCAAGATCATATCGGCATTGATGACATCCAGGAGGATGTAGTGGGCAATTTTGAAAACTTAGTTTCCTTGGGTACAGAGGAGTTGGATAGCAGTGCTAATGTTTTTGATACTCCATATGTTGATATGAGCTTTAGATTTGATTCACAGGATATGGATTCTAATACTCTAGAGACTAGTAACTTTGATTATACTCCTTTAGATAGTGCATCAGAGGAGGTTTGTAGGAGATAGTCAAGCCAGTGCCATCATGTGTCTAATCAGTTGAGAGTTAGTGACCGAGACATTACTATCACTTGCCAACATTTTGATGCTGCTCGTCATTTGTTAGTAGTTTATGGATGGGGTTCTCCTACTAGTGATGAGCAGGAAGGAAGTTATCTTTCCTTGATAGAGATCCACTCTTTATGGGAGGCTATTCGGATTTTGAGACACAGTTATATGCAGTTGGTAGCCGACAGAGATTACCTTATGGAGTGGGGCAGTACAGCATATGATGCATTGTTGGCCAAGGAAGATGAGGTGAGTGAGCTTACTGAGCAGCTTGAGGTGACTTCTGAGATTCTTGAGAGTACATAGTTGGCTTTCAAGGAGTCACAGTTTCATTTGGCTAAGGTGACCATGGAGTTAGAGCGACTACAGTCTTTACCTGATTCTATACAGTCACAAGCTATGGTGTTTGGTGATCTGAGGATGTCCATGGCCGAGATTGTCAGAGATAGTGGAGATGGGGATGCATCCATCCTTGATACTAACATTGGCATATCAGGTTCATTCCCACTAGAGTCAAGTTTAGTTGAGTTGGGTGTTGTAGCAAATTATTGTATGCCTAACAGGGTGGTGGCCTCTAGTACTGAAGGCACGGAGACTGGAGATGTATCAAAGATCATGTGTGATGTTGGTGAGTCGGCAGTTGGCATGGTTCCTACTAGTAATACTACTCCATTGGTGATATCTTCAGAGGTAGAAGTTAGTTCCAACATGGTTAATGATCAATTGTAGTTAGTTTCATCTGGATTACAATCTGAGCCACTGACTGAGATTGGTGCATTCTATCGACATTACACTATGAGGTACACTCATCAATTTACCTTTGATGACCATGTTGATGAGATGATGATACAAAGATGTACTTTAGTTCCTAGTGCTTGTCATCAGTTATGGGATAGTTTGACACCTCAGGATGAGGGTTGTGATGGGCATGACATGGTGATAGGTTCTACAGTTGACAGCTTGATGATACATGACTTAGAGCAGGAGTTTCAGAGTGATGCTTCAGCGGGTGTTGTTATTGATTCTACTCCTTTGGCTATGACATCTCCTGACTTAGCTGGTGATCAGTCACAGTGGGTTGTATCACTTGTTCATGGTGAGTTGTTGACTAAGGTTGGTTTTTTTTATCAACATTATATTGCAAGGTATGTACATCAGTTAGCATTTGATCCTTGTGTTGAGGAGTTGATGGCAGGAAAATTTGGTTTGGGTTCCAATTCTTGCTATTTATCTTGTGATGGCTTTTCACCATTAGGGGTGCATGGTAGTTATGGTTATGAGATAGTGGTCAGTGATCTACAGAGTTGTGTTGACTATAAGCATTGTATAGTGTGTGGATTCTCCATACTTGGTACAGTTTCATTCGGGAGCATTCACCATTGTTGCAGAGTTGGATTGTACATTTCGTATAGGCCAGTGGAATGCATTGATGGTATTTACTGTGTTGGTAGTCCACTTTACTTGGGTTTTGATGTTCTAAGAGTTTGTGTCTCATGGGTTTCTGACTATGGAAGTTGTGATTTTGGAGTTTGGTGGAGCTATAATTGTCTGTTTGATTATGGATTCCTCTTGGTCATATTGCAGAGGATATTGCAGGAGCCTGTGTTAATTGGTAGTAGTATAATTCATGACTACATTTGGGATCCAGGTGGATTGATTAGTTTATTGTTCAGCCATTGCTTGAGGACAAGAAATGTTTGGGAGGGGAGGACTTGTCATGTCCCCTTTTCAAATAATTAAAAAATAATAATCTTTGCTAAGGCAGGCAGGCCCAAGAAAGTGAAGTTTCGGAAAAAGGGGGTTAATCTTTGGAAACCGTTGGACTAATAAATGAAAATTATTATTAAAATATGTTTCATTAACCTCTCTTGGACGTGAGTTATGGTTATGCCCTCTTTTAAGGGGTTTGGAGGCATTTTGGGCGGATGCCAGAACTTGATTTTTGCTCATTTCTTTGTTGTTCTTCAGAGGCTGCCAAACCTGTGGAGAAGGAGACCCAAGAACGGGAGTTTGCAGGTTTTCAGGAAGGCTAAGAATGGGAGTTTGAAGCCATTCCATGTGCATGCTCATACAGAGTTTGCCTTTGTGCTGAACAGTGCAGATTTGTGGGTTTTTTGGTGTGTTTTTTGTACGAGTTTGGTGTTTTCAGTTGAGTATTTCATATCAGTTTGGGTTGCTGCTGTATTTCAGAATTTAAGGTGTTAAAATAGAGCTGAATATATGTATTGGGACGTGATTAAACTTCTGAGATAGATTATTAGTGTTTTTGTGGTGTTTTCGGGCATATTTTGTGCTATTTCGGGAGCCCGATGAGCATAGTTTTTGTCCTACATTTTTGAGCTGTTGTGTAAAGGCTATACGGATCTGGAAATGTCAATTTGTAGGCTGTTATGCTGCTGAAATTTCTGTAAAAATGTCCATTTTCAGATTTATTAATAATTTGTGAAGTTGTGAAGCTTTTGGCACTATTTTCAGCATACCCGATTTGGGGTTTCTTGAGAAATTTGGTGGATCTTTGGAATATTAGTTGTTTGATTTTAAAGATCTGATTTGAGGCTTGAAATATCATACAAAATCAGAAAAGGGACATTTCAGTTTCTTTGTTATGCTCCATGTTCCATTTGAGCAACTAGTTGTGAACTAACCCTAAAACACACCTCCCTTCTCTTTCTTTTAGATCAATCTCAATTTTGTGGTTCCATTTGCTCTACGTTGTTAGTATTACCAAGTTGTTTAACCACCTAAAATCACAATCCAAATCTATTGGTATTCTGGCGTCTACTTTTGTTTCCTTTAAATTTGTCCTTTATACCTCTATCTAAGACCCCAATGTCACTCCTATCATCTCTAAGGCTCCTATATTCCAATAAGCTATGGTAAATTCCTTAGTTTGACCCATTTTGGTAAATAATTTACCTTACGGATTAGATTATTGAAGTTTGGTTCATAATCTACTCCATAAACATAAAGACCCTCATAGAATATTGGTTTCTCGTATAGTAACTCTTTGTCATAAATTTATTGACACAATCTATAAGGAAAGCATCATTTTCAAGAGCTCTTGCACTTACCCATTCTTCATAGTGTGATGTCCACTAGTTGATGATTTTATGTCTAGTATTTCCCTATGGTCAATTTCCTTGAGATGTTTGACAATTGGATTTTTATATGGTGGGGAGAGTCATTCCTTATTTTATCTATTTTATCCAAGTGACTCTTCTTGAAGGATTATATAGCATATGGCGCTTTATTTATATAAATTACCTTTCCCTGAATCAAGGGCCACCAATTTCTTTCTCATCCATTCTACCCTAAGTTAATGACTCTTTTTTTTCCTTTCTACAAGTTTATCTGCATTTCTTAAGTCAAATGTGTGTTTTCTTCTCTAGTTTTTGCCGTAATTTGTGCATGCACTTCCCCTTTCCCTACTTCCTTCTCCTTTGTCATTTTTCTTTCATGTTATCTTCATGTCTATTTGTGGCCAACTAAATCCCAACAAAATAGTGTTTGCCACAATGGTGGTTTGTAATGGGGAGAAAAATTTGACTTGTTATGCTAGCAATATGATCTCGCTATTCCTAACTATAACAATAAAGTAACTTTTAAAATTAACACTATGAACTAACTCTTTAATTATTATTATTTATTAAGCTCAAGTAGAGTGGCTCACAATTTACCATTGTGTTGTAGACTCTTGCCTGTAGTTATTAAATATGATAAAACCAATTTTTGTGAAGTAAAATTAATCAATATTTATTTAAACATCTCAATTAAATTAATCAATCAAAAATATTATATTTCTACAATTCATGAAACTCTTTTCAAGATATTTATAAATTAAATTGTACCATAGTTTTTGTTTTTCCTTAAAATGGACTTATCCAAAAACAACTTTAAACTAAATTAATCAACCTCAACTCAATTAAAGTAACATTCAATCACTAAATTAATCTCTAATTTTAGGGTTACTTTATTTAAGAACAGATATTACTTAGATCAATAAATAAAATCTACTTTTACTGTGTTTTCTAATAGACCTTTTCCATAGCACGGAACATATTGATAGGTGTTCGACCGGTAAAAAATTATGCGCGTCTTTCGTACATGAAAATCAATGGAATATTAACTTACAGAATCTCCAAACCCGCTGGGCGCAGGGTTTTCTAGACATTCATGTTCGTTATCGTCGTCGGTTTCCAAATTTAACCCCATATATTAACCTAATCAAAGGAGAATCTGATCGGCTATAAAACATTGCATAATCATGCAAGGGCACATAAAATTTTTGGGTTTTCGATGAATTTTCCAGAAAGAGATACCCTTGGAATCCAGAGGGCAGCCATTGGTGAGTGTTTTTATAACTCTCGTGTGAAAAAGATAATGAGCGGCTCACCTGGTTCAGTTACAGAAAGAGAGAAATACAAGAGGAAATTAGTGAGAGTTTTAGCTGAATCCCCATTCATGCCGGACAGAAGAAAACGCCAGTTACTCAAAGAATGCAAGATTGAGATTATACCAGGCAAAACAGAGTACAAACTATTATACGATGCATTGATGGGCGATGAAGAGACATTCGAGAGATTGAAGCATTGGGTTGACAGCTCTTTTAAGAGCAAGAAGAAAAATTACATGGAACCCAAGGAAAGGCTGTCATATGACATTCATATAAATGTGGTTGATGGGCCAGCTGCAAGTAGTGAAGAAAGAAGGGTGAGTCGTGATGAAAGAGAAGGGATTCGCAAAGCTTTGGCGGAGCTTGAACCAGATGATGTACCAGAGCCTCAATTGAAAGCGCTTACCGATCTTGTATTACAATCTGGTGGTCAAGTCACTCCAGACGAGACGATTGAAGTTGATTTTGATAAAGTGAATGACGAAACTGTTTTGAAAATAGGAAGAATTCTAGCAGAGATCAAGTCTGCACCAACATCATAAAGGATGATAGGTCAGGATCGTACCCTAGATAAATTTGGGAAAATGAATATCTTTCAATTCAGGATCGTATCCTAAATAAATTTGGGAAAATGGATATCTTTCAATCCTTAAAATTGGACGAAGATATCCCTCAGTCCTTCAAATTCTCTGTGATGGCCTAGGTTACATACCTCTTGGCAGCCCTATTCCTAGGTCTGAATCTCCATAAAAAGAAAAGTTTATATAATCAAAGAGATTTTTGGATCTTTTGTTCTTAATAGTTTAATGGTTCTTCATAAGTTTATTAAAGATCAAGTATTGTTAAAATGGAAGTTATGTTGGTTAAATAAATGAATATTTGTATTATAAAAAAATTCAATTTTTGTACATTTATGAAAGATAGGTGGAAAATGTCACAATGATGTTCAGAATATCTATATTAATTTAAGTAAAAAATCTAAATAAGTATGTAGATAGATGTAAGATTATTAAGATAGATGGATGATAAGTGATATGATAAATACCTACTCGAATAGAAGAAGAATGATAGACTTGTGTGTGAAGAAAAAGATGTATAGTTGAATGATGGAAATGTAATGACATGGCATTAATGTATGTTGGAATTGATCAATATTTTTGTGGCATGTCATGGGTGGTACATTTAATTGTTGTTTGTAAGTTATTGTTACCTTCTTTGGTTCCACATTATACATTATTCATTGGCCTCTTATCCTTCTTCTTATTATGATTATAAGATATAAATAAAATATATAGAGAATATTTGGGCACAAAAAGGTTCAATTTTTCACTTGTGTGAACATAATCTATTTGATAAGGACTGCTAAGGGTTCTATTCAGTCTCTTGGGAGATAGGTTTTTGTGAACCATTCATTACTCACGAAACATGGGCCAATGAATTTGACTCAAAATGGAGTAGTACTAAGATGGATGACCTCACTGAAAGGCCCAATACTCCACCTTTGTGAGCATCACCTAAATGCAAATGAGTGCTATAATTTCTATTCATTCTCATAAGAAATAAGGTCTTCTGAATCACTACTCATGATATAAATTTCACTCAAAAAACTCCAAAGTTAAATCCCAATAACAGTATCATAATAGATCAAAGTGTACAAATTATGAATTAAATAGCTTTTGTACTGTTTCTACAAGAATCAGAAAACAACTCTAAATACTGATTTAAAACAAACAGAAGAAATCCTTCCAATAATAACAATTGTAACAGCGTAGATTCAACTTCCTAATACCCTAAAAGGAGATGTTATCATCCATAAAAGAAAGTGCTCTTCATAAACATTTACATCTGATTTTCATGTTTTAAAGAAAAGAGAATGTAATTAAAATATTTGAAATCTGTATATGCTCATTGCTAAACTATATAATTTAAAAATATGTCTATAAATTATCAGCATGCCAGTTTGAACTGTTGAAGCTTTTTCAACTTAGCTGCAACCCAAGTTCTTTATATCTCGTCATTTCTCTGTCCAATGACAGACATCAAGGCCAAGATGGAAGGAATTGAATACATAACAAATCTGCCCATTCTTCAAGCTCATAATGCAATTTCTTGTTTACTTTATTTGCAGTGTCGTCTGAACTTTGGATCATTTCACTCAATCACATTCCATGAAAAGCTAATTATTGAGCATGCCCAAATTCATGACAACGGCAACATAAGCATGCGACTATTTGATGCAGCTACCATACCGCTGCACACAGTCACCCCAATTATGTGAAATATAAAGTTCCCTTGGTATACTAAAACCAATGACATTTCTAAACGGAGGTAATATGTCACACTAAAATCAATCTGTTAAAAGTAAGGCTTATCAGTGCAGGCTCTTCCATGCACTTAGACTCCAGCAAGCAATGTCATTTCTCTCTTCAGGATAAGGAATGGCAAATGTATTGGGATGTTGAATCACATCATGATTGTAACAACATTTACATTCAACATAAAAACATTGGCAAAAGCAAAAAGGACATCCTCAGTGGCACAAAATCCAAACATTGAGACACTTTATAAGCCTGATTCTATGGATGTACTGGGACGGGAGCTTGATGACCCTGTCCTTTGGAACGAAGTGAGGTTGCCATTGACCTCAATCCATTAGTGATCTCTGTAAAATTAGGCCTTGCAGAAGGGTCAGCTGACCAACAACGCTCCATAAGTGACCTCCATGCAGGATCACATGAACTTGGAATAGGTGGGCGCAGTGTATTGTTGACTATACCTCCTGCAAAATCACAATGGCATATTGTGCTTAACAGTCAATATATTTGTTATATGTCTACACCAAATTCCATCTATATGCAATAAACAAAGCTCATGAAGCTCCCTGAACTAGGGTAAACACACTAATGAGCTAAAATGGATAGCATACCAATGATTGCTCCATAATGCATATTGGCATACGGCTCCTCTCCAGTAAGCAGCTCCCACATTACTATTCCAAATGAAAATACATCCACCTAAAACACAAAGCATTACTATTATGTGTGAAGAAATTTACTATGATCTCATACAAATGGAGAGAAGCATTTGGTCATCTCTACCTTTTCAGAAACCATATTGCTGCTGCCATTCAATAACTCAGGAGCCATCCATGGAAGGGTTCCCCGTACACCACCAGAAACTAGGGTCTGATGTTTAATTTTTGAAAGCCCTAAATCACCAACCTGCAGAAAATGGTATTGAGGTACAGGATTAGTTTTGTCATCATGAACTAAAATAATGGAGTATGCTCCAATCCAATAGGACAAAACAAAGACTAAAACTTCAATTGACTAGCTTAAAAATTTGACATGTCATGTCTCTGTTTGAAATAGGATTTAATAATAAATAAAAATTAAATGAGACTTTCGTTAAATAAAGAATAATAAGAGAGAATCTAATAAATAATTAATAATATATAAAAATATACATATAATAAGCATCTAACAAATAAAAATTTATAATTAAATGAATAATGATAATAAGATTGGTTAAAGTTTAGGGTGCGGTGTGTAAGAGACACACCCCAGCAACCCATCCCTTCATAATATATATAAGGATGTTCTTCATCAATTCAGAAAAAAGGAGGAACGGGGAAGGATTCCAGTCACTGATTTGAAGTGCCAGCAAAGACTGTCTGATAGTGCGCATTTATTGTAGAATTATCAAATATAGATGAATTAATGTATTGGCCATTATAATATATGAACTGGGATCATATGAAGAGCACAGCTACAGAATATCTATTGAATAATAGTCTTATGTTTGATATATCACATATGGGACAAGTACACAATAAGCATCATCAAGGAATGATCAAAGGTATCGTTTTTGTTTGATTCAACAACTGCTGCAAATATGTGGGGAGTGATTTGTTCTGGTCTTAATATACTGGCTCAAGCCGTCTGCAAGATCCCTGTGTTTCAAGTCCCACAGAGGTAGCACTATATGCTGGAGCAGAACATATTCATGCAAAGGAACCGCCAATCTGAAGGAGGGTGAAACAGAGGATGCAGATTAAAATAATTGAACACAAAAAATCAAGTGGAATACCAGACACATTAGTTACCCTTCAGTCTGAATATGCACTTAGCAATGATGATAAACTTGAATTTGAATATGAAACAGGGAACATGAATTTGCAGATGAACGGGTATACTTCTCGACCTGAGATCAGCAGTGACTTGAAAATTCAAAAGAAGTTTTTACTAAAATGGGTAGAAGAGGAAAATTTGATATTGAAAAGGATTAATGTGATATTTCATTCTTCGGCATTTAAAGGAAACTGGAGAGCTTTATAATCAAAATACTTGTTATAGAAGATATTGAAAAGAATAATATGAACGATCTTCAAAACCAAAGAACTACAAATTATAAGCAGGTAAGCCATAGAATCTGGCTCAGTTTGATGTCCAGACATAGTGCATCAAGGGTCAGGCTTAAGCTCAAACCCAAAGTTCCAGGAATGGTTGACACAGTATAGATGTATGTTCAGTAATAGCTTGAGTATGTGAATATAATCTGTATTTTCCTATTACTGTAACTTATAACCAGGGTTTGGAAGGGTTCGATAGATTTTTTAAAAGTAGGAAGGTGGAAATTTGACTGCTACAGCATATAAACTCATTCCAAAACCATTCAATGGGAATGGAGATGAAGAGAGGATATGTATATCTGAGACTGATTGTAAGAAAGTGATCAGACACAAATAAAATATACATATATACACAAATAGAATATATATATATTCTATTTGTGTCTGATCACTTTTATCAAGGTTGTATGGGTACTCGTACCCACACCCCTGGTAGTTGTACCCACGTACCCAAGTGCTGGATACACATATCCTAAGTACTGGGTACTCGGTGGAGAGCATCATAGCTAAGGACCTTGATTAAGATTTCTGATTTTTTTTGTGGTGTTTTGTTTGCGTATCAGCTGCTTGTTCATCAAGCTTAATTCAATACCTCATCAGTTTCAAACTTTGATACAAGATTGATTAACAATAAACTTTATCACTGTTCAAGTCAGAAGTTTATCATATACAATATGTCATTGTCATATGATTTATGATCTTCTTGTTCATGTTTAAAGTCTACCTTCTCTGTTATGCATCTAATGATTCATCATATACTATTATTACAAACATCTAGCAAATCTGAAACTGAAAACAATACATTACATTTGCAAACTTTATCACAGTTCTTGTTTTGAAAAACCATTGTCATGACTCATAATTTCAGATTTTCTATAAATATAAAAGTATAATTAAAAATAAAGTTTGACATACCCAAGTAAACCCGTCCCCTATTATGAAAAATAGTCGTACCCGTACCCCAAGTAGCCCCGTCCCCGTGCAACCTTGATATATATATATATATAGACACACACATCATTATTGCTGTCTTCTAGAAGGGGGCAATACATGAAATTATTCAATTTGATGCCAAATTGTAGAACAGTTGCCAAAGGAAACATGCATATTACAGGTGAAAGCCCACCGTAGCCAGTGATCAAACTGCAACCATTTTTACCTTGCATATAGGACGCTGAGCATCTCTCATGTTTACCAATAGGTTCTCGCATTTCAGGTCAAAGTGCACAATATTCTTGCCATGTAAATATTCCATTCCAAATGCAGCATCCATGGAAATTATTAGTCGCTTTCGCAGATCAATTACCCTGTATAAAAAGTAATATCTATTAGCATTTTTCGTCATGTAAGAGATCCAGCTCCTGTTGTTTGGAAGTGAAAGGTTAGGCTGTTCAAGGAACGCATATCAGACCTGTACCTATCCTTCCTTTGCAAGACCTGTTTGAGTGAGCCATTCACCATGTACTCTGTAACTGTTGCCAATGTCCCCCCCGGCCCATCTGGTACAACACCATAGAAGGCAACAACATTTGGATGATGCAATTGTGCAAGCATGTGAGCTTCCCTCCAGAAATCAGCCCTCTGAGAATTAAAAAACAGTCCATTTAGCCATACCCTTGACATCTGCACATTGTAATGGTTTAAGCAGACAGTGCAACTGTCCTGAGCTAAAAAGAATAGTTTTTCTTGAGGATTCTCACCAAACGCTCTTGCTCAGATGGTTTTCCCATGAAACAGCTATTTTTTATCCGTTTGATTGCCACATCTGTTCCCCTCCATTTGCCATGATATACTGTTCCAAAAGTGCCAGAACCAAGCTCCCGCAGTTCTTCGAGGTCGGCATATTTTATTGTCTAATCAAAAGGATGAGATTCTCATAATTACAACAAAAATATAGCAAACACTCATAGAATTGGATCAGAGCTCATAAGAGTATAAAATATCAACTAACCTGCAAGCCAAGATCACTAGCTTCTTTGATAACTATATCTGGTTCATCCATGCCTGATTCTATAGCCACAGGATCCTGCATATTTCAAAAGTTAACAAGGTTAATGCTGATTCTAATTGTGAAATATTTTGGCAGGAAGAATGATAACAAACTTACTGGTACCTCTAATATTGAATCTGAGATGGTAGCCATTTCATCTTCTGTCCCTTTTAAATGGTCTCTCTGAGAAGTATTTCCCTGTACGTTTTCACCTTTACTGGCTTGATCACATTCCTGCATCGACAGAGTTAGAGAACTACAAAGTGGTGGCTGAACAGATGCAGCAGGTAGATCCTTGCAAGCAATTTGCTCCTCTCCTCCAAGTTTATCTGCAATAGCTTAAGATCTCAGAAAGATTAAAATAGATATTGTCTTTTGCAAGATTTTAAATAGGAGTCCAAACAAGTATTCAAATCTCAAGAGGTGCAAAAAACACTTAATGAGAGATTGCTATTAGTACCTTCCACTTTAACATCTGACAAAGGCAAGGCTGGTGAAGATAGATCTTTACCAAATACATCCTTTATAGAGACCTCTTCCCGATAGGTTACCTTGTCTTCAACCTGAAGGCCAGTTGAAACAGAAATGTTGCTAATGGGAGAAAAATTGCTAGTAGTAATGGTCTGTGTACAAGAAGAGGATTCTGTAACCTTTCCAGTTGCCACATTTGAAGAAGAAACATCTTTCAGGAAGTCCATCATAGAATCATTTTCACTTTTCCCAACTGGTGATGTCACATCTCCATCCTTGACTCGACCAAGGGAGTTTCTATTTGAATTGATATCCCTTACTGCATGTCCACTATCATCATCAACTATCTGCTTTGCTGGAACCTGCAGCCCATATTGTGAACTCTCTGGCAATGTTACAGGCTCAGAAATAGGAATAGATTCTTTGTTTTTATTCGAAGACCTATTATTTGAAATGTCAACTGGAAGCATGAAAGACAGATGCCCACTGACATCAGCAGTTGTCATCTTGCCGAGTAATTGCTCCTGAGGCTGCTCAGCCATACAAATTAAATCACTAGGACTTTCATTATGCATAGCAGAGACAGGAATATTACTAGGCTCACTTATTTCACTTTTACTTACCAAAGGCGAAGTGTCCTGCAGTTTGACTTCCCCTAGCTCCAATGATTGTCTATGGACATTATGCAACATATCTACTTTCAGACAATCATCACCTCTGTTCTCATTCCACCACATTGTATTTATTTCAGAAGTGATAGACGGTTCACCTTCAGTATTAGGCACATAAGAATTCAAATTAACTTCTCTAAGTCTCTGCTCGATTGATTGATCAACACCAGATACTACAGATAATAAAGGAGTGGTATTCGACAACTGATCAGCCAGTACGGGCTCTTGTAAAGAATTTACTACTCTTACTTCTTGAATGTTGATTCCAGAACTTGGTACTGCAACTTCATTCATTATTGCAGTTCTCCTTGTTGCTTGCACTGGGTCTGGAAGAATGCCCAAAGCTTTCATGTCTCCCGCAGTAGGGATCTGTTTGAACTGATATGAAGTTGGTTCAAAAGATCCAACATTATCACTTTCTTCGTAAGTCTGATAAGAATCATTCAAACCTGAACTGGACAAACCATATGGGTCATCTGGAAGAAAAATCCCACTGGAAGTTGCACCAGGTTCTGTAAGATGCCTTCCTGATAAATCAATGCCACTCTCATCTTGTTCAGCTTCAGATTTTGCCATTCTCCCTGTTGAGGCAACATCAAAGTTCGGTTGCTGTGGAACATAATTACCTTCATCTTGTCTCTCATGGATATAAGGAGAAGATGGCTGTTGCACCATGTACTCCATTCCACTATGAGGAATTGCATAACCTTGTTGTCGGGAAATCACAGGCTGAAGGTGCCTTCTGTCAGTCATATCTTGATGATCTCCAGCAGAAATGACATTTTCATGCAAGAAACTTTCTCTAACATTTGAAGATGGTTGCCTTACTGACCCATTGGTGTGATGACTCTGAGATATCCCTTCATACAAGGAATGAAGTGACTTGGTACCTAGTTTCTGTGAAGCACCATCAGATTGTACAGTAGGCACCATTTGCTGTGGAAGTTTTTCTTCGGAATGAAACAGATGATCCTGATGCAGATCCTGCTGTCGAACAAATTGCTCATATCCTTGCCTTTGATACTGAGATGGAAGTGACATGGGATGAAGAGCTCTGATGGAAGGGTCATAATAATTATACCTTGTTCCATATGACGGCTGTTCCATAAGCGGAACATTTGGAGGGTGGTGCATCTGCAAGTGCTGTTGTCCAAACGACTGTTGATGTCCGATGAGGTGTGGTGATTGAGAAGCAGAAACTGGCTGCAGGCTGCCCATAGCAGAAGCCATATGGGCTTGGAGATGAGCAGCAGCAGGCTTGTCAGAATAAGAAACAGAGAACAAATCACTCTGCTGCTGTTGCTGTTCTTGTGCAGCATTCATGTATAGTCTCCCATCATGGATTAACTGCCAAGGGTTGCTTGGATGGGCCCCCTGAAGAGAATGCTGCTGAAATGGCTGCTGAGCAGGTCCACCCTCAGCATTAACATGTTGAATGTATCTGATATTTTGCGGACGTGAATCCATATGATGTTGCCAAAATGTGGAGGGTGCTGAATGCTGTGCAGCAGGAGGGTGTTGATCCAGAGAAGATAACAGCGTATCTGATCTACTATTCAACATGGAATGGGATACATCAAAATTCTCTTGCTGCCACTCTCTCCTAGACCCAGCATCCTTAATCTGAGGATCATTCTGAAAGGTGGCAACAGATGGCACAGGTCTCTTGTAATCTGGATCATGATAACCAGCCCCTCCATCTAGTTGTTGGAATGTAGAGTATGAATGACCGGCAACATTTGCTTGTTGTTCTGGGATAAAAAGTCCAGAACTAACCCCTAATCCAGACTGGTTGGAATGAGTGGGCACTGAGGAGAATACAGATGATGATGAAGCTGATGCTGTTAGGATAGGGAGTTTAGAAGTACCTTGCTTAGAAGAAACTGGTGAGCTTGGTGGTAGGGGACCTGAATTCACAGCATCCTGGGGCATTATTTTTATAGACAATGGCCCTGAAGCACCTCCCTGATCTGGCAGCATCGAGTTCAAATTATTTACAGCATCCAGACCAATCAAATTCTCCAAATTTAATGAAGATGCACTTGTCACATAGTCCTCATGTTTCCTGAAGCCTATCTCTGTTATCCCATTGACAGCATCTACATAACGCTGCTTTGATAATTTGTGATCATTCATTGAAGCGAGATGGGCTAGATCAGAATCAGATGAAGTAAAAAGAAAGAGTCTGAGCCTGGGTGATCCTTCGCCCGAACTTTCTAGAAGCCTCTTGTACTCATCCATCATATTCTCAAGATCCTCATCACAAGAAACAGAAACCAGAGCATCAAGATCCTCATTAGGCAGTTGATATTTCAGCATCACAACCAGATCATACACTTCCACCATCTTCTGCATGAGCTCCGAGTATCCAATACCCCTACTGACAGTGACAATTCGAGTCTCGCCACCTACATATCTTAAAGCACCATCGCTTGGCCTCGGCAAAATTTTGCCCCCAAAACTACACATGAGCTTCACCTTCTGAGAACCACCGGCATCATCTGTTGCCACCACTGAGGCTGAAGGATGAAGAAAGTCTGATTGGGGTACAGAGCCATCATCATAAATATAATCGTCATCAATCCCAATAGCAAAACCCTGTGATGCCCTGGGGTTCTCATTATTTAAGCCATGATAATCTCCCCCAAACTCTGCACTAAAATTGCCTCTCTCTGCTACATCGGAGATATTATTCCCTGATACGATTTGACCACCCATGCCCATCAATCCCCCCTCATAAGCATAACCCTGAATCCCCTCACTCTCAGGAATCTGGATTTTCCTCCCGCCACGCATCCAATACCCGCCAGGATTACTCTCAGTCCAGCCACCACCACTCAAGGGAGAAAACGCCATGGCAAACTCTTCCCCAGTCCTAACGCTGAGATCCACAGGGCGATACCTTTCGTTAAACCTAGAGCTGTTAACCATGGAAGAACCCATATCCTGAGAAGAAAAGGCCGGATCCCCGGCCATGGGTCTGGAAAAAATTCCCTCTTTAAATGGGGCTTTATTATAAACAGGCCCATCTGGTCCTATACCTAAACCTATTGATTTTTCCTCCATCACCTATTATACAAAAAAAAATTCAATCCATCCACACCCTTCTGAGAGTCTTTATTCATGAGAATTAGGGTAACAAAAATGAACACTGACAATTGGGTTCAGACCTTCTCAGCAATCAGTGACAACTAACACAAACCCACATGATAAAAGAGGCTTTGCTTGCAAGCTGGTTAAAACGATTCCAAAGTGTAAATTTTAATTATGGAAAAGTATCACACAAAAGTTATGCCATGACACATTCAACATGATCGTCGCCATTAATTTAGTGCTTTGAAACCTCACTAACACAAATCATCTTCTAGATACCTTATTGGTAAGCATAGTTTCACATTGGGGGTTTGATTATTCAGAAACTTTTTTTTCGCTTACCTGTTGTAATCTCCGGAGAAGAACAGATTTTTGAAATATTTTTTCACTGAAACATTTGGTGCAGTCCTCTTCTAGAGTCGCGAAGATGCAGCAGGCTGTCTGAGGTACTTCCTACCAAAATTTTATCTTAAGAGAAACAAGGCTGATGTACGACAACGTGGCGGGCCCAACAAGCATAGATTATGTTATTTAGCCTTTCCCGAAAGCGAAAATTGACATATTTTTCCAGATTTGTGAAGCGTTCTATGATTGAACGAGAAGAAATTAGGTAGTGAGGATTGGAAAGATCTAAGAATGCGCATCCTGCAATTCTTCGCTTCGTTTTAATCTAAACCTAGATTCCTATGTAATTAGCGTGTTAAATAATATACTCTATTTTTTGGTTGGTTTGTTTTTTTAACGTTGATGATTATAAAAATAATACAAATGAGCAGACTGTAATTTTCAGACATTATGTTTCTACAATCCTGTGTATGTAATTATATTGTTTAGGAATTTTGTTGTGTGTGTTTTTTAATCAATATTTTGGAATATATTATGTGGTCTATTATTAGGATGTTAAAGAGCAAAACTAAGTTGCCTCTGTGATCTATTGTTAGGATGTTATAGAGTAAATAGAATGCTTTGACAAACAAAATGTTTTAACAATCTGATTAGATACAGACAATTTAATTTGTTTTTATAGATTTGTTTACATTTAGATACTATTGTAGAGGGGAATTATGGGAATCAAAAAGTAACAACATGCAATTATTGATTTGATAAGCAAAATTAGATTTTCAGAGGAAAGAATGGTGTTGTTTTGTGTGAGAATAACTTTGTGTGATCTATTGTTAAGATGTTATAGGGTAAATAGAATGCTTTAACAAACAAAATATTTTAACAATTTGATTAGATACAGACAATTTAATTTGTTTTTATAGATTTGTTTATATTCAGATATTATTATAGAGGGGAATTATGGGAATCGAAAAGTAACAACATGCAATTATTGATTTGATAAGCAAAATTAGATTTTTAGAGGAAAGAATGGTGTTATTTTGTGTGGGAATAACTGTGTCATAAAACTTTATCATTCTATGAGTGCAATCTATATGGAGTGTAACAACTTAAAAACTTCACTTATATAGATACAACAAAATATAAATATTTTCTATTTAGTAAATATAATAATATAATGATGGATTACAAATCACAAATGTGACTCGAAATATTCATGCAAAAAATAGCACACAATCTAATGGAAAAATAATATGGTTACATGCAATTGAATTTATTTTTATAGATATTTTTCTCCAATTATTGGTTTGATGTGTAAAATTAGATTTTCAAAAGAAAAAATGGTGTTATTTTGTGTGAGAAATAACTTACGGTGTTATAATCAGTGGAAGTTAGATTATTTTGTATTACTTATTGAAATTAATTATTATTATGTGTTAAAGCTTGAGTATACTCGAACCAAATATAATTGAAAGTAAAAAATTAAATCTATTGATAAGAACTAATTTTCCATAAACATTTAATAGGCATCTGCATCAATAGACCGCATTATTAAAAGTACTTCTTCAATAGATCAATTTAAAAATTCAAAGATATTGGTCTTAAATATTTTTAACATACTATAAGTACATCAATTAACACTTATTTCATGATTAGAAGATTAGAGGAGACATATATTAATTATGTCATTTGCTCATGTAGCCTATTAATGTAAGCCTAGTGTTTGCCTATCATTTTCCCTTTTGAGTAGAGCAGTGTCTAAGATGGCTCTTTGTTTAGCTTAGTTTGGTACACTTGTTATTTATAACAAGTACCACATAGTGGCATGTACTTGCCATTAATTATAATTATAGTAAAAAAATATTTATAATAATTAAATTATAATATAATTTTGTTTGTGTTTTATGATACTACACTAATTAAAATAATAATATAATAATATAAATAAATGAGTCATGGACAAAATGAGGTTTTGCATTTGATTTTCTTATTTGAATATTTTGAATTTTTAAATATAATTAGGGTTTCTATTTAGAATTTATAATAGTACAATATAATTAGAGCAAAGGTGTTTCAAAATTTAGGATGATTGTGTTAAAAAAAGTAAAGTGTAGTGTTAGTATTTAGTAAAAAATATTGAATAGAGGTTAAATGTGGAGAAAACTAATAATTATATTAATTCAATATACGATTTGATTTTGTGCAAAATAACTTCACAATTTATATTAACCATGTTCTCTGTCATAAATTTTAGTCGAAAATATTGCAATATGTCTAGAAAATGGGCTCCTATAACACAAAATATATTCAACCAATCATAAAAATTTTATAAACTATAAAATTTACAAATTAATAGCAAAGCTTTAGAAATATTTCAATAATTAGAAAATCAATGTTTGTGATTGGTGGATTTATGTTAAACTAATTGAGTAATCTTGCAAAGTGAATGCAATAGTACTAGCCTATGGCAAGTACAATAACCAATTAATCTAGAAGAGAACATGGACCAGTATTAGTTGCAATGAAATCAAGGGTTGACAGAGATGGTCTTTACTATTTTTAGTAAGGTGCCCTAGTTAGCAATAAATGTAATTGGTTACCTATTGGTGAAGTCAGAGTAAAGAATGTTCTATCCCACATTTCTAAAAGTACAAGTATTCACCAACTAAAAAGTTATTTAACCAAGGTCATCCTTTCATTTGAGACATTTTATGAGATTATTGTATTAATGTTTTTTCTCCATAGTTGTTGAATTTATAATGATTGGTATTCCAAAATTGAATGACAATTGTATTTCAATATATTTTGTTGTTTAGGGCACTAAATCTCATATCCAAAGATTAAAGTTCATATGATGTATTGTACTCTCATAGTCTTTGTAATAGAATAATAAGGTTACAATTATAACTGAGCTAATATAAGATTTGTTCAGTGGTTTTATTTGTGCCTAGAAAATGCATATACAATGTTCATTGAAATATCCACATATAATAAGTGAATGTTGTATAGTAGTATGGTTGTATAGGTGTTTGTTTGAATGTAACTATTTTGAATATAAATCTAGAGCAATATTCTTCTTACTAGCATGCTACAATATATGAAGTGTTTTACATAATGTCTATAAAGAATTGGTGAATGTCTCAAACTAAGATTGCATGCCAAGTGTTTGTTATAATGTCTTTGCATTATAAGTGATTAGTTTAGAATCACCTTTATGGGAAAAAGTTAACTTTTGAATGTTACAATACATAAGCATTTGATGAATTTCTTGAAAGAACAAATGATAATATTGAATGTGCAAATGAGACAACTATTTGACCAAATGTCTATTTTGTAAAATTTTGAAATTTTGATGATATTTAAGTACAAATTTGGTAAGGATTCTTATAATGGTATCAAAGCATTACATGTATGCGAACTATTTGAGCAAATGTGTTGTGTGAAAGAACTAGTTAGAAGTTATAATCCATTGGGTCTATTACACTGGTATTGAAGTGGTTTATTGTCATCCTATTAGGAAAGTTTCTTACATTCAAAATAAAGGGTTAGTTTGATGCAGTTGTGGATGATGGGTTCTCAAGATGATGTTATAGTTGGCTATAGAGAGTACATTACACCCACATAACATGAGAAATGATCTTTCCTTTGGCTTCTATATGGAGTATCAAATGGATTTTGGTAAGCCAAAAAGAAAATCAAAGAATGTAAGAAGCCAAGTATTAAAAGCATGTTGAATAATATCTAATAAAAACTTATGCATTCACAACAAATATTAGTTCATAATTTGCAGCAGTATGAAGATTGCATGCAAAGGTTGACCCATAACAATTCTAATTTTTGTAACAAAAATCCTATTTCCTCATATCATCAGGTGATAGAAGCTATTTGACACAAGGATGATAGAATTTTAAAGCCTTGTAATGTTGGTGCTTCAATTTTGGGTATCAATGATGCATTGGTTGATGAAGATGTGTGCCTTAACAACTTTGATTTTTTAGATAAGACCTTAGAAAACAAGTTTGAAGAATAATTTTTTGGCATGTGATCCCAAGATTATGAGTTAGATGGTGATACAATTATACTGGAAGTAGAAGTGTATGAAGAGATTGTCAAAACAAAAACATCATCTTTACCAATTGAGACATCATTTGAGGTACATGACAATGGTACCTTAGTTATTTATGTATGCACTGATGATGGCACACATGATGTTTCTTATCATGAGGTGAGTGATGTAGTAACCTTATCACAATGCATATTTTGGGTTAGACTACTTGCATGTGAGTCATTAGTTGTAAATTCTTCATCATTTGGTTGGGCAACTTACAGTTAACAAAAAAATGATTTCTATACATCATTGAGCTCTTTCATGTTGCTCATCAAATGTTAGCTACATTTGGTTAGGGTGCTAGTGACCTTTCCTTAGTAGATTTTTGTGTACTTCAAGAAGTCATTTGAATAATGGAACATAATTATTTATAGTTATTGGTTGATAGGGACTATCTTCTCAAGTGGGATTGCACTTTCTATGATGCACTAAGGGAAACAGAGGAGGAGGTAGATGAGCTCGCCCATGAGCTAGAAGTAACTATAGATTAATTAAAGAGAGCCTATTTGGCCCTTCAAGAATTCTAGTCATGCTTGGAGGAGCTTATTATGGAGTTGAATTTGGCAAAATATTTACTAGCTATAGACAGTGCAATTTTATATAGTGACAATTTGTGATGGTCATATATCCATGTGTTTTAGTGGGGATGAAGCTATATCCATCATAGATATAAGTGCAGTATGTTAGGTTTAGGGTAAGTGCACCAAGATGGTGTGCAAAAAGGGGGGTATAAATGGACACTGTTTTCCTGAAATCAGGTAAACCTGATCTTGGAAGAGTCATATTAGGGTCTTGCAGTCAAAATATGAAAATGTGTAAAACACAAAAATCATAGTTCTCTTAATCTAGTTTCTAAACTACTAAGGTTTTTTAAAATGAGTAAGATTAGGAGGGTCAAACCTTGGGTGCATAGAAAAATGCTCCTATTTTTTAAAAAAAGAAAAACATAACATCATTGTTACTGTGGACTCCACAAAACATATAGTTATATTTAGTAATTTGAAAAACCCTTCGTTAGGATGATAGCTAAGAGTAAGATCTAGAAGTTGTGTATTTTTTCATAATTTTTTGAACTAGAGAAAAGGATTAATCTCATTTCATTTATTAAATTACCTCTAGTCCCTACTTAAGATTTCACTTTATGCACATGCATTCCCATTTAATAATTAAATATTAATTATTAAATGTCATTTACCTCTTAAGGTTTTCCTTTTAGGTTTTACGATCTCCTTCTATAAGGATTGATCCATTGTATATTTTTACTTATTTTGTTGGCTAATAATTCAATCTTGGATATTGCCACAGAAAATTCCTTGTACTTTTCTTCTCTCTTCTTCTTTGTGACAAGTTTTTTACATGCAAGTTTTTTTGGGCTTAGAATATTTGTTTTTCATCAAATCTTATATGGTATTAGAGTTGGATATGTTGCAACTTGCTCAAAACATTTGAAGGGATGAAGATCTATTGAAAATCTGATTGAAAAGATCATTGATGAAGAAGATTGATTGAAAGAGGGAGATTGTTGTTAAAAGAATGTTTTCAATCATTTTTTTGTCATTGATGTCAAACCTGCTATTTGTAGGAATGACAATTTTTTATAACATCCAAGTACTATCACTTAGTTGATTGATGAAGAGGATTTGATCAACATGATGTAACAAAAGCACCTAAAGGAAAGGTTGAGTTATGATATTGCAATGAAGTGCAAGGATCAGCTAAGACAATGATGAGATGATGTATTGGTAACATACTCAAAGATACAGAGGTTGGTCACACTCAGAAACATTATAAGTATAAGTTGTAACAAGGTTGACTACAAAGCTTAAACTAAGTTCATCAGTGGGTGTCAAGCAAGCTAGTTGAAGCAGAGCAAATTCTCAGTTGGAGCCAAGCATAAAAAAATCTAGTGTGTATTGAGTGAACTTCAGGTGCCAAGTGAAGTTCAAGTGCCAAGCAGAATAACAAGTGTTGAGCATCAGAAAATCTTAGTTAGTGCAGAGTGAATCAGATGTCAAGCATCAGTAAAACACAGTTGATGCCGAGTAACACAGTATGTGTCGAGCATCAAAATTTCAATAGTGTCGAGCTGCTACATTATTGGAAATGTCAAAGATTCACCAAATTTGAGCTGACAAAGTTGTTACCTTGAATTTTGTGAACCAGTTGGAGGATAAGGATGATGAGCTAGTGGCACAAAATTTTATGTAAACCATTTTTGAGCAATTACAAAAGGATTCTTCATGATGTTTCTAGAAGAAACATAATATGGGTTAGATTCAATGAATCCTACCTAATCCATACGAATTGAAATTAAAGGAGAGAAGAATCGAGCAAGAAAGGAACTCCAAGACTTCTATTTAAGGAGTCAAAAACCAAGAAGCAAGAGCTATTGGAGTGCCAAATTGCGAAGTGGTTAGAAGGGTGTCAAGGAGAAGATATCTAGGAGAAGGAAGAACAGAGCATAGAGACTCTACTTCGATAAGTGGTTAGAGAGAGATGATTGTACTGGCACATTGAGCATGAAGACTCAAGGAGACTAAGCTTGAAAGGAGGGCAACCTATTAGAGTTGCAAAGACTAAATGCCAAGCAATGTTATGAGCTAAGAAGTGATCTGAGATCCGTAAGTTGAGTTGTAAGCTGTAATCAGGTCAATACCCCTTATTGTTACTCTCTAGAAATTGTATCAGTTAGGATAAAGAAAAATCCTATGGACTTAGGTTGATTTAATAGCCATTTGTAAATCCTTTTACAAGGTGACATTCCAAGTGAATGTTCTAAAGTCCTCTAACTAGGCCCACTTCTAACAAGGTGGTTAAATCCTTTAACCAAGTCACATTTAACAGTGTGTTGTAAGTCTTTAACAAGGTAGGTCTTTTACAGGGCATCACTTCAGAAGAGTGAGAATTGAGTAGCATGTTATTGGTGGTTTTTTCCAAATTGGGTTTCCACGTAAATCACTGTGTTATGTGTTGATTTGCTTATGTGTTATGCTTGCATGTTGATTTATAGTAGCTTGTTGAATAGGAGAGTTAAAGCTTGAATGAATAAATGGTTGAATAGGCTCACTGCACTTAGTAAAAAGTTTGAATTGGACATATGGACCTTGAATAATTGATTCACCCCCCCTCTCAATTATTCTAAAAGCATTTCTAACAATTGGTATTAGAGCCATCTACTAATTTAGTTTCAAGGTACTAGAAGCAGGAAGATCAAGATGTCCAAGAGAGAAGTTCCCAAGCTCAACAAAGACAACTTCGTTGCATGGCAGAGTCTGATGAAATTGCACCTTGGATCAATAGGTGATTATGCAAAAACCTCCATTGGAATAGAGTATGTAGACCTAGCTGGACCTCTTACTGTAGATGATTTGAACAAAAGGAAGGAGCACAATCAAGCAATGTTGGAGGTTGCCTCTGCACTCAGTTATGTTGAATTTGATGATATCAAAGAATGTGACACTGCATTCGAGATGTGGAAAGCCCTAACAGATATTTATGGAGGAGATTAGAATGTTCAAAGAGGAAAAAGAGAAAGTCTCAGAGGAGAGTTTGATGACATGAAAATGGAGGAAGGTGAGAATGCTACTCAGTATGGATCCAGAATGAAAGAAGTGGTATGTGAAATAAGGAGTTTACGTAGTCAATTGGAAGAAGAGACTATCAATAACAAATACTTAAGGACCTTGCTCCCTATCTATGCTATTAGAGTTTCAGCCATCCAAGAGCTAAGGTGTGTACAAGGAAACACACTGACTTTTGAAGGAATAGTGGGAAGACTTACTGCATTTCAATTGTCCAACTTTGACAACTATAGACCTGAGAACCTTGAATTTTCTTTCAAGGTCAAGCTAACATTGAAGGATGTTGAGGAGGTTACATCAAACAAGAAGAGAAGAAAAGGAAAACATGCATCCAATGATAGCAACATAGATGAGGAAGATGTGGAACAGTTAGAAGCATTACTAGCTAGAAGATTCCATAGAGGTAAAGGTAAATTCAAAGGTAAGTTGCCTATCATTTGTTTTAATTGCAATGAGGTAGGTCATATTGCTACAATATGTACATAGAAGAAGAGTTAAAAAAAAGGAAACAAGTATAAGAACAAAAGCTCGAAGATGATAGCATAGATTACAAGGACAAAGGTAAAAGATGCTACATTGTTGAAGAAGATTCTGACGAGAATGATGATGAAGTAGTCTATGTGGCCATGAAGGATGAATTAGATGAGGGTGAAGCTACAACACTGGTAACCTATGTGAATAAGAATGACAAGTGGATCATAGACAATAGTTGCTCACATCACATGACAGGAGATAAAAGTAAGTTCATTACCTTTATTCAATATGATGGAAATGGTGTTAGATTTGGTAATGATGCTCCATGTCAAATCAAAGGAAAAGGTTCAATTAAACTTACAGAGAAAATATCATGTGATAATGCATACTATGTTGAAGGATTCAACTACAACTTTTTGAGTGTATCATAGTTAGGCAATGTAGATTGCAAAGTAGAATTTGGAAACGAATCTGCCAAGATCTATGACACTAATGGAAAACTGATAGGAAAAGGTGAACAAACTAAGAGTAACTTGTTCTACCTAGATATGGAAGATGCAACTTGTCTTGTTGTTAGACTTGATGATGTGTGGTTATGGCATAAAAGGTTGTGTCATGTTAACTTTGATAATCTAATTAGCATCAGCAAAAAGAGGAAAGTTAGAGGTTTGCCTAAACTAAAGAAGCCTGAAAATACAATGTGCAAACAATGTCAACCAAGGAAGATGACTCAGTCTAGTTTCAAAAGAAAAACATACACTTCCAAAGAAGTACTAGAGTTAGTCCATACAGACTTATGTGGTCCAATAGAAGTGCAAAGCCACCTAGGAGACAAATACATAATGCTATTTGTAGATGACTACTCCAGGATGATGCATTTAAAATGTTCAAGTGGTATTAGGCCAGAGTTGAGAAGGAAATAGGTAAGAGTCTGAAATGCCTAAGATCAAGCAAAGGAGGTGAGTTTACATCAAAGGAATTTGAGATATTCTGCAATGACAAAGGTATCAAAAGGAAAACATCAACACCAAGAACACCTCATAATGGTATTGCTGAAAGAAGGAATAAATCAGTAATAAACTATGCTAGAACCTTGATGATGGAGGAAAATGTTGCTCTAAAGTACTCGAGAGAAGCTATAAGTACTACTATTTACACCCTGAATAGAGTCCAAGTCAAGAAAGGTACAAATGCAACACCTTTTGAACTATGGTATGGTCACTCACCTCATTTAAAACATTTCAAAGTCTTTGGTTGTAAATGCTATATTTTTAAAGATACTAGAGATGGAAAGTTTGATGCAAAGAGCGATGAAGGCATATTTCTTGGATACTCCACTAGAAGCAAAGCATATAAGTATTAGAATACTAACACTAACAAGATTGTGGAGAGTGCAAATGTAAATTTTGATGAGCATGCAGAAGTCCAAATTGATGAGTCCAAGCAATCAGAAGATTATAGATCCTTTGTGTACTTCTATGAAGGAATGACTGTTGAAGATAATACTAATAATCAAGTTGGGAATCAGCAAAAAATTTCAGTATCAGCCGAGTCACAACTAGTGAATGCAGAGCTGCATTCAGAAGCCAAGTTGCAGAATGAAGAAAATGCACATTCTGATTCTGAAAATAGTCGACATGAAAGAAATGATGAAGTACTTCTGAAGCTGAAGATTCAAACATGGAAAGAAGGACAAAACCAAGGTTAGCCAAGTATGTGAGGAGACATCACCCTGCAAATCAAATCATTGGTGACAAGGATGCAAGACCAATGACAAGGAATAGACTAAGGAATGAATCATGTCTACTGAGCAAGGTTGAGCCCAAAATAGTGAAAGATGCACTACAAGATGATGACTGGTATAAAGCTATGGAAGAAGAGATAGACTAAATTGAGAAGAACAAAACTTGGACCCTAGTTCCTAGACTAGCTGATAAGAATGTAATTGGTACCAAATGAGTGTTTAGGAACAAACTTGATGAGAATGGTGAGATAACAAGAAACAAAGCCAAACTAGTTTGCAAAGGTTATGCACAAGAAGAAGGACTAGATTATGGGGAAACATTTGCCCTTGTTGCAAAAATGGAAGGAGTAAGAACATTACTTGCATATGCTGCTTACAAAGGTTTCAAAGTCTACCAAATGGATATGAAGTCTGCTTTTCTAAATGGTATACTGGAAGAGGAAGTTTACATTGAACAACTAGAGGAATTTGTTGATGACAACAACAAGGATATGGTTTGCAAATTGCATAATGCACTTTATGGTTTGAAGCAAGCACCTAGAGCATGGTATGAGAGACTACACAAATATCTTGTGAAGATTGGATTTGAGAGAACAGATGACAACAACAACTTGTACATCAAGGTAGAAAAAGGTAAAGATATTTTGATATCTGAAATCTTTGTTGATGATATAATATTTAGAGGAAAAGATGTTCCATGCAAAGATTTTGCTAATCAAGTGAAGCATGAGTTTGAATGTCAATGTTTGGAGAAATCAAGTTCTTTGTTGGATTGCAAGTATATCAATTGAAGCATGGCATATTTGTGACCCAATCAAAATACATCAAGGAGATACTCAAAACATTTAGATTGGAAGACCTAAAACTAGTTAGTACACCAATGGCAACAGGACATAAGTTATCAAAGAATGATGAGTCAGTTGAAGTGAATTAGACAATGTATAGATAAATGATTGGAAAGTTGCAATATATTGTACATAGTAGGCCAGACATTGCATTAGCTACTGGAATAGTGGCAAGATTTTATGCAAATCCAAGAGAAAAACATCTGATGGCAGTAAAGAGAATACCGAGGTATCTAAAAGGGACTAATGAATTTGGTTTGTCTTACAAGAGAAGTGAAAAGTTTGAACTAAGAGCCTACACTGAAATAGATTGGGGAGGTAATATAGATGACAGAAAAAGCACCAATGGAGGAGCACTTTTCTTGAGAAAAAGATTGATTACATGGACCAGCAAAAAACAAAGTTGTACCTCACAATCCACTACAAAAGCAGAATATGTTGCAGTTGCTATCAATTGCACCAATATTGTATGGATCAAACATCTATTGCATGGCATGAAGGAAGAGGTAAATGATTCTGTGATACTTTATTGTGATAATACAAGTGCTATCAACATATCAAAGAACCGTATAATGTATGCTAAAACCAAGCATATTGCAATCGAGTATCACTATGTAAGAGAATTGGTGGAAGACAAACAAGGGAAGATGGAATATGTTAGCTCAAAGGAACAGATTGCTGATATCTTCACAAAAGTACTACCTAAAGACGCTTTTGAGTATCTTAGAGGTAAGTTGATACCCCTAGCCAAGGCTACTTAAGTAAAAGCAAGACTGCCTTGCATCAAATGAACTGATTGTTGAGATATTACATATTGATGCAGAGGATGTTTACTTTAGGATAACTCTTGAGGTAATTGAAGTAATGAAGTTCCAAATCAGTCAAAAGCAAGGTGATAGAGGGAGAAATTGAATGAACCTGCAAATACTATACTTGCATGTTAAGATGCTGAAATAGTATGTCTTTGGCATTGTTGTCAAAAGAGGGAGAAATGGTAAGAAACTGATCAACAACTGATGAAAAGATAAAGAATGAAGAAAGATGGAGAAAATGTAGAAACTGATCAAATGAAGATTGAGGGAGAAATAGCATAACTAATAAATAGTATGAGGGAGATGCAATGCATTTAGAGGGAGCGAATGCAAGAAGGAAGAAAAGAAAGAGAAAGGATACAACAACTAAGAAGGAGAAGTAGAAATGAAGCAATCAGAACACAATTATTTTTTGGCATTTGACTTACTATTCTAACCTAGCTAGCATGCTGGTAACTTGGTTGAATAGTTTGGTCTGATGGATTGATCAATTTGGTTTTCCATCAATGCCAAAGAGGGAATTTGTTGGAAATCTAATTGAAAAGATCATTGATGAAGAAGATTGATTGAAAGAGGGAGATTGTTGTTAAAAGAATGTTTTCAATCATTGTTTTGTCATTGATGTCAAACCTGCTATTTGTAGGAATGATAATTTCTTATAAGATCCAAGTACTATCACTTAGTTGATTGATGAAGAGGATTTTATCAACAAGATAGAATAGAAGCACCTAAAGGAAAGGTTGAGTTATGATATTGAAATGAAGTGCAAGGATTAGATAAGATGATGATGAGATGATGTATTGGTAACATACTCAAAGATAGGCTGGATGTGGATAAAGCCAAGGACAACACTATGGAGCAGGATCTGACGAACGCCCAGGACCATAAGGTAGAAGAGCAACAAGAGTGCGCCGAAGCTGCCCAGACCATGCTCGAGATGGAGAAGTAGTCTGCTAGGTTTGGTCTCTGTCCTTTGGTTTTTGTTTCTCCTGGCTTTGGCTTTTTGTCTGGTTTCTGTTTTTTTTGGTTGGTTCTCTGGCCTTTTTAGTGGGCAGCTATTTCGGGCTGGGCCTTTGGGCTTATTTTCAGCCATAAGGATTATGATTTGGCTGGGCGATTTTTCGCTTATTTTCAGCCTGTCTTGTTGTTAAACTTATGGGTTTCAGGACCCCTTAAAACCTGTTTACCTTATCAAAAACATACTCAAAGATATAGAGGTTGGTCACACTTAGAAACATTATAAGTTGTAACAAGGTTGACTATAAAGCTTAAACTAAGTTCATCAATGGGTGCATGGCAAGCTAGTTGAAGTCAAGCAAATTCTCAGTTGGAGCCAAGCATTAGAAAATCTAGTGTGTGTCAAGTGAACTTTAGGTGCCGAGTGAAGTTCAAGTGCCAAGTAGAATAATAGGTGCCAAGCATCAAAAAATCTTAGTTAGTACCAAGTGAACTTCAGGTGTCGAGCATCAATAAAACACAATTTATGCCGAGTAACACAATATGTGCGGAGCATCAGAATTTCAATTGCACCGAGTTGCTGCATTATTGAAAATGTCAAAGATTCACCAAATCTGAGCTGACAAAGTTGTTAACTTGAATTTTGTGAACTAGTTGGAGGATAAGGATGATGAGCTAGTTGCACAAAATTTTATGTAAACTATTTTTGAGCGATTACAAGAGGATTCTTCATAATATTTCTAGAAGAAACATAATATAGGTTAGATTCAATGAATCCTACCTAATCCATACAAATTGAAATTAAAGGAGGGAAGAATCAAGTGGGAAAGGAACTCCAATACTTCTATTTAAGGAGTCATAGACCAAGAAGCAAGAGCTGTTGGAGTGCCAAATTGTGAAGTGGTTAGAAGGGTGTCAAGGAGAAGACATCTAGGAGAAGGAAGAACAGAGCACAATGACTCTACTTCGACAAGTGGTTAGAGAGAGATGATTGCACTAGCACATTGAGCATGAAGACTCAAGGAGACTAAGCTTGAAAGGAGGGCAAGTTGTTAGAGTTGCAGAGATTGAATGCCAAGGAATGTTATGAGCTGAGAAGTGATCTAAGATCTACGAGTTGAGTTGTAAGTTGTAATCAAGTCAATACCCCTTATTGTTACTCTCTAGCAATTGTATCAATTAGGGTAAAGGAAAATCCTATGGACTTAGGTTGTTCAATAGCCATTTGTAAATCCTTTAACAGGGTGGCATTCCAAGTGAATGTTCTAAAGTCCTCTAACTAGGCCCACTTCTAATAGGGTGGTTAAATCCTTTAACCAAGTCACATTTAACAGTGTGTTGTAAGCCTTTAATAGGGTTGGCCTTTCACAGGGCATCACTTCAAAAGAGTGAGAATTGAGTAGCATGTTATTGGTGGTTTTTTTCGAATTGGGTTCCACATAAATCACTGTGTTATGTGTTGATTTGCTTATGTGTTATGCTTGCATGTTGATTTACAGTAACGTGTTGAATAGGAGAGTCAAAGCTTGAATGAATAAATGGTTGAATGGGCTCACTACACTTAGTAAAAAGTTTAAATTGGACATATGGACCTTGAATAATTGATTCAACCCCCTCTTAGTTATTCTAAAAGCATTCCTAACAGATCAAGGATTTGTTGGATTAGATCTGGTATTTTTTGGGCATCTTTTGTAGAAATAGGGAGGTCTCTAAAATTTGGAGCACTCTAAGTCCAAATAGACATCACGATTGGATTTAGAGCGAATGAAAACCCCAATTTCCATATAAATCACTTCAATTTTGGGTGTTGTTGATTGGGAAGGCAATTTGTTTTTTGCATACTACGGTTATATGACCCTTGGCATGTAAACCAAGGTCAAGATCACAAAAAAAAAAGTGTTGTAAAGTGTGATGATTTACTTTTTTTGTCAGCAGTTTACAAACTACAACAACTTGTTTGAAATAAAGTCATTGTAGTCTACTCGATCGTCACTAATGACCCTACTCCACTATCAATTGCACACTCAGCTCCCAATTTTATGTGCTTGGCCACCATGGGACCACCAAGCCCCCTTTTTGCTAGCAATCAGTCACATGAAAGCCCAAGGGGCTTATTTTGGCGGCTTAAGGGGGATCATTTTTTTTGCAATGTCTTGAGCATATGGTATCAAAATTGGGAAAATGAGATACTGTTAGAAAGCTTATTCTAAGCTCATCATAGCCATGGAGTTTATTCTGGAATTTTTTTATATTATGATACATGTTTTTCTATTGAATTCAATTGATCCCTCTTGCATCCCGGAAGGATATTTTCCTCAAATTAGCTCCAATTTTCAATTCAGAAGAAGCATTGGAAAGCTCTTCTAGAAAACTTTCTAAATTATGTTTCATTTTCATCAAAAAATTTCAAAGGTACACATGATATTCATTTGAAGCATTTTTCCTCTTCTTTCTAGCTATTGGGGTTCAATTTTTTGTATTGTGGGGGGTGTTTTCTATTTGTTTTTATGTCATTTACATCAGTAAACCATAAATATATCAAAATAAACACCTTCTAAAAACATGGCTAAGACCTCTTATAGCTTCTAACCCCACATAACTATCACACATAGAAAACCTTGATGACACAACTTCTCCATTCAAAAGGATTGTGGGCTTGTTTAGATGACATGCAACCAGTTTTATAGAGGCCCTTTGAGGTCATGCAGCGTAGGAACAAGATGGATGAGGCCATGGGGTTGATTTCTTTGTAGGTATCTAACAGTTTTTAGTTTAATATTGATGGGTGCACTACTCCTTGAGATATGTGTACAAAGCTAGAGGACTTGTTTGGTATTGTCAATGAGTTCATGGCACTTGAGGTTGAGGCAGGGCTTACATCATTTTTACCTAATGTTTTTCCCTCCATTGAGGACTTTCTGATGAAGTTTATATAATAGAGATCTTTGTTATATGGATATGAGAATGTGAAGATTTATAAGTAGTACATTTATTTGATTAAGTCAAAACTTTGAGGAAACTTTTAGATTTTTTCTTCTACTTCACATTCCACTATCGATGCTTTGGGTCCTTGATTTACCATGCCCAGCTTTGAGGTATTTTGTGATCATTTAACTAGAGAGCAGGCCAAGCTTACATAGTTGGACTCTCTAACAGGATCAAAGAACCATGCATTGGTTGCTTAGGCATCTACATGGAAGTCAAAGCAGAAACTAAAGCCCAAAATAGATTAAGTTAACAGTGAGAGTTCCTCCAAGCCATCTCCTAGGTTAGATTCACAAAAATCTACTCTAAATGTTAAACCTTCTAAGTGTTCATGACATACTCTCTCTCTCTCTCTCTCCCTCTCTCTCTCTCTCTCTCTCTCAGTTCTTCATAACATGATCACATTATTACTGTGATTATATCTTGTACATTGTGCAAAATTAGAACATTTAGTTTAGGAGTTCATAATGTGGTCATGTTTTGTATATTATGAAAATATTAACTTCTTAAAAACCTTAAATAGTCATTACAAGTTGTTGCAAGGTCACACTACTATGTCATAGGGTGTTCAGCTACATGTATGCATTCTTAATGTCTTCTTACTTTGAAATGATTAAAATTTCATCTTTTTGGGTGTCTTCTTCATGTTTTTATAATTATTGTAACTTCACCTTTTTAGAAAATAATTGAATTGATTTGTTTTTTGAGTTTATGTTCATGTTATTATACCAATTTCAGATGAGATTATAACAAAATGTTGTAATTTTGTTATTATTTTGTAGGTTATCAACAATCAAGAACAATAGGAGATCAACTAAGGGACAAGAGGCAACAAATGGGGAAAAAAAGGGAGTGTATAAGGCAATTACATCAAGCTAGAGCATCAAACACACATGATGTGAGTGGTGAGAATGTACCGATTAGTATTGAAATGATGAATGTGCCTAATGTAGCAAAAAAATTTCAAGAGCACACACCAATTGAAATTAATGCACCTAATGTAGAAAATTAAATTCAAGAGCACACACCAATCAAAATTAATGTACTTAATGTAGCAAATGAAATTCAAGAGCACACATCAATTAAAATTCAAGAGCATGCACCTATTCCACATAATGCACTTAATTCACCCAATGCACCATATTCACCTTATGCACCTAATTCATGTAATGTGCCTAAATCACCTAATGCACCTAATGTATGCAATGCACCATTGTTCCTAGAATAATTAGTAAAAATTCAAAGTTTCTAATTGACATTGATGAAAATATTTTGAGGCCAATGGATAATAAAAATATCAAAAATAAATCATAGAAGAATTGTTAATACGACATGGAATAACTATTTTGAAAAATTAAATGTAAGTGAAAGATGTCAAATAGTTGTTGAAATGATATTAAATCTGAAAATTAGAGAGATGGTGAAAATTTTGGGGTTAAGAACATCTAAAAATAGTAATGAAAGAACCCTTGTGAGAATTATTTTTGATGCATATCAAGCCATTGGTTCAAATTCACGTACTAAAGATGCTAATGTTAGTCAACATGTCCTCACATCAACCATAGTGGGAAAGGAAATTAAAAAATCTTGCATAATAAGCAAAACAAGCAATGCATTAAAAATAAGTATAACATTACACAAAGCCTTGGAGAGGCGAGATAAAATTGAGGATCTTAACAGTAATGATCATTTTTGGTCATTCTCGAGTAGGCTCCCAATGAAGGACAAAGTTGTTGTTGATGCACTGAGAACATTAATTGAAAAGTTTTGGTTTGAGGACACAAAGGTTTTTCCAAACCAAAAAGATGTTGCCAAAAGGTGAATTGGGAGTACAAATCATAATCCACATCAGAAACACTTTTTAGATGTGACTCAAACACTATTTTATGAAAGATTTCTTCAAAGGTATTCTCAAATTAAAATCAACCAAAGGTTTATTGAGATGACAAAACCAATTTATGTTAGAATTAATCATAAATGCACTAGATGTTGTTGTAGGGTCCAAGTTGAATTTTCCATGCATTTATATATTTATCATTATGTTGTTAGACTTTCAGTCTATACCTTTTAAGCTCCTAGCTTGAGGAGTGTTTAATGCAAATTGTGTTTGATTCCTTGCCTAGCCAGCCCCTAGGTGACTTCCTTCTCATCAAACATCCTAAGCTATTCCCCATTTTTATATTTTTAGGATTTCCTTTCTTCCTTGCCTCCATATACCTCTACGTGAGATTCTTGCAATTCTTGTGCATCATTGGTCCTAGGTGATCTAGGTTTGGGTGGGTTTCTATTTGAGTGTCTTCCCAATGAGAAGGAAATCATATTTGTTTCTGCAACAAGTTTTTATCTCCAAGGAAGTGTTTGTCCTAGATTTTGGCCCTTTTTTTCATCTTTCCATCACTGTGTAAGCTTCATCGGAATGAATTCTGAAGATCAGAGTGATAAAGGCGTCTACAGGTAAATTTTTAGTTGGATCATGGTGAGATGATCTATAAGAGCATGAATTTAAAGCTATAGGACTCTTAGAATCAAGGTTTGAACTTAAAATCTCTATTCTATGCATCGAGGTGAAGTTCCATCTATTTAGTTGCTCCTCCTTTAGAAGAGAAAGCCTTCAAATATCTTTTTGAAACATTAGAAAGAAGAATTCAAGCTTAACGATTGATTTGATGTTATGAAGAGGTAAATCTATGATCAACAATTCACCTTAAAGCTTAAAGGGAAAAGTAACCAAAGTGATGGAAATCCTTTTGAGTGTTGAGTCTTCCAAGAAGTACAGGTTCCCATGGTGCTTTTCAGTCTAAAGGGGTGTCCATGAAGCTTGTCTTTCAAAGGTTATGAAGATGAAAATTTTTGAAGCTGTGTCATCTCAAATGCTAGGATATTTTGTAGAGATGCTGATATAATGCCATGTGGTGTAGCAGTTGGCCAAGTTCAAACCTGATACAAAGGAAATGTTTCACTCAAATATGCAAAGCAAAAAGGTTGTATCGTGACTACTCCAAGTCATTGTGATAAAGTGAAGGAAAAGCCTTGTGTGGAAAAGAAACAAATGAAGTCTCCTAGGTACTAAAGGAGAAGCCTACATGATGTGCTCCTGAATCAAAGGAAATCCATAGTAAAGCTAGGCTTGTAGAGACATAAGTTAAAGCCTCATTTCCCATGCTTAATGAGTTTTAGTGCATATTAATGTTTCAAATTACATAGTAAAAGAAGGATCTTTCAGAATTCTTAAGTATAAAGGGGTTCAAAATGGAAATAAACTCGCTACTCAGGAGATTAAAGTAAGTTTGTTTGTTTGGATTTGTAAGCCACCATGCGAGAAGGCTTAATGTCACCTTCAAAGCCATTTATCTAGTTGATTAAATGAAAATCCAACTGTTATGTCATTAAATGTGAGTTATTTTGTTCATGTGGTGCCAACATTCGAATTCCTCGGCCTATATGATTAGATTTTTGCCAAATGAATTGCCTTGTTTTGTAACGACTATTTTCTGCAAATTTGTTAAATTATTGATCTTTCTATGTGAAGTATAAAATGATAGTCAGGATACCTAGGTATGATTGTCAAGTTGGACTAGAGAGTGAGCTTAAGAATTACATTGATATGTCTCTCAAGTTCTTTGATCTTCACAGTTTACAAAAATAATTGAATGCCCAACCCATCCATCCAATCATATAGAAGCTAAAGGAGAGTAGATTAGTTGAAGCTACTAGGTTTCTAATGGTTGTGCAAGTGCTAAAATTGGTGAAGGAATGCATCGAGAGGTATAACTTGAAGATGAAACATATTTTGTTTCCTAATTAATCTATTTTTCTTTTACTGAATAGAGAATTGTTGTAGTCTACCTTTGGAATTCCAGTGAAGGAGGAGTATTGTGATATTGATTTTGGCTCCTCTACATCAATGTTTAACAAGAAGAAAACTTAGAGGAGAGGAGATATACAAAGTACATGGTTCCAGACTCCTCAAAGTAAGAAGATAAAATTTTTGAGGACTCTCTTTAGAACTAATATAAAGAGGGAAATTGTGGATATCTTGGCAATGTTGCTAAGATTAAAAGGAAAAGAAGAGGTCCTAAATTAAATAGAGCACCACTTCTACTTGGTTCAAGCCATTTGTGATGATGAACTACAAATTGACTAGGCTTAAATAATCTGTGATGAGCTTTCCTTGTGGTTAAATTTGGCAAGGGCATTCAAACAATTCTTTATGTCTTCCTATCTAATATATGCCTTAGCCACACATCATCTATGGCCTGGTTTGCCTTGTATTAATTTTTTTGATGAGAATACCAAGGTGTATGAATTTTATTCATATCTGCAATTAGAGAAGAGCTTTGAGGAATATGTGAAGGTGAATGATGCCTTTACCATGAGGCCATGTCAAGAATAGCAAGGGTACCCTGAGTGGAGGTTTTCACCTAAAGTTATATCTGCAGTAAGCCAATTCGGATGTTGTTTTATTCAATTTCCATATTTCTCCTATGTTAGGTTTGGTGCATTCAATGGATTCCTAAAGAGACTCCCCAAGTATCCATAAGAGAAGGTCATTCTTGTTAAAATATTTAGACAAATATTAGAGGTTAATAACTTATTCTCTAATGTAAAGAAGATAACTATCATTTCTTTTCCAATTGTGGTAGGACCACATTCTTATGCCTCTAGGTTTGATGCACATAATTTAGTCAAGGCCTTTGAGAACATAATTAAATTGATAGATTATGAAGTTATAAGGCCCCAATATGATCATGTTAACTTTGTGAAAGACCATCTTAAGCTTGGTTATGCTTGTAGGCATGTCTTGGATATTGAAGACTATTGGGTCGGATGTGATGATGAATACCAAACCAGATAGAGGTATTGGTCTAGGTTGATAATTGATGATATTATATTATATAATGATAATGTTTATGTTAGTGATATCACATATGATGGTTCCTACACAAGGCCTACTACCTATGATAAGATCAAGGGCACTCCCATAGTGTCAATTCTGCCTAATGGTCCTATGATTGATACAATGGAAGTCCTGATGGATGGCAGCATTAAGAGGACAAAAAATGGGTAGAATGGATGAGAGAAAGGAAAAAGGAACTAGAGCCACAAGTTTAGCCAATGGAGTAGAATCTAGACCAGCTCAATCTCCATCAACAACCACTTTCACTACTGTAGCAACATCAACATCAACTGGACCATCACAATCTGTTCATGGAGCAGGAGACCAACCTCATGAGAAGAATATTCAAGTCCCTCCAACCTGTAGATGAGGATCCCTGCCAAATACCCAAAAAGCTAGAGATGAAGATGCATAGAAAGAAAAAGAGGAAAAGAAGGATATATCAATAGCCACAGTTTCCTACCCAATGCCAGTCATCAATCTTGATGGTGATAACATTCCTCTAGATGGTCAAGAGCAAGGAGCATCTGAGAAAGGTAAAACACTATCCTTATCTGTTACTAAGACAACTTCCCTTCCATTTGCTAGTAGGAGCAAGTTGACACCCCCAGATGTAAGGAATCTCTTTGATCCATTAACCCTCCAATCACTACTCAATGTCTTTTCAACTGAGTCTTGGTTGGAAGAGACTATTGATAGAAAGAAGAGGAGATGTGAGGAAAGTGCTCCATCTAAGGATCTAATTGCACAAGCAACTCAACCCTAGCCAGTGTTGAAGAAGGAAAAGAAGCAAAAAACCCTAGCAACATTGGCAATTGATGCAACTGCTGAACACGTGCTTGTGTAGATTGCAGAACTTTAGAAGGAGGGTAGGTTTCATGAGTTAACTCCAAATGATTTCCAAATTTGAACTATTGATATGGGTATTCCAGTACATGATTCTATGATCAACATATGGAAATCAACACATGTGAAGATTAAAGACATGTTAGAGGAGTTAAGGATAGAGAAAGAGGTATTGAAAGCCCCAAAAAAAGAATTAACGGATTACATTAGACTAGGACTTGGTGATACATCTGTTGTCCAAGTATCTCAATGGTAAAGAGGGGAGATAGTTCTTGAGTCCAAATCCTAACCTTGAGCCAATTGTCCTAGAATACATGACAAGTATCTGAGTTATGTACCCTTCTGAATTCGTCAAGTGACGTGAATTCAAGATTTTGACTCTTTGAGTTTGAATTCGTAATTTGTCTTTTAGATGAGTTTTTTTATTCAGTTTGTGGTTCTATTGTGATTTTTAATTATAACTAAATCAAATAAAGATATTATTAAATAATTTAATTTAACAAAAAAATTATAAAGAAAAATTCAACTTTTAATTATATTTAATTAATTGAGAAATTAATTAAATAGATGAAATAAATTTAAAGATTTAATTACAAGTCCAAATTTGGTGTAAGTATATTTATTTAATTTAATAATAATAAATTTAGAAGTTTCATTTAAATAATGAACTTTTAGTTTAGATATATACACATATGTACATGTTCAATTTTTTGTAGATTGCAGGTATCGAGCATCGACTTCCCTGAACTCCCAAGATGAGTGTGTCCTATTGTAGTATTTCAATGGTAAAGAAGGGAAATAGTTCTCGAGTCCAAATCCTAACCCTAAGCCAATTGCCCTAGAATATAGGATAAGTATCTAAGTTATGTACCCTTCAGAATTCGTCAAGTGACGTGAATTCGAGAGTTTAACCCTTTGAGTTTGAATTCGTATTTTGTCTTTTAGATTGGTTTTCTTATTCAATTTGTGGGTCTGTTGTGATTTTTAATTATAATTAAATCAAACAAAGATATTATTAAATGATTTAATTTTATCAAAAAATACCAAAAATAATCATATTTTAATTATATTTAATTAATTGAGAAATTAATTAAATAAAAGAAATAAATTTAAAGATTTAATTAAAAGTCCAAATTTGGCGTAATTGTATTTATTTAATTTTATAATAATAAATTTAGAAGTTTCATTTAAATAATGAACTTTAAATATTATTATTACTTAAATTAATAAATATATTTTCTAAATATGTCTTATTATTTTATAAAAGGAAGTGAGAATAATTTAAATAAACTTTATCATAATTAAAACACAAAAAGTATGCACAAAGAATTAAACTAATTAAAATAATAAAACGAAAAGTTTTTGCATGTTCATAAAATCAAAACCCTAGGTTGAGAAATTCTTTATTAGGAGATTAGAACTCATTTCTCCACACACAAGTTTTGGGGAGCAAAATTTAGAATTGGGACAAAAGAATTATTGAAAGTTTTAGAGGGTTTGGATTTGCATGCATTCACTGATTGTCTCAAATTTTAGCTATTGTTTTGAGGTAGGGTTTGAAAACCCATTATAAAATTTTATTGAAAGATATGTCTACTTTGTGTCTTCCTAGGTGCTTGCATAATACTTATTAATCTACTATGTTAGTCATTGGATAAAGAATAATGTTGTAGATTTTGAAAAAGAAAACTTATTAATCAAGAAAATGTGACTGAGAAAAATTGTAGAAAATTTTTATGACTATGTTTTTAAAACCCTTTTTAATTTGATTATAGAAAATTGGAAGAAAACAACAAATTGAATAGCTAGGGTTTGAACTTTAAATTTGTCATGTCATTATCATGAGTTTTCTAAATAAAGACAAATATTCTTCTTATATCTAAAATAATTTAATTGCTAAATTTATTGAAAAAGCAAAAGATTAATTGAGAGGAAAGCATGTTGTAGCCAAACTTATACATGAATGTGAAAACAAATATACTAAATATAGAAAACTAAGTATATTATGGTTGCACGATTTGAGAGGTCAAAGACATGCGCAAATACTAATTGCATGTTTATTTTTATTTTATAAAAATATATTTTTTTTTCAATTTTTTTTAAAAAATATTTTTTTATGATTAATTATTAATTTCATAAATTTAAAAAAAAAATTAAGAGAAGTTATAGCAGAGTTCACTATATAATCATCTAGTTATGAATATTTAATATTATGAGAGAAATCGTAGATAACTTAATTATAATTATAATTTCAAATTTGAGTTATCTCGAGTTGCATTATGAATTAAAGGAAAATTAATTATTAATATCAGACTTAAATAGAAGTAAAATTAATATTTCAAGAATGAAATTGATATTAAGATTTAATCTAATAATATAAATTTATGTTATTAATTAAATCATTCATAATTTAAGATTATTTAAATTAATAACATGATAATATTGCATGATTGATAACCTTTATCCAACTGTGAACGATTATGAAATGTACACTTGAATTTGATGCAAATCAATTTTTATGGAATTATATTTATTTTTAAAAGAATATATAACTACACTTGTTTTAAATGCATGTCGAGATGTCATATTTTATTTTGTGGTGGGTTTAGGAGAAACCTAGTAGTTTGACTAGATAGACATGTTTACCAGAGGCTTGGGAAGTGGTTGTTTTTGTGATGCTTTTATGTGATGTTGTTTTGTCATGATTATTTTATTTCCAACCAATGTGTTATATCCATGTGTTTGTGTGATGAGATTGAATTCTTTTTTGTAACCTCATATATTGTGATTTTCTTGGTGTGACCTATGAAGTTTTTCAATCAATTATCTATTGGTGCTTTCCAGTTGCTTGTATAGGATCGAGGTGAATATTGTGATTTATTTATTGGTGCTTTCCAATTACTTAAATAGGATTGAGGTGAATATTGTGATTCATCTATTGGTGCTTTTTAGTTGCTTGTATAGGATTGAGGTGAATATTGTGATTTTACAATATATACTTTTTATGAGCTTAGGGTAGGTTATCTTTGTTTATGTTAGGAAGTGGCTTGCAATGGAGGTTGGAGCTCTAAAGAGGCTGCCTGGGTAACTTATTGTAAGTTGTATTTATAAGTGATAGCATTTCATTAAATGGGTTAAAATAAATTAACAAGAGTCAGTGTTTTACCTCATCCATGCCTCGAGTACTAGTATAGGCTAGGCTGAGAGTAGAGAGGATGCTTGGTTGTGACCTTGCCTTATTAGTATGCCTTATCTGTAAGAAAACATCTAATGCTGCATAGAGTCACTAGGGGGCTAGAGTCTAGAGAGGTTGCCAGGGTAACCTTAGAGTTGGATTATGTAATGACACTTGCCCACATGCATATTAGGTTTTGTATGTGTTTTTATTGCCTCTGGGATTAGAGGTTACTTGCGTACTTGGTAACTTTGAGAAAGATTGCTATTAAGATTCCTTGACCTAGATTCTTGTTCAACTTTTAGATTGTTATCCATTTGGGACTTGAGATTATCTCCTCGGCATGATGGGAGTGGGCCATTTAGGTTCCATGAGGTTGGGTGGTGTTGTTTCTTATACCATTGAGATCTGATAGTTGGATGTCGTTGCTAGATGTACTTGTGCAATTGTTCTATTCTCCTGGTCTTGTGATTATGTTTTATGGTCATATTCTATTATATTATACTTTGATTATTTGAGATCCTATGGGATGTTGTATCTTATCGTGATGTATATTCTTTTAGTATTTCATACCTTGCAACTTGTACAAAGGATGCTTATGCATTCTAGTTATGCCATGTGGCATCTTATGTACTTGTATATTATATCATTTGACTTTGTATTTATGGTTATTCTATGATGAAGACTTTGTTATGTTTTAGATTCAATCTTAATAAAACTTATGCATGTGATTCAACATCATGGAACCCTTAAAGAGATATAATTGTTAATGTATTGTTAATTTATGTATGTGAGTTATTGCTTCTGCTATGTTATCTCTTGTTTGTTTTAATCTTTCAATAAAAAAGTTTAACAAACTTAGTGATTTAATAGGTTAACTTCTTTTGGGTTCCCTGGCAGGGCATTGCAAACCTACATGTCATCATCAAAACTAGAAAATAAGCACTACCTTTGTGATATGTAAGAAGATGATTGATTTGGTAGAGTTGGAAAGAACACATGTAGCCATTAATTTCCAATGATCTCATTTAATTATTAATCTCTTCCAATGATATTTCTTCCATTTCAAATGTACATATCAATGGGTATAGCAGGACATTACGTGATTCTACAGAAGATTTTGGACATGCTCAGTAATATTTTTTTGTAAATACAAACCACAAATTCATAATTGATACCCTAAGTGTCTAACGAACACGACTCTAGAAAACTCATAGCCAATTGGGATTGACTAGATGTAGAAGTTCATGAAGTTATAGATGATGGTAATTTACAAAAATGACATGCATTGTATGTCATGTTGTTCAAATGGGATACATGTGTTGAAATAACTATATCAGATAAGCTCTATAAAATGTACAAAAAATAATTGTTGACACTTGTGTAAGAAAATGCTCCAGATAAGGAAAAAGTCAATGTGAATGACAACTTGATAACTATTGCCAGCCTTCTTAGCCATGTCAATACTAAGGATCTATAATAGTGTTAAATATTCTACACTAATGGTAACACTTAAAATGATGAAGTAAAGCAAAAGGGTTACATAATCTCCAAAGATGTGATAACCATAGTTATACTAGGGTTCTTAGCACAAGAAAGAAGAATGTAGGATGTTGGTTTGGCAAATCGTGAATGCAGAAAGGGAAAAAGTGTATTAGGAAACATCATAATCATTAATTTAAGTCTTTTTTCAAATGCTCTAAAGAGTCACATGGTACTGCAATAGCTAAAGTAAATGTGGCATGTGTTTGATCAAATGCCTTCTGTTGGTGTAAATATGTATTTACTATACACTTACTTAAGTTTACTTAGGTTAATGCATTTTATTATTATTATTTTATTAGTCACCTAGGAGTATGTGCACTCTTGTGAGTTGTCATGTTGACAACATAGGAATCTACACCTCTTTTATGTACATGGTGTCTACAACATCTCCACTTGAGATAAACCTTGTCATTCTTATCTTATCATCTAGAATGATGGATAAGACATGTGCTTAGTTGTCAAGCTTATCTCTTGGCACTTTCTAGAGACATTCTAGGTGCTTCTTGAGAGGCCTTTATATACAGGCACTCCTAATGTGTACATTCATCACATACAATACAAAGCAGTGTGTGAGGACATATTCTGATTAATTGATCATATCCATTTTTGGTCTACAATTGTGGTTGTGTTTGGGTTCTTAGTTCCTAGGTGAATTTTTCCCTAAGGCAAATTCTTACATGGTATCAGAGCTATTGGAGATTTTCTCATCACATAGTCGTTCAAGACCATTCTTGCTTCAACACCTTGACCCGAATTTGGAGTATCACAGAAATTGAGAGCATCTAGAACTAGATATGAACTCACCATTGTGTCCAAAACATTGATTCAGTGAAAATCGACTATAAAGTTGCCTACCCTAGGCCAAAGTCAATTATGAGGCAATTTTTTTTGCAAACTAGCGCCCAAAGGACTGATTTACAAGATTGGTATGATCATTTCATATCTATATATTTAATTTTTAGATCTACATTTTTTTCATCTGCATCTCTACTATTTTTTTTGGATTTGCATTATTTTTTGAAATTTTTTTGGCCATAGAGCCATAGGAGAGATTTTTTGCAAGTGAAAATTGGAGCTTGTTGGTCCAAATCAAATATTTGCATCACATTCAGAAGGTCCAAAAATCCCCAAATCAGATTTTTTAAAATCCAAATTAGACATCTGAGGCAAAATCTAGAGCCATTTGTTTTTTGGAGGTGCGGTGGCGATTCAGAAAAAAATAACAGTAGCAATTTTCAAACAACAATATCTCCCTCATACGGACTCCTTTTTGTGAGCAATTTTTATTTTGTTTTGGGGTAGAATTTTGTGATCTACACATTGGTGTAGGTGGTTTGAGATCTCTATTCCTAAAAAATTTTGCGACTCACAAATTTTGATTTTTGTCACTTAAAATGCTTAGTACAGGCTCATCTAGACTCCAAATTAGGTTCCTTTTTTTTTAAGTGCATTTTTTTTTGTCTACTTTCCAAATCTATAATCATATTATAGGTTCTATGAATAGAAATACTGCTTTTAGAAATAGGCCCTAAATTGGCAAGTGGCTATCAAGTGCCTAAATCATACATTAGGGGGGTTCTTTGATTCTTTGGAGGTTTCTTTAATTCTCTTTTCCATTTTGGGGGTTCATTGATTGATCTCATGGAGGATTTTTGTTTCACATGTTAGCATGGAGTCAAACCTAGGTTGACAAAAAGAAACTATCACAAATGGAGTGATACACTCCTTGATCATCTAAGAAGAAAGCATAAGGAAATATTTCCTTATTTATGTTCCAATGAATCGATCTCTGATGCTGAAGACAACCACCTGTTACCAAATTGTTGGTTATCATTTGTACCAGTCTCTATTCTTCTGATTATTATAAGGTGGTTTCCAAGTTATGGTATCCATATGATCTTTGGATCTATCTTTGGGAGCTGTATGGAGATCTAAACATTCCTCCATTCCTAGAAGATCTTTTACCTCTAGTTGCAGCTGACTCCTCTTTAGATGAGATCACATCTCTAGTTCCTATTGCTCCTACTGATCTTGTTCCAACTATAGCTCCTTTGGATTCAGTGCAATAGGACCTTTAATGTCTTCCTACTCTACCTTCATGTGATGAATTCCTACCAGACATTGCAGGGCTATTCATGGAGTCCCACATTGAAGATGTGAGAGAATTATTGATGATATTCATCTTCTCTTTGAGGTGAATACTAGATTCATTGCCACAGTGATAGATTCATGTACTTCAGCACAACAGGGTACACTTTGTCTTCTAGGTGATGACTTCTTGACTGACATTTCAGGTTTGTTCTTGGAGTCACACACAATGGATTTGGAGGACTTCTTTGATGATCTATTGCTTCTCTTTGCTAAAGACAATCCTTCTACAGTTGTTGCAAGGGCCCACTTTGATCCTCATGTCCATTCTCTACATTATCAGTCTTTATGGGTTGATGTGATTGTGGATACTTATGTACAACATCTGCAGGCAGTCTTTTTGACATTTGAGAAGACTTTTGGTTTTTTGAAACAGGTTCTACATCACTCCTTGTTTAATATGTACTTCTTCTTAGTAGTTTTCGAGGAAGCCATCATCAGCATCGACACAAGGACACTTGAACAGGTTTCAGAAACACCGTTCATCTTAGAGATTCCTTCTCCATTCAGGGGATGCATCTCCTTTGTACCCTTACATTTGTTTCTTCCAAAGGGGAGGAACATCATTCAAAGGTCATGGATTAGCTTCTACGTTAGAGCATTTCTCACTGATCGACACACTACCTTTAGGGGGGGAGCACTACCTTGTCTCCTTCTTCTCCTTTTTGGGGGGGAATTTTTCCTCTTAGGGGTTGTTGTCCTTCTCCATTTTTCTTTTGTATATACTGGATGTATGTCGTAATGGGGGGGTCTTGATTACTCCATCCATCCATGCATCCCTTTTCATCTCTCTTTTTGGGGGAGGGTTTTTCCCATGAGGTTTTCCCTCTTTCCCCACTTTATGAGATATTTGCATTTCATTATTTGCATGGGTACCTAACATGGCTTAGTAGCCGGGACTCATTCTGTATTTCATCCTAGTTTACGTAAGCTTAAGGACATTCCCTTAAGTTGCACTTAAGGGGGGGTGTTGGTGTAAATACATATTTATTATTTACACTTACTTAAGTTTACTTAGATTAATGCATTTTTTTTAAAGTTGTTTATTAATCACCTAGGATTATGTGCACTCTTGCGAGTTTTCATGTTGACAACATAGGAGTCCACACCTCTTTTATGCACACAGTTTCTACAACATCTCCACTTGAGATACACCTTGTCATTCTTATCCTATCATCTAGAATGATGGATAAGACGTGTGCTTAATTGTCAAGCTTATCTCCTGGCACTTTCTAGAGACATTCTAGGTGCTTCCTGAGAGGCCTTTATATACAAGCACTCCTAGTGTGTACATTCATCACATACAATATAGAGCAATGTATGAAGACATACTATGATTAATTGATCATATCTATTTTTGGTCTACAGTTGTGCTTGTGTTTGAGTTCTTAGTTCCTAGGTGAATTTTGCCCTAAGGAAAATTCTTACACCTTCCATGAGATGATTTACATGGTGATAAGCTATTACAAAGTTGAACTCCCATCATTTGCCAGTATCAAACAAAGAGTTGCTAAAAGTGTTACATGATTGATAGTCTTAAATTCATGGTCCAAAATAATGTAGGTGATTTGATAGATTGTGTTTGGAAGGCTTTAAAAATATTCATTCAAATATAGTTGACATCCAAGAGTCGATTCTACAAATTGGAGCTATGAATTTTGGAGGAATCATGTTTAATGTTGTGATTGTAGCTGCGATTGTCATTGTGGATATGAATACTAAATGTTGAATCATAAATCACATGACCTATTTGATAGAAATTGCAAAGCCATGTCTTAGTGTATGCCAACTATGTAATATTAAAGAAGCAACCCATATTATTTGATGGAATATTTCAGAGATGTGTTATCACAAGGAACATAACTAACACTTGTACCTTTGAAGGGTGCAAGGGTTACGCCGATAGTCTTGTATACCTTTGATAATTTAATTGAATAGTTTTAATTTTGTTACCAATTCTAATTCAGTTTTGTAGTTGAACAACATGATCTATAAAATCTTGTCATTTTTATTGCTTTTGATGCTTAGAATAGTGACATTTTGTTTGAAAAGTCAATTAACCTATGTGGGTCTTTTTTTTTTTCTCTTTCATTTAATTTTAGATGGATTACTTTTGATTTTGGAGTATCTTTCAAAAGTGAAAGTAGGTCAAATTCGAAGCCAATCTATTAATTTTACTCTACATATAGTTATATAAGTAAAACCTTATCTCTAGACTACACATAGGAGAGGTTAAAGTATATGTAAATAAGATAAATTTTGTTAGAAATAGGCTTTAATTTTATATTACCATACTCTTCTTGATTTGGAATAACTATATTTTGTCAAGTGTACAGTTGTTCAATTTTGATGTTTGTAGATGTTATATAGTTATCATACTTCTTTGGTAATATTTGTCAATGTTTGTAAATTTCATCAAATATGTATAACTTATACCAACTATATTTTTTCATGTGTACAATTTTTTTTGATGTATGTAGATGTTATATTGTTGTTATATTTCTTCAACAATGTTTCTTAATGTTTGTGAATGTCATCAAATATGTATAACTTATACCATCTGTAGACACCTAAAAATCCTTTAGAAAATAAAGTATTTTTATTTTCTGAAAAAGTCCCTGATGACATCATCATTTATTAATTAATTAATTATTTAATTAATTAATTTATTTTTATGTCATTAAATCCCTTTATCTTAATTAAAAATATTTAATTAAGGAATCCCTCCCAAAAATGTTTAAATCTTATTTAAACATAATTTCCTTATTTATTAATTATTTAATTAATAAATTGACCAAAAATCCCAAAATAAATAATTTATTTATTTATTGCCCAAAATTTGGCCAATTTCTTTAAGACCACTAACCTCTTCCAAAATCTTCTAATCCTTCTTTAATTTTGATTAAAGGCTAATCCCATCATTTCCTACCCCTAATCCCAACTCAAAATATTTAATTAAGATTAAATATTAATCCTCATGTTTATTAAAAATATTTTAATAAATATCTCCTCAACCCAAACCTTTGAAATAAATAAAACTTTATTTATTTCCTAAAAACCTTATTTATCCTCATCCTAGGAAGTTCTAGACTCTTCTAGAAAGTCTTCATCCTTATCCAAAGCCTAGACTCTTCTAGAAGATGTCAATCCTTATCTTTAATCCTAATCCTAATCCCCCCCTAACCTTGTCACATTCCCTAAAACATGGGTTAAGACTTGCTAACTCAAGCCAAAGTTAACAAATATCTCCTCCTTCACCCCACCCTCATTAAATGCTATTCACTTGCCCATCTCTAACATCCCTAATCTAATCCTAAGCCATCTCTAATCCTACCCTTAATCATTTGCACAATCCTAAACAAGCTTAAGACTTTCCTAAGCCAAGCCAAAGTCTATCCCCTCAAAATATCCAAACCATAAAACTTTATGAAGCCCACAAAGCCATAAATGACTCTTACAAGCTCATTCATTGCTCTTACAAGCCATTATGAGGGTCTTTATGAGCTTTGAGCCTCCTTTGTTGACCCCTCAACCCCTCTTGCTCTAACCAATGACTTTGTGACATGTGTCACTCCCTAATTGGCTGTAAGGAAGCACAATCCATGTGCTCTCCTCTCATTCAATCTAAACCTTCCATAAACTTTCTCCCATCCTTACATCCTAGCCCTTGATCCCTCAAGCCCTTTATCTATTTAAGGAATCCTCTCCCAAGCCATTTTAACACAATCTAGAAAGTAAAGCCATAATGCCATTTTGAGAAGCCATTTTTACATCAAATCCATTCACCAAAATCTATCAAAAATCCTCCATTGAAGCCCATTTGAGCATTTGAGCATACATACATAATCAAGCAATCTTAGTTATTAGACACACATCTACATTAAGTGATCATCCTCATTGAGAGAGCCTATCCATGGCTCATATTCTCATTTGAGGACTTCACTTTGTCTCTCATGAAGTTATGTTAAATTAGTATGCAAATGCTTTTTGATTGTTTTAATTTAGTGTTTCTAACATACTAAAGTAGCATCTATGCCATGAACCATCTTCAATCCTAGTCTCCAAATTTTTCTATTAAAAATATTTGTACTTAATGCATATAAGACAAGGTGGCATATTCTATTTTATTTAGAGTTACAATCAAATATTTCTTTGTGTTTAGTTCACCGAAATTTGTCTTGGCATTATAATTTGACTTTAATTCAATTTAAGGTATATGGAGTTAAAGAGATGCATTTGTTTTAGATTTCATATAGGCTTAAAGTTTGGATCTAACTCAGCTTACTTTAAGGTTATTTTTTATTTAGATTAATAATTTAGTTCAATTTAAATTAGTATTAAGGTTAGGCTTCTATTTGGTTTAATGTTCAATTAGATTTAGGGCTGCAATTAACTTAAGTAGGTATTAGGGTAAAGATTCATTTTTTATAAGGGTTGGCATTCAATTTGGTTCACTATGAGTGTTAGGGTATAATTTTGTTTGGTACAATGGTTGAATTTGGTTTAATGTCAAATTTGATTTAGAGCTAGGGATCAATGTATTTTAGTGTTCAATTATTTTTAAAGGTTATTGTTTAATTAGTTTTGATCAAATTAAATTTAATTAATGGGCTTGATTAGGTTCAATGTATGTTTAATTAGGTTTAGAATTGATTTAAATTATGATTAGTGTTCAATTTGTTTTTGTTTTACTTTTAAGGTATATTTTAGTTTAAAATTGGCTTTCAATTTAGTATAATGTTCAACTAGATTTAGAGCAATGGTTGATTTAGATTTAGTATTTAGATAGTTTTAGAGTTATGGTTAAATTTTGTTTACTTTTATAGCTAGTGTTAAAGTTTATTTATAAATTGAGATAAATTTAGTTTTCTTAAAGGGATTAATTTGATTTAACACTAAATTAGAACTAGGCTTATGATTGAGTTTAGTTTCACTAAAGGTTTCAATTCAAATTATTCTTCAATTATATTTAGGGCTTCTTTCAAATTAAGTTTATAAATTGGACTAAAATTTGTTTAGAATTAGGGTCTAATTTATTAGATTATTACCTTTCAAATTTTTTTTTTATCATTAAGGCTCAATTACATTTTATGTTTGATTATTTTTAAGGTTGTGATTTAATATTGTTCAAGAGTTTAAGTTGATTTAAAATTTAAAATTTAAAAGTAATTAATTAGAATTTAGACATTCTCTACAAAGTAGATTGATTAAAATTTGATTTTTTAGAGAGTAAAAAGTGTTTCTTTTATTATCAAATAAGGAAGATAAGTTTGAAACTAATGACATGAATTTTTTTATTATGCTAAAATATTGTACACTTATTTCTTAGATATTTAGTCTTTCCCTTATTTTTTTTCTTGTTTACAAAGTTGTTCCCCCTCTTCATTATTTCATAACTCACTATTGGGATTTAAATTGGTTTAATATTAGTATGAGGGTTCAACTTTCTTTAAAGGATGGATTGTCTTTTGTATAGATTAGCATAAGGTTTTATATATATTAATAATAAGGGTTTAGTTTATTTTTATGAGGGTTAGGGTTGGACTTAGAGGTTTCAAGTATTGTTGAATAGTTAATTAAGTTTAATTGGAGATTTAAATTATAATTAAATATAAAATTGAATGTTGTTTAATTTTAGGGTCATAATTTTATTTAGCTTGTTCTAAGAGTTTTCTTTTATATGGTCAAACATCAAGAGAATTCTCTCTCTCTCTCTCTCTCTCTCTCTCTCTCTCTCTCTCTCTCTCTCTCTCTCTCTCTCTCTCTCTCTCTCTCTCTCTCTCCCCATCCCTCCCCCCCTCTCTCTCTCTCTAATCTCCCCTTACACACACATTCTCCCTCTACATGTCCCTCTCTTTCTATTCTTCATCTTAATCATAACCCTAAATCCTATGTGTTTAATTATAATCTTGAATTCTAAAGCCTAATTATAATCCTAATTGATAAACTCTTACCTTATACCTAGATATTAAACATTACATTTAGTATAACATTTAGAATTATGATTAGGGTTTTTAACTATATAAGGGATTAAAATTATCATTAAGATTAGGATTAGGTTTGGGTTTAGATGTGGTTAGAGGTAAGGCCAGGATTATGATTATGATTAAGGTTTAGGTTAGACTTGGATAATGGTTAGGAATTAGTTTTAGTATAATAGTTAATATTTTGGTTACGGATATGGTTTACATCATGGTTAGAGTAGATGTTAGAGTTAGTTTAGTGTATACGTATGTTCACGATATGTTTAAGATGAAGATTATGTTCACAGTTAGTTTCTTTGTTGTATTTTAGATTATGGTTAGCTTAGCATTAGTATTTATCTTATAAATAAGGTTAAAGTTAGAATTACAGTTAGGTTTAGGGTTTGGGGCAAGGATTGTGGTTAAAAATAAGGTTTATATCATGGTTAGGGATAGAGTGAGTATTTAGGTTAGACATAAGATTAGGATTTAGGTTTATGTTTGGCTATATGATTATGGCTCTAGGGTACAAGTCATGATTAGAGTTAGGATTTTGGGTATAGTCAGTGCAAGGCTTATAAATGACATTAGGGTTAGGGTTTATAATTATTGTTCAATTAGAGATAGAATTACACTTATGATTCAACAATATTAGGGTTAGTATTTAATTATGAATAAGCTTTAATTAGGGAACCATATTTTTTGCTACGATTCAATTAGAATATTGTTTCAATAGGTTTAGGGTCAAAAATAGGGTTGCATTTAATTATAATTAGATTACGATTTAATTTTGACTAAGGCTTTAATTAGGGTTAGGATTAGGTTTCAAGTTGTGTTAGATTAGGGTTAGGAAACATATATATATATTATATAAAACAATGATAATATAATTTAGGATTAAGATTATAGTTTATACCTATATCTCAAAATTAATAATACAATATATGATTAGTCTCAATTTACTTAATTTAATATAGATTAGGATTTATTTTAGAGTTTCTAGTGTACATGTGTGGGTTAGATTTAAGGTTTAAACTTTATCAAGTGGATCTATTTTCATCCTAAATGGGAGTAGATTTTGGAAGGAGGTGAAAGATTAACTATAGTTAGGATTAGGATTCATTTTTGTTAGGGTTAAACAAAGCTTAATATTAGGGTTATAGTTAATTTATCAAGATAAAAAATTATCCATATCTTCTCACTTTGTGTCTAATAATATTGATTTAGTAGTATATTAAAGACTATATGTAATAGAAAGATTTTTTTTAAATGATAATTTTCTTACTATATTTATATTTATAGACATGGAAAAATAATCCTGACATAATTTATTTAATGGAATTACATTATATATACATACTAAAATCAAGAACTAATGAAATGGTAAATAATAAATATTTAAGAATAATAATTTTATTAATAAATATTTAAGAATACTAATTTTATTAATATTATAAATATGCAAGAATAATTGTCGCATAATTTTAATTTATTTAAATATTTTAATTTTGGAAAAATAATAAGATTGAGAAACATAGAAATATCTTAATCATCTATATTGACTTCTATAATCACATAATCTCAATCCTACTTCAATATTTTAAAAGTAATAGAATTGATATAGAAACTTCTTATTTATTATTATTTGTATTATTATATTGACATTTGTAAAATATGTTTTTTACATTCTTTAAGTTATAAGACATTAAATTTAAGAAACATAATCAAACTCAAAATATAGAAATGTAAATCCCCAATTGAACTTAAAAAGATATGTTTATAAAAATATTTGATATAGTTTCTATAAATTATTATTTTTCCTACCATAATTAGAAGCAAAAAAATTTGATGACTTATAATAATGTAATTATTATTTTAGAATTACATCTCATTAAAATTCATTTTTAATGTCTTTTACTTTTATCAACATCTGATAATGCCAGTTAGTCAAAACAATCTGATGACTTATATTAGCATCTGACAAAGCTGAACTATCAAAACAATCCAATGGCAAGTCCGATAGGAATAAGCATATTGACTAATGATTATGGGATACTCACCAAATACATTTGCTAAAAAAGTTTTAGAATCTTTTAAAAATAAATTTGTTTGATAGATATACAAGTGGATCCTACAACCTCTACCACATTCTCCTTATTTGGTTCATAGAAGAAGCTTTCAAAATTTTCTATGACCATTGTAGTGCCTCTCGTGTTTGCAATCTATACCTTGTTATTTTCATTCGAGAGATACTTGATACTCTTACTATTAGTACTTTGAGATGACTTGAGGATCATATGCTATACTTTGATTTCAATACCATAGATGCTTTACTACTATATTGTCTAGTTTATCATATTTGCATGTTGATGCCATTTTGAGATGACAGTAGGTCTATGATGAGATTTGATTATCTGGTATTTGGGCATATCTTTGATTGTATTATGTGATGGATTTTATGCTATGGTTATTTACTTCATTCTTGTCTCTTTATGCTTTATGTGAATGTGAGTGATGTAAATGGAATATTTAGGTATAATTGAATAAATGGTTAAATTAGTTATTTAGTGAATTTATTGCTTTGGCTATGATATTATATGCAATTGCACTTGATTGTGTGTTTAGTGTGCATGGTTTATATCTTTGGCAGTGGCACATGGAGTTAGTGATTTAGCTATCCACATTTTACCAATGTCATCTTTGTATGGTTGACATATCCTTAATTAATTGTTTAAATTAAACCTTTCAGTGATTACTAAATCCAAACTTATTTGCATTATGTGATTTGAGTAGTGAATATGTTTGTACATTTAGAGTTTTGCATTGTCACAAAAGTTGTTAAGAATTTTTTTGTGAATTTGGGTTTTTGGGCTTTAATTTTTATTGAATTCAATTTCTGGAAGCTTTTCCATAGATGAATTCCTATTTCTAGAAATATCCTATTTTTGTTTGGGTGGATTCAGAGTTTAGATTGTTTAACTAGCTATTTTTCTTAATCGATTATTCACTCAAAAAGTGAATAAGTATGGAAAGAGGAATTTAATTCCTCACTTTTCAATTTTGTAATATAGAAATTGGAGAGCTTTTTTTTGAAATCCTTTTCTGGAGGATTGGTCTTCTATTCATTGTGAGAGCTATGGGTGTGGGATCTTCATGAGGATAAACTCGTTGGATCCAACTCAGGGAGACCTTGCTTTGTCATTGTTTTTGACAATATCATCAAGTTATTTATTTTACCTAGCTATTTTCTGTTTGATCCCTTTTGGCTGTTAGGAAGGGCTTTCTTATTTTCTTGTTTCTGCTTCATTTCAACTTATGTTTCTGGTAATAGTTTGTTTGGAGGCTGAGAACTAGTGTTCCCCTCCATTTATGTTTGTTGGTATTGCCCCATTGGTTGGTTATGAATATTTTCCCTATTTTTGGGATAAGGGTTTGGGGTTTCGCCCTGGTCATTTTTTCTTATGGTGTCTAAACCCAAATTTTATTAGATTTTTGAGGCTTTTGTGCCCAAAGACCAAATGGGTTTTAATTTTGAACCTAATTTTGCGTGCCATACTATTTTCTTGGGTTTCCTTGGCATGATGTTAGTCATTGGCTTGGATCATTTGTTTGGATGTCAGTCAGACCATTATTACACTTTTATGTTGCATTAGGATGCATGCCACATCTACTCTCCTGAGCTATTTCAGTTGAGTGATATTTTTGCTTGTGTTCTCATCCAGTCCTTATGTTATGATCTTCATGGTGGTGGTGTGCCACACACAAGTATGTGCGTGTGCCTTGTCAGGTGACATACGAGGCCTGATCTCCCATTTATACTTCATTGGAGTTATGATCATTTGGGGTTGGGTTGGGAATATGCATGCCTATAGACACTCATCATTGAATGAGCATGGCTAGGGTAGGGTAACATATGGAGGGGGATTCTATATTGCAACCTAGTGTTTATGGTGCCATAAGGTTGGCATAGGAAGTTTTAAGTAAGTGATAACTAAATAAAACACTAGGTGACAATACAACTTAAGATAATAAAAATGCTTCAGTGTGAGAGCCTTCCATTGGGAAGTTTAGTTCACATATCTCTAAGCTTGGGCTTTTGGATGCCAAGTGACTCTCCATGATGTCGGTCCCTACATAGTAGCCCATTGAGTGTTTGACTAGGACATGTAGTTTATAGATTGTTTATGATCTTGGTTTTAGTCATCATACTGTTTTGCGTGAGTGTTATCCATGGAAATTTATTTTATGTGTGTTTGTGGTTGGATCATTATCTCCATTATCATAATAGGAGTGGATCTACGGGTTCTACATGGTTGGGAGGTGTAGCTACCTTCACCATTGCTAGAGATCGGTGTACAGAGACCATTCTTTATTCCAGTATGACTGTTGTTGGATGTTTTCACTTGGTACTTCAGTATCCAAAGTATACTTCATTGTGATTTATGCTTTCATTGGAATGCTTGATTATCATGTTAGATGATGTTAGTCTTATTGACACATTCCTATATTATGATATTTAGCATATGTTAAATGATGAGTTTGATTTATAGGACTATCTTATGCTTTACTTCTAGCATGTTAGATTTCCTTATTCTTATGTTGTAGCACATTTTACTAGTGACATCCTCATAGGATAGCTCTAACGATCTAGTTGGTAGTTTGGGATGTTATGTGCGAGGGATGGCTAAAACCGATGAGGTCTCATGATGCTATTACAATTGGGAGGAACCACGTCCTTAGTTTGGTTGTTCAGTTATTGCAATGTTCTTTCAGTACATTGCGATGTTGCTTTCAATTCTTTCCTTTCACTTCTATGTTAGATAGTTAGATGCAATTTCTATCTTGTAGTTATTGTTTCGAGTGTCTTTACCTTGACTATGGATTTGATACTCCCTAGTGTGAAGGTTTTATTTCCTATCTTATCCCTTATGTTGGTCCTTAGAGTAATTCTTGCTTTCTCTAGGTGACCATGCATTAGCATTGAGCGATACATTAAAGTATCACATGCTCAAAGGAGAAGAATTGTGTGATACTAGAAAGTATCACACACCCTTGTAAACTCTATTATCTGATACTCTATTGTATCGCACACATCTTGGAGAAAATTCATATGATACTTGTAAAGTATTGCACAGCTTGTTGAGAAGTATTTCCCAAACCCTGATTGTATCACACACCTTTAGAAAGTTTAGACAATATTGGAAAGTATCATACTATGCTGATTTAAAGTATCACCTGGGTTTTGGAAAAACCTGTCTGGGCGGACAACGAGAACTTTTCGATTTGAGTAGAAGTTTTTCAAAGGTGTTTTGGGTACCCTTTATGGTGTACTTGAATACCTTAGAATTGTATTTCAAATCGATATGTTTTTGGATTCAGAATCATTTTTGTCCTTCTGTGGTTAGTCATTTTGGTCAGAAGTAGCATTTGGAGATCTGTTGGTGTTTGGATGTTTGTTTAGTCTTCTATTGTGATCTTTGTGATCCTTATATGTTGTATGTTGTGTACATCCATACTTGTTTTAAAATTTGTTTTATCCTAGCTTATATTTATCCTTATTTGAAGGATTTCTAGGCAGGGCATTACATATGGTATCAGAGCCTATGTTGCAACATTGGGATCTCTATGTTATGCTTCAATTACACTTTTGTTTTTTGTACGTGTATTGTTAGTTACTAGTTATTATTTTGATATCTTGTTGTGACACTTATGCTTGTGAATCATTTGTTCTTACCTTACCTTGTTGCTTTCATAGTGATGTCTCCTACACAAAGACCTGGTAGTCAGGGTGGTAGTTAATGAGTTGTTCAAGAAGAACACTAGGAAGAGGAATGAGAGGATGGTGGGGAAGAATAGGGTAATAATAATCAAAATGGCATGGGGGCATTGATGCTAGTACTATAGGAGATTCTTTCTTAGTTGGGCCCTTATGTAGAGGACCACCAATAGGTTCATAGTCAAGAATAGGGATCTCATCATGGACATTCCCATCAGTAGAGCATAGATGTTAGGAATAAGGTGTCTCAACCTTGGATAATTCCTATTCTTATTATTTGTTTTGTAAAATGTATTTCTTGCAAATAATGTTGATGTGTCGGCATCTTGAATTATGTATACGGAGATCATCTCTAAAACAATTATGACGGATTCCTATAACACGTAAGAGCTATGTCAGGAAGATTCAATGATAGGTGAAGACATGTGGAAACTGATAAAGTGAAGCACATGTTATAAGCATTTTTAGGGTTGCAAAGAGAAGGGATGCAAGAAAGTGTACTGTTGGTACTGTGAGTTGCTATTGGAGTCTTCTGTTGTCGCTGTTGAACTTGCATTACAAGTGTATTGTAACCTTGTGTTGAAGATAATACATTGTGTAGGTTCTAGAGGGGTGGGGTTGTTTTATCGAAAGGTTTTTCCCCACCGAAAAATCTTTGTGTTATGTGTTTTTTTCTCTATCTATTTTCTTTATGTTTGGTTGGCTAAAATATTATTGTTTACATGATATTGAATATGTAAGTGTAAAATATTTTAATAGGATTTGCACCATACTTCTCTTAAGAGATTAGTGTAGGAAGTTGTTGCCGCACCTAAGTTTCCTTACAAGTGATATCAGAGCCTGATCAACTTTTTGATCCTAGTTGTTGGGTAGGGTTTTTTGAAATAATCTCAAGTTGAGTGGGAGTCTTGTGTAGAGCATCCTGAATCTTATTTGCAAATTGAGATGGCGAGTTCATCATATGGAAGAATGGAGGTGGAGAAATTTAATGGCACTAATTTCGAGTTGTGGAAACTCAAGATGGAAGACATGTTGGAAGATCGTGACCTATGGAAAGCGACTTCAAGTGCTACAAGACCAGAAACTATAGCTCAAGTAGATTGAGATATCAAAGACCGTAAAGCTAAGGGTCTCATAAGACTCTATTTAACCGATGCAGTTCTTCTGAATGTTCTAGATGAGAAAACTGCATATAGTTTGTGGGAAAGACTTGGGGCCATGTATCAGGCCAACTCTTTGGTGAACAAGTTTTTCTTGAGGAAGAAGTTGTACTCTCTATGAATGGAGGAAGGTGGATCCTTAACGGATCATTTAAATGCATTTAATCTGCTGGTTGCACAGTTGACATCAACTAGTGTCAAGTTAGAGGAGGAGGATCGTTGCTACACACTTTTGTGTTCTTTACCAGATTCATGGGACCATCTTGTGATGGCTCTCAGAAGCAGGTTAGTCACTTTCAAAATGGATGATGTGGTGTCTTCACTGCTATCAGAGGAGATGCAGAGAAAGGCTTCCATTTCGAAAAAAGAAGCCCTTGTTGTTCATGGGAGATCCACAGAAAGAGGGAAGAAAAATGACAATAAGTCTGACAATAAGGGTAGATCCAAATCCTGTGGGAAGTCAAAGACTTCCAATAAGTCCAAGGAAAAATGTTGGAACTATGATAAACCTGGGCACTTCTGTAAAGATTGAAAAGAGTTGAAGAAGAAGAAGAAAGGTTCAGATTCAGCTTCAGAAAGATCTCAAGAAGATGGCGATGCATTCATCGTAGCTTTGGCAGCCCATGCATCTGATGATGTGTGGTTGGTTGACTCAGGTGCATCTTTTCACATGACCTCTCATCAAAATTGGTTCTCAAAATATGAAGAGTTCGATGGTGGAAAGGTGTACTTGGGTGATGATTCTCACCTAAAGATAGTTGGACGTGGAAGGGTCACTATCAAATTTCCTAATGGACGAGTACAGGGAATCAATGGAGTTGTGCACATTCCAAGTTTGGCACAAAACCTATTATCTGTAAGTATGCTAAATGATGTGGGTGTGCAAGTTGTTTTTTCAAAAGAAGGATGCAAGATGATGAGAGGATTGATAGTGCTTGCAAGGGGTACTAGGAGAGGTACCTTATTTCAGCTAGATGCATGTATTCCTCTATGTAATAGTTCTTCATCCTCACCATCTGAATGAGTAGTGAAGAATTCTATGGTTATTGGTTTCGATGGTAATGCAAACACTTTGGAAGGTAAGCTTCATGTAGAAAAGACAATGTTGTGGCATATGAGATTTGATCACATTGGTGAAAAGGGTCTCAAAACCCTGAAAATAAAAATCTTTTTGAGGGGTTAAATGATTGCAATCTTGAGTTCAAATTCTGGGAACACTATGTCTATGGTAAACAAAATCGTGTTCAGTTTTACTCTAGTTCTCATAAATCTTCTGATGTTTTGGATCTCATTCATTCTGATGTATTTGGTCTTGGAAAAGTTCCTTCAATCTCCAAGTCTGTATTTTTTGTATCTTTCATAGATGATTACAGTAGAAGGACATGGATTTATTTCCTTAAAAGTAAGACACAAGTCTTTAGTCGATTCAAGGAATTTAAAGCCCTTGTAGAGAATCAGACTTGTAAGACGATTAAGTGTATGAGAACTGACAATGGTGGTGAGTTTTTCTCAATAGAGTTTGAACAATTCTGTAAAGAACAAGGTATCAAGAGGCATAATACAACTCCTTATACCCCACAACAAAATGGAGTTGCAGAGAGAATGAACAGGACACTGATGGAGAAGGCTAGGAGTATGCTTAATGGAGCTAGTTTAGAACAAAGGTTCTAGGCCGAAGCTGTGGCCACTGCTTGCTATCTGGTTAACAGATCTCCTACATCAGCCCTTATTGGTAAGACACCCATGGAGGTGTGGTCTGGTAAGAATCTTTCAATTAGACATCTTCATGTTTTTGGTTGTGAAGCTTATGCACATGTACCAAAGGAGAAAAGATCTAAGTTAGAAAACAAAGCTGTTAAATGTATTTTCATCGGATACAGTGCTGGTGTGAAAGGATACAAGCTTTGGGATCCTATGACTAGTAAGGTGTTGTATAGTAGAAATGTTATTTTTAGAGAGCTAACATCTTCTCCTATTGTGCTACAACCAAATGAAAAAGAAAAGAAAAAAGATGTTGTTCAGTTGCCTCCTACCCCTGAGAAGACTGAACAGAGAGACCATGTTGGATCTAATGACGAGGAGAGCTCTAGCAGCTCTGATAGTTCAGAAGAAGAGGAAGAACAATCTCAACCACAGCCCTTGAGGAGATCCACAAGAGAAACAAAGAAACCAGAAAGGTTTGGTTATTCTATGTTAGATTCCAGTTGTGCTTTTTCTTTGATTACTAACACTGATGAGCCTAGATCTGTGAAAGAGGCTTTGGGCATGGAAGATGCAGGTTCCTAGATTGAGGCTATGGATGATGAGATGGCTTCATTAGAGAAAAGAAAAACTTGGGACCTTGTACCTTTTCCTAAAGGGAGAAAATCTGTTAGTTGTAAATGGGTGTTCAAGAAGAAATTCTGTGTAGATGGCAGTGTTTAAAGATACAAAGCTAGATTGGTTGCAAAGGGGTATTCATAGGTAGAGGGAATAGATTATGGTGAAATATTCTCTCCTGTTGCAAAGTTGACATCCATTAGATTTCTGTTATCTCTTGCTGCATCATATGATTTAGAGATAGAACAGATGGATGTGAAGACAACTTTCCTTCATGGTGATTTGGAGGAAGAGATTTATATGTCACAGCCTGAGCACTACATTGTTAAAGGTAAAGAATCCTTAGTTTGCAGATTAAATAAATCTCTATATGGTTTAAAGCAATCTCCTAGGATGTGGTACCTTAAGTTTGATTCCTTTGTGTTGTTAATTGGATTTTTAAGATCAAAATCAGATCATTGTGCTTATTTCAGAGTTGAAAATGATTGCCTTCTTCTTATTGCATTATATGTTGATGATATGTTGCTATTTGGGAAGGGTAAGGGTATGATTTATGATTTTAAATCTTTGTTGTTAGCACAATTTGAGATGAAAGATCTTGGGGCAGCTAGGTACATATTGGGTATGAAAATCAGTAGAGATAGGTCTAATACAAAACTTTGGTTGAGTCAAAGTAAGTATGTGAAGTCTGTGTTGGACAGGTTCAACATGGCAGATTGTAGACCACTATGTGTTCTTATTTCTGTGGGAACAAAGTTATGTGTAGATGATTTTCCAAAATCTCCTAGTGAGGTGGAGGACATGAGTAGAGTACCTTATGCTAGTGCAGTTGGCAGTCTTATGTATGCTATGGTCTGTACCAGACATTGCCCAAGTAGTAGGAGTCCTGAGTCAGTTTATGGCTAATCTTGGACGGGTACATTGGGATGCAGTTAAGCGAGTATTCAAATATTTGAGGGGTACATCAGATTACTCCATATGTTATCATGGTAACTCTTTTGGATTTCTGCATTGGGTTTTTGGATTTAGATTGGGCAGGTGATATTGACTACAGGAGATCCACTAGTGCTTATGTGTTCACTATGTTTGGTGGTGCCATTAGTTGGATGAGCAAGTGACAACCTGTGGTTGCTTTGTCCACTACAGAAGCTGAGTACATGGCTGCTACTCATGCTTTTAAGGAAGCCATTTGAATTTAGAGATTATGTTTTGATGTTGGTGTTGATGCAGAATAGATTACTATTTGGTGTGATAGTTAGAGCGCTATTTGCCTTGTGAAGAATCCAACTTTCCATGCCAGAATGAAGCACATTGATGTGCAGTTTCACTTTGTGAGAGATATGGTGGAAGATGGAAAGGTAAATTTGGAGAAGGTAGATACTGTGAAGAATGTTGCAGATGCATTAACGAAACCAATGGGCACTGAGAAGTTCAGATGGTGTTTGGAGTCTATGGGCCTTTTGGCCTATAGTGGTTAGTTCTTGTTGCTCTTACAAGGTGTTTGACAAGTGGGAGAATGTTAGGAATAAGGTGTCTCAACCTTGGATAATTCCTATTCTTATTATTTGTTTTGTAAAATGTATTTCTTGCAAATAATGTAGATGTGTCAGCATCTTGAATTGTGTATAAGGAGATCATCGCTAAAATGGTTATGACGGATTCCTATGACACGTAAGAGCTATGTCAGGAAGATTCAATGAAAGGTGAAGACATGTGGCAATTGATAAATTTGAGTATTGTACACTCTACCCCAATAGTGGGGTTAAATTTTTTGGGGTTCCTATTTTCTCGGAGAATGGTAAAACCCTAATATGGTTACCTTTGGGAGTAGCCCTCAAGTGAAGCGCATGTTATAAGCATTTTTAGGGTTGCGAAGAGAAGGGATGTGAGAAAGTGTATTGTTGGTACTGTGAGTTACTATTGGAGTCTTCTGTTGTCACTGTTGAACTTGCATTGCAAGTGTATTGTAACCTTGTGTGGAAGATAATACATTGTGCAGGTTTTGGAGGGGTGGGGTTGTTTTACCAAAAGGTTTTTCCCCACCGAAAAATCTTTGTGTTATGTGTTTATTTCTCTATCTATTTTCTTTATGGTTGGTTGGCTAAAATATTATTATTTACATGATATTGAATCTGTAAGTGTAAAATATTTTAATAGGATTTGCACCATACTTCTCTTAAGAGATTAGTGTAGGAATTTGTTTCCGCACCTAAGTTTCCTTAGAATAGAGAGGAGGAGCAGGAACATGAATGTTCTTGAACACCAATTGGTAGTAGAAGGCACCAATGGAGAGGTCATGGTCAAAATGAAAATTATGATTTCACTTAGATTGAAATGATATGGGAACCTTAGAGGTCCAAAACATCATAGTTTAATGGCTAGGGGATAGGGCTCAATGTTGAGACCTAGTTACTTGATATGGGGCACTATTTCTCCTTACTACCTTATGGAAGCAACATGAAGGCCCATTGTGCTATCAAACAGCTAAGAGAACATGGTTCTATTTGGTGGGATTCAGAGAGTGATAGGCTTCATATCGATGTTGCGAATCTCACTAGGGAGATCTTCGAGGAAAGGTTCAGGGAGAAATCCCTATCGCTGTAGTACTATGAAGCTAGCATTGATGAATTTCATGATCTTAAGAAAAGATTTATGATAGTAGAATAGTACGAGAAGAAATTCCTTGGCTTGAAGCAGTACTCCAGTTATAGGCATGATGAGGCACTCACCACTCAACATTTTGTTAGGGGCCTTAGGGACTCTATCATTGGGGATGTCCATGCTCATCAACTAAGGACACTTGTACTTGTCATGGATAAGGCAAGGATCATAGAGAGTAATGTGACTAGGAGGTTCAATAGTAAATCTGGTTCCCAAAACCAAAGTGCATGGCTTTTGAGGTAGGATGCATAGTATTCTTAGTCCTTAAGGAAGGGCTAGAACCAGGTAGTACCTTCTCAGGGTGGTAAACATCATGGTCATCAGTGGGGATATTGGACCAAGGGTGAGTAAAATTTAGGTGCTTTAGGAAGGAAGGGAGGTGACCAGAATCGAGGATAGAAATCTCACTAGGATTGTCCTCCTTAGAGTGTTCTGCAAAACTCTAGCAGGGGTAGTGCACCTTATCCTAGTGCTACTCAAGGTGGTTGTGGAACAAGTTCTAGCTTTGTAGGAAAGTTTTATTCTTGTGGTTAGCCTAGCCATAGATCTTTTCAGTGTGCTATTAAATCATCTATAGGACCTGGTAAGAGTGTAGCTAGATCCAAACCTATAGTGGGAGATGTTGGAAGGAATCATCAAGTCTTTGCAGTGGTTGATAACCATCGAGCTAAGTATCAAGGTATGGTAGTCGAGGCTATAGGTACATTGCATGTCATTTCAAATTTAGTTTTTTTTGACTCTAGAGCTTCATATTCTTTTATTTCACCATCTCTTGTTCAATGATGTGGGCTAGTGGTAGCACGTCAGGTCAATAAGTGGCAGGTTGAGTTAGCCATGAGTTCCAAAGTGGCTATAGATTCCTTGGTTAGCTATTGTAGTTTGAATTTGAGTACCTTCACCAGCATAGTGGATCTTCACATCCTACCTCTAGGATCGTATGACATTGTGTTGGGCATGGATTGGTTAGCTTCCCATCAAGCAAATATTGATTGTCATCATAAGATGATACAATGTGTTGATGACATAGGTGTGTAGGAGGAACTTTTGGGATTCCTATGACTAGTCTCACTTCAGATGATTTTAGCTAATTAGTTGAAGTGAAGTGTGTGGAAGGGTTGTCAGTTATTTCTTGTGTCTGTCAGTGATCTTGAGGAAGACAAGAGCCATACAGTGACACGTGATGACCAACCACTCCTTCGTGTGTGTGTGTAGATGTGTTTCCTAATGAGATACCTAGTATGCCACTGCATTGTACATTGATTTTTGGATTAATCTTGTACTAGGAGTAGAGCCAATTTCATGAGCTCCTTACCACATGACTACTTAGGAGTTGAGTGAGCCTAGATTATAGTTGGAGGAATTGTTGGCCAAGGGCCACATTCATCCTAGTGTATCCCCATGGGGTGCACTAGTCATCTTTGTGAAGAAGAAGGATGGATCTTTACATTTGTGCATTGAATACCTACAGTTGAATAAGGTAATGGTGAAGAACTGACATCCTTTGCTGATGATAGATGACTTGTTCAATCAGATGAAGGGAGCACGAGTGTTCTCAAAGATTGATATGAATTTGGGATACCATGAACTCCGTATCCAGGAAGCTAACATTCATCAAACAACTTTTTGTACATGGTATGGGCATTATGAGTTCACGGTTCTACCCTTTGGGTTAATCAATATGCCATCAATGTTTATGAGTTTGATGAATGATGTATTTCACATGTACCTCGATTAGTGTGTCATTGTGTTCTTGGATGACATATTGTTTTATTCGAAGACTATGGAGGAGCATGAAGTCCATTTATGGCAAGTGTTGTAGTACTTGAGAGACCATCAATTGTATGGAAACTTAAGTAAATGTGGGTTCTTCTAGTAAGAGGTGAAGTATCTAGGACACGTCATCACTAGTGATGATATTTTAGTGGATCTAGAGAAAATTTGTGCTATCATGGATTGGTTAGTACCCACTAATGTCTTAGAGGTTTGTAGTTTCATGGGTTTGGCAGGTTACTACCATTGCTTTGTGAAATATTTCTCACAAGTAGCGCATCCCATCACTTCTCTTCAACGAAAAGGGAAGAAATATGTTTGGTCAAATTAGTGTGAGGTAACGTTTGATGCTCTTAAGGAGTGTTTGACCAGTGCACCAATCTTTGTAGTGCCTAATCCTATAGGTGATTTCATGGTTTGCACAAATGCTTCTTTGGAAGGTCTGGGTGCAATGTTGATGCAGGATGGTCAAGTGATTGCTTATGAGTCTAGAAAACTCAAGGACCATGAGCTTAACTATCCTACTCATGATTTGGAATCTATGGCTGTAGTGTATGCTCTAGTTCATTGGAGGCATTTTCTTTTGGGATACAAGTTTGAGTTGGATAGTGATCATAGGAGCTTGCGGTATATCTTCACTCAGCCAAACCTGAATGCATGAAAACATTGCTATGGAGTTCCTGTGTGAGTATGACTTTGATGTTCATTACATTAAAGGGAAGGAGAATGTTGTCATGGATGCCTTGAGTAAGATACAACATGAGGTATTAGTGTTGTCAATGGGAGTGGATTTGCAAGGCTATATCCTAGAGGCTTTTCCTAGTGACACTTGGTATCAAGAGGTGAGGGCGGAGATCAAGTTTGGATGTACCCTTGAGGGGAGTTTTTCAAGTTACTTGCTTGAGTCTGATGAAATACTGTGACACTTGGGGTGTATCTATGTACTTGTGTCAGGTAATCTTTGTACCCTGGATTTGTCAAAAGTGCATCTTGCACCATATTTCATACATCCCAGTGTCAAGAAGATGCATGCTGATCTTAATAAATTGTACTTTTGGGTAGAGATGAGATGCGATGTTGCTGATTTTGTTGCTCAATATCTTGAGTGCTAGAGAGTGAATGTAGAACATTAGCATCCAGGGGGTCTTTTGTAGCCATATACCATTCTAGAGTGGAAATGGGATACAATATCTATTGATTTTATCACAGGGTTGCCTACATCATCATGGAGACATGCTTGTATTATGGTGATGGTGGACAAGTTGTCCAAGGTGACACATTTTTCACCCATGAGAGCATCCTGCACAACTTCTTCTGTAGCACATGTTTTCTTGGAGTATATTATTCATTTGCATGGGGTCCCTTGTCAGATTATTTTGGATAGAGATCCAGTGTTTACTTCTTCACTGTGGACATCTCTCCAGCATGCTTTGGGTGCGCAACTCAATTTTAGTTCAACTTATCACCTAGAGACTAATGGTCAGACTCAGAGAGTGAATCAAGTTCTAGAAGATATGCTTCACATGTATGTGATGGATAGGTAGGTGAAGTGGGAGGATTATTTATACCTTGTTGAGTTTGCATACAACAACAAGTATCATAGTTCTCTTGGCATGTCACATTTTTAGGCCTTGTACGGTAGACCATGCCGTACCCTTTTGAGTTGAGATCGTTTAGAGGACCGAGTTCTTTTAGGTCCAGAGATGCTTTTGAATATGGAGTAGCAAGTTGTTTGTATTAGAAAGCATATGGTTACTACCCAGGATAGGCAAAAGAAGTATGTAGATGCCCATAGTTTAGATCATCACTTTTCTATTGGTGACCGGGTATTTTTGAGAATGTGGCCAAGGAAGAGCTCCATCCATTATGGGAAAGGCTCTAAGTTGGTTCCATGTTTTGTTAGACGATTTGAGATCCTTGAGAGGATTGGTCCTATTGCTTATTGACTAGCACTGCCACCTAGCCTATTGTACATCCATGATGTTTTTCATGTTTTTGTTTTGAGGCAGTAAATTCCAGATGTGGCCCATGTTCTTGATTGGGATACTTTGTAGGTAGCGGATGGGCAACTTACTTTGGAGCCCATTCATATCCTACAATAGTAGAGACCTTGCGAGGTCAAGACGTTGAGCAAGTAAAGGTCCAATGGGACATGAGTGATGAGACCTCTATGACTTGGGAAGATGCTATACACTTGAGAGGATTGTACCCCTATCTTTTTATCGGCTTCATGGACTAGTGGGGGAGGATGTAGTGCCTCTCATGTTTGCAGTTTGTACCTTGTTATTTTGATTCAAGAGATACTTGATACTCTTACTATTAGCACTTTGAGATGAATTGAGGGTCGGATGTTATACTTTGATTTTAGTACCATAGATGCTTTACTGCTATGTTGTTCAGTTGATCATATTTGCATGTTGATGGCATTTTGAGATAATAATAGGTCTATGATGAGAGCTGATTACCTAGTATTTGGACATATCTCTAGTTCTATTATGTGATGGATTTTATGCTATGGTTATTTACTTCATTCATGTTCCTTTATGCTTTATGTGAATGTGAGTGATGTAAATGGAATATTTAGGTATAATTCAATAAATGGTTAAATTAGTTATTTAATGCATTTATTGCTTCGGCTATGATATTATATGCAATTGCACTTGATTGTGTGTTTATTGTGCATGATTTATTTCCTTGGCAGTGGCACATGGAGTTAGTGATTCAACTATCCATATTTTACCAATGTCATCCCTATATGGTCAACACATCCTTAATTAATTGTTTAAATTAAACCTTTCAGTGATTAATAAATCTGAACTCATTTGCATTATGTGATTTGACTAGTGAGTGTGTCTGTGCATTTAGAGGTTCACATTATTGCAAAAGTTGTTAAGAAAATTTATGTGATTTTGGGTTTTTGGGCTTTAATTTTTATTGAATTTAATTTCTCGTAGCTTTTCCATAGATGAACTTCTATTTCTAGGAATAGCCTATTTTCATTTGGGTGGATTCAGAGTTTAGCTAGTTTAACTAGCTATTTTCCCTAATCAATTATTCACTTGAAAAGTGAATAAGTATGGAAAGAGGAATTTAATTCCTCACTTTTCAATTTTACAATATAGAAATTGGAGAGCTTTGTTTTGAAATCCTTTTCTGAAGGATTGGTCTTCTATTCATTGTGAGAGCTACGTGTGTGGGATCTTTGCGAGGACAGACTCATTGGATCCAACTTAGGGAGACCTTGCTTTGTCATCATTTTTGGCAATATTTGCGGGTTATTTTTTTTACCTGGTTGTTTTCCATTTTAGCCCTTTTGGCTATCAGGTAGGGCTTTCCTGTTTTCTTGTTTCTACTTCGTTTTAGCTTTTGTTTCTGGTAATAGTTTGTTAGGAGGTTGAGAACTAGTGTTCCCCTTTGTTTTTGTTTGTTGGTTTTGCCTAGTTGGTTAGGTATGAACATTTTCCTTGTTTTTGAGATAAGGGTTTGGGGTTTCATGCCATTATGCTGGCCGTTTTTGTTTACAGTGTCTGAACCCAAATTTTATTGGATTTTCAAGGCTTTTGTGCCCAAAGACCAAATGGGTTTTAATTTTGAAGTTCTCTAATTTTTGGGGGTTTTTACCTCATTTTGTGTGCCACCCTATTTTCTTGGGTTTCCTTGGCATGATGTTGGTTGTGGGCCTAGATCATCCATTTGGATATTGTTCAAACCATTATTGCACTTTTATGTTGCATTGGGATGTGTGCTACATCTGTCCTCCTAAGTTGTTTTAGTTGAGTGATATTTTTGCTTATGTTCTCATTCAATCCTTATGTTATTATCTTCATGATGGTGGTGCACCACACACGAGTACATGCACATAGCTTGTCGGGTGACTTACGAGGCCTGATCTCCCATTTGCACTTCGATGGAGTTATGATCATTTGGGATTGAGTTAGGAATATGCATGCGTATGAGCACTCATCATTAGATGAGCATGGGTAGGGTAGGGTAGCATATGGAGGGGGCTTCTATCTTATAGCTTGGTGTTTATGGTGCCATAGGGTTGGTAGAGGAAGTTTTAAGTAAGTGATAACTAAATAAAACACTAGGTGGTAATAAAACTTAAGATAATAAAAATGCTTCAGTATAAGAGCCTTCTGTTGGGAATTTGAGTCTACATAGTTCCAAGCTTGGGCTTTTGGATGTCAAGAAACTCTCCATGATGTTAGTCCCTACGTAGTAGCCCATTGAGTGTTTGACTAGGCTATGTAGTTTATGCATTGTCTATGATCTTGGTTTCAGTCATCATACTGTCTGGCATGAGTGTTAGCCATGGACATTTATTTTATGTTTGTTTGTGGTTGGATCATTATCTCCATCGACATGATGGAAGTGGACCTACGAGTTCCATGTGGCTGGGAGGCATAGCTACCTCCACCACTACTAGGGACTGGTATACACAGATGGTTCTTTATTCCAGTACAAATGTTGTTGGATGTTTTCACTTGGTACTTCAAGTTCCAAAGTATGCTTCCTTGTGATTTATGCTTTCATTGGAATGCTTGGTTAATCATGTTAGATGATGTTAGTTTTATTGACACATTTATGTATTATGAAATTTAGCATATGTTAGATGATGAGTTTGATTTGTAGGACTATCTTATGCTTTACTTCTAACATGTTAGATTTCCTTATTCTTATGTCTTAGCACGTTTTAGTAGTGACGTCCTCATAGGATAGCTCTGATGATTTGGTCAGTAATTTGGAATGTTAGGCATAGGGGATGGCTAGGACTGATGAGGTCTCATGATGGTATTACAATTAAGAGGAGCTATGTACTTAGTTTGGTTGTTCAGTTATTGCAATGTAGCTTTTAGTTCTTTCCTTTCACTACTATGTTAGATGGTTAGATGCAGTTTTCATCTTGTAGTTATTATTTTCAGTGTCTTTGCCTCGACTATGGATCTTGTATTCCCTAGAATGGAGGTTTGATTTCCTATTTTATCCCTTGTGTTGGTCCTCGAGTAATTCTTGCTTTCTCTGGGTGACCATGCATCAGCATTGGGTGATACATTAAAGTATCACATGCTCAAAGGAGAAGAATTGTTTGATACTGGAAAGTATCACATGCCCTTGTAAACTCTATCATGCAACACTCTGTTGTATCACACACCTCTTGGAGAAAAGTCGTATGATGCTTGTAAAGTATCACATGCCTTCTTGAGAAGTGTTGCCCAAACCTTGATTGTATCGGATGCCTTCTTTAGAAAGGTTGTGTGATATTGGAAAGTATTGTACAGTGCTGATTTAAAGTATCATTTGGGTTTTGGAAAAACCTATCTGGGAAGACAACGTGCACTTTTTAGTTTGAGTGGAAGTTTTTCAGAGGTGTTTGGATACCCTTTATGGTGTTTTCAAATATCTTGGATTTGCATTTCAAATTCGGTATGTTTTCAGATTCAGAATCATTTGTTTCCTCCTGTGGTTAGTTATTTTGGTCACTAGTGGTGTTTGGAGATCCGTTGGTGTTTGGGTATTTGTTTAGTCTTCCATTGCGATCTTTGTGATCCTCATATGTTGTATGTTGTCTAGCTTCATACTTGTTTTAAATTTCTTTTTATCTTGGCTTATATTTATCCTTGTTCCAAGGATCTCTGAGTAGGGCATTATAGGCATCCTTGGAAATCAAGACAAAATTGTTTGAAAGACCTCCTTGAATAGATGGGCTCCACGAACAACATGGTTAATTGGTATTAGAACCAAATTAACAAATGCAATGTCTTGATGATGATATTTTTCCAGTTATGTTGAAGCCAAAGGGTTTGAGTTAATTGGTAGAATACTATTGAAGCTTACTCAAGCCTTAAAAGTTCTATTTGTTTTCATGATATGATACTAATGGGTGTCGATAGTCAAATTCATATGTTAGAACATTCTTGAATATCATCAACATGTGATCAAGAAGGCAAGATAAGTAATTCATACTTAGAGTTTACTTTAAAGGTTATCAAAGATGAAACAAATAAAGATTGAGGGCTAATTAAGACTACTTCGGACAAAGTCAATATTCTATTTTCTCTTTCATGTTATGGCTTTAAATTATCTTTTTATAAGTAGTGACTTTTGTCACATTTGGTCAAGGTTAAGAAGTTGACTACTTTTGCACAAAATTTGTGAAGTTCATAACCTTGATCCAGTCGTGTAAAAGTAAGTTAGTTACAAACCTGAAAATGGTTGGTTATAAAAAAGATTCCTATAAATTCAAGGAAATTTGTAACGTAAGGGGGAAGAATTCTTACAAAGGGGAAACTATAGTGAAATTGTTAGAAACTTTTGGCTTGAGATTTTGTATTCAAAGCTTTTGAGCTTGTATATTTTCAAGATGACTTTAATGAATGCATTTTAGTTTGTATGTCTAGATGTGTTCATTGACATATCATTAGTGATTAATTATATGTTGAGTTGGTAATCTCTTTGTACATTTATGAAGTCCAATGGTTTCTAGTTCAAGCAACATATGTAATTAATGAAGTGCAAGCAAGCCTTGGTATCTCGGTCTGAACATGATAAGATAACTCGTCTCCTTGTATGTTGAGATTTGTTATCTTAATTTTATTATTACATATTCAACTCATTATGTGCTCAAATCCGCCCTTCATTGTGAAACTTAGTATTCGTATGTCTACTATTGAGGTTTACATTAATCATCATCTTTAGTTTTGTCATGTTTCCTTTTGTACTTTCAGGTGAAAAGTACACAAATATCACAAATACACCCATCATATGAGGAAGTTGCCCCTCTCAAATGCAGAGGAAGATTGTAATATGATAGTGACCAATTATAATCTATCCAACTATTGGCATAGTTGTCATGGTTCATAGGGTGAACAAGGTAAATTTCAAAGATAATTTCACAATGACAAATTTGTTTACCAACATGACAAAAGAGAGTAAGTTTCCCAAACCCACAATTTTCTCAACACTAGATCTCTTTCATCAAAAGAAATAAAAGTAGTAATAAATAACCCCTTAGGATAAGGGAAAAGCTCAAGGTTATGAAAAACTAAAGGTTTATAAGAATCCATCACTTAACAATGATTATATAGAAGAGAATGCTGAAAACTAGTAGCCAACACACAAATTTAGTAGAATCCTACATTATCCACCACTTGAGGGCCACAAAAGCACCATTGAGAAATCTTGGCACAAGAAAGAGGTCAATATTTTTCCTTTGGAGAAAAGCAACAATAGATTTGGCAATATGCGCAAAGCTTTGTTTAGTAACAACAAAAAGATGCTTTGGTGGGGCACCTCCACATTCACAATAGACTTAGGTCTCTCATGGGATTTCCCAAAGAGCAGGGCTTTAGCCAAAAACATTACCACCAATACCAAAACCAAAGAAAATTCTTGAAACAACCCCAAACTAAGGTGGAGCAAAGAAATCCAATGACAAAGTGACACTCAACACATAGTTCATCTTAGCAAGCGTTGATGCAAAGGGCTTGTTCAAAATTAGTGAATTGTTATATATTTGAATAAATAATAACTTTTGTCACACTTTTTACATTATACATACAACAATATTTTTATTTTTTACTTTGTCATTTTTTTGTGTATGAGTGTTATTTTTAATATTTTAAAAAAGATTTTCAATTGTATTTAGTTTTACAAGAAATGTTTATGTTAAAAATTATTTAATTTTATTCAATAATTGTATCTAACGTTTGGAAAAATAATTTGACTATAAAAGAACAATTCTACCATTGAAATTTCTTCAGTTGTATCTATTAACATTGTCCAAAGCCAACAAGAAGAAGAAAGCCTTGGAGGGTAACAATGAAACCACTGAGATCAAAGAGGCTGCTGGGAAAATGGACTTGATGGAAAAGGAGGTTGCTAACCTCCTTATGAAAATGGGTTAATATTTTCTTTTTGTTGTTTTAGTTAGTGTTGTGTTTCTCTGGCTGTCCCTTTGTTTTTTGCTGGACTTTTAACGCTTATCTTTCTATCTTATGTACAGAGTTTCACGGACCCTTCAAAACCTATTTTCCATATCAAAAACATTGTCTCTCAAATATTAGATTAAGTGAAAATTCCGACATCTATTTCAAACAATAATTTTTCCAACCTTCAATTGTTCTTAGTAGTTTTAACTTTCAAAGAGAATAATAACTCATCAACAATTAACACTGCCTAACTATAAAATCAACACAAAATTTAAACTAAATCATATTATTCTTATTTTAATATTTATTATTTCAATAATATCTCTATAATGTAGACATGTGCTTATCATTGCTTAAAATTATAGATGGGCACTTGAAAACAACCAAGGAAAGAAAAATGATATTAAAAACATGTTAAATTATTAATTTTAAAATCTGAATTAAATATTGTCTATAATTAAACTTTTTCCTCAAGTCGAGCACTAGTGGTTTGGGTGGCTTGCCAAGTCTTTTACGTGTGTCTAGAAGGAGGTTTGTGGTATTTTCTAGAATTAGATGCTATCTTGATGTGTGAGCCTTCCCTTTTATTAATTCTTAATTCAATTTTGACTTCCTCCGTTTTAACTTCATGACGAAGTAAGAGACAATTCTATATCTAAGGCTTGTTACGGCGTGCCTTTTATTTGTTTGTTTAATTTAATATAATTTTTTATTTTTAAATAGATCTAACAAATACTTCTAAATACTTCGATGAGGTATCCGAGAAAACGACCCTTCTTGTAAAAAGAGAAGGTTTTGGAGATACATAATTTTGTGATTTGTTTTCCCATAAACGTAATTGAATCGAGTTAGAACTACGACAGGTAGGTAATAATAATAATAATAAATTGAATAGTGGTTAAGACATCATTAACTTCTTGATCGTGGTAATTGGAATCCTCTAAAATGGTTAATGATTTTTTTATTAAATGAAATTAAATTTGAAGTGTCATTTATATAGTGGATGAAGTTTACAAGTTTATAAGTGAGTATCAATATTGTTAGTCCCTGCCTTTATAAAGGTAGAGACTATTGTTTTCGCTTCGCTTATAGGCAATTAATTCACCTTTCAAACTTCGAAAACATTAATATATGGTATGGTTCACCGTGTTTGATATTTCTAATTTTGACGTCAAAACGAATTTCTTTATTTTCCTATTGGTTCATTTGATTTTCCTAGTGCTTTTATTAGTTTTTCGTTTAAAAAAATAGAGAAATGACGATAGTGACGGATATGTGGATATAAAGGACCGGTCAAAGGACGTTATTATTTCCGGCGGGGAGAATATTAGTAGCGTTGAAGTTGAGTCGATTCTTTATTGTTTAGTCCGCCACGATCCAACTATATGTGAATTACATGCCTTATTGTTGCGATTACACTATTGTTTTAGATCGCTACCCATAAAGATATATCTAGGGCACGGGAATAATAATCCCACTAAAAGCAGCTAGTTTTAAGGTTCGACACAAAATCCCACCGTAAGGGCTTATTAATACGATCAAATTTGCCATGAAGTGTTTTAGGCTTATTCTGGTCAAATGTTTAAATTTAAACTAGTTTAGATTAGTTTTAAATAAGATATGTTGGATAGATTTTTATTAATTTTAGTTAATTGTAGTTTTGTGTGTTATATTTTGATCTTATTAAGATTATATTTCATGTAATTTAATAAGCTAATTTAAAAGACTTGGTGTTTTCATCTAAATTTTGTTACACTTAAAGAATATGTTTTGCTACAATCAAGAGATGACATTTATTCTAATGAATGCTAATAAAAATATGTTATTTTAATATTTTCAAAAAATTAATATGATATATAATTAACTTGTTTTAAAATTGAAAATTTATCACTATTATTAATTTTTAAAAAATTAAAACATTTTGTAAAAATATAATTATTTAAAAAAATCATTACATTGATTTTACAATATATATTATATATAAATTTAAATAATATCATTATTAAAAAAATAGATATAAGAATCATTGTTTAAACCAATAAAACAATTTAATAAAAGTGTGATTGGAAAAGTTCTATTTAGTAATAATAAATAATTTTAAAAAATAATAAGTTTTCTTCAGACTATAATTAATATATTATCATTCTAAGATATTTATACTTAATAAATCTTTTAATAATTTAGCCTATATTTCTAAATGTTAGCACATCATATATAAACAATACAAATAATTTATTTAAAAATAATTATAACATTTAATTAATAACAATCCCTAAAAAGACTATGGAGCTAATTGCACTTCTTGGTACAACAAATTAAGAACTCCACTAACTCCAAAATATACTCTTTGATGACTCTTATGAAAAGATGCCCTACAATTAATTATCCAAAACTTTTTTTAACCATTCTTCCAAAATTTCTTAATCGATATTTATTACCACAAAACCAATATTTTATCTAAGATTTTCCATAAGATTTAATTATATATTATATTTTTTTCCATTTCATTTCCTATTTAAGAACATTTCTTCTCACCTTTTAGAGAACATGCTAATAATTTCCCACCTTGTACTTTTCACAAGAGGCAGGGACTCCTGCTCTAACAGAGCTCTTGTTGAGTGTGATTTTGTCTATGATTTTTAATGAGTAAAAGAATAGAGTTAGAATATATTATTTTAATATATGACAGTATAAAATAATCATTAACATAATATATAAAGTTATGTGAAGTTCATGGAGAATCTAAAAATATTATTATAGAGTTGAACAAAAAGCTAATCTAAAGCCTATACTAAACTTGAACTTCGATTTCAATTTCAAAAGATCAAAAGACCAAAAAAATAGATCTAAAGCCTCCCCCCTGATGCAACACTAATCCAAGTGTACCCCAAAATGAGGTGATCTAGAAACCAACAAACAAACACATAATGAATGAACAAGAGGAACGAGATTTAGATATAGAGAGACAATATTTTATATATTCGAATCAAGAAGTTTACATCCAACAAGCTCGGCTATACAACCTTTCGGGTTACGACCATTACAAAGAAGAATACATCCAAAGAAAAACAGATCTCTAGACTCAAATGTGAACTTTTATCTCCAAGGTACTCCATGCTAAGACTCCTTAAACAAAATGGCTTCTTTGTGCTTCTTTACATCTCCATGCTTGAACAATAATGACTAAGACTCTACCCAAGACCCCTTTAAATACTTGCACAACCACAAGTCAACCTATTACAAACTACTGAATAAACAAACCCTTACATTAAATGCATAACCAAGCTACAAGTCAACTCTCAAAAAATATTAAATAACCATCACAAAATTAAATACATGCAAGGTGTTGGGACTAAAAATTGCATGGTCAATTTTGAGAACCATTGAAAAAATCAAGCCCTTAAATGCTTTTCAATGAGATTGTACTCGGTTGTTAGTCTGAGGCCTAAGAGGTGTTTAATGTTTCTAACACCTTTCATTTAGTGCATCTATGTGTTCGATGAAGTTAAAATAACATTTCAAACCATTCTGCGAAGTCCCATTTTGAGCTAGTGTCAAAATTGCAATTCTGCCCAAGTGTCAAATAGCGATCAGAGGCCCAGTTTGCATCTGAATATCTTTTACCCAGGACTGTGTCATGACTAGTCACTTTGGGGATGTTTAGTGTCCATAATAGAGAACTTATGTTCAATTTTCAAGTCATTTTGAATCCGTTTGACTAGGTTTGTACCCCGCAAAGTTGGTCATTTACTATTTTGTGCATTTAACTAGTTGTTCACAATTCTGGGAAGCCTTGTTCGACCAATCATATCTTTGACCCAGTTGACCCAAATGAAAAAATTCTTTTTGCATTGTGTTCTAGGGGTAAGACACTTCATATGCTCCAATTTGAGATCATGTCGAGACCATTTGATCAATTTGTGAACATGATTAAAAACCCAGTTTACATTATTTTGTTATGGCTAAGGTTTTTGATTGATCCGTACCCTTCTTCGGCACATTATAACTTTAATCCTGTGATTGGCTAGCCTAAATGGATTGTACCATCGTGTTGTGTCATGGAAATCTTTGAAGTATGCCAGTTCTTAAGTCGTGACGAATCCATTTGCATACTTTCTTATGTCCATACATTTGCCAAAAATCACTTTTTGACACATTTGCCAGTTAAAATTTCCAAGTGCCTGTTTTTGGAAATTCGCCAAATATGCCCTATGATTCTTCATGAGCCCAAAACATGAAATTATATTCTCCTCATGGCAAAGAACTTATATCCTAGTTTTCAAAACCCCAAGTGATCAAACCCAGTTTATTTTGCTAAACCCGAGCCTAGTTTATGTTTTTTAACATTGTTTGCCTGCAGAGTAATTGAAGTATGGATGTTCAACAATTAAAATCTCTTGACTGGGAATTCATCATGGGCTAAAAATTTGCAGTGTGATAAGTATGCAGGATTGAACACTCATGCCAATTTTCATGGCTTGGTTACTTGATTGAGTTAGTTTTTACGGCCACCTGGCGGGCCTTCAGACACAAATTTCACACTAGTGCGAAAATGATTTTAAATGAAAATTTAAATTGATTGTTTTACATACAATCATTACAATGCTTCACTGTAGTCATTGCCATTATCTTAGTTCACTAAATGTATGAGATTGAACTTTTTCTCATGATAAAAGAATCAAATAAATGTGAGGGGCTATTTGTTTTTACAATATAATGTTTTAACACAAGAAGAAAACTAAGAAAATGTGTAGATGCATTGAGCAAAATAGAGGGCTTTCATGCCATAACAGAGGCATCACCAGGAAAAGAGTCATTCATCCACAGGCAAGGAAGAAGGGAAGCACCAGCTGAGAGTCTCATGTTTTAAATAAGATAACCAGCAAGGAACTCCATGTGTTGGAGCAAATCACAGAGCAGCCCACGTTTTTGGGGCATCCATATGTTGCAAGGCGTCCAAAGAGCAGAATAAAGCTTACAAAGGGAAATGCCACTGTCCGAGGCAATAGGAACAGCAAAAGCTCCATGTTTTGGCACAGGGACCATGAAAAATGCATCTCACACACTGAATGCAGCCCCACAATTAAAAGGCAAGTCCATGGCAGCAAATAATGCAGCAATGCACGTTTTGAGAGGGGCCATGTGAGGATAAGTGCAGGAATTTACACAATGGGGAGGCCCATCAAAGATGGCACATGATCCATGTATGAACAAGGGATTCACTACAGCAAAAAAACATTGAAATTGTTTTATCCCATATTCATTGTGGGAGAGAAGTTTTGATTATTTAAATACAAATCTTTTACCAATGCTTAGTGTCAACAAGACAAAGGCTTTTGTAAAGCCAAAGCTAGTGCACGTGGGTCCCAGTCGGCTAGAAGGAATGAAGTAAATTTTGAAAGAAAATGCATGCCCAAATGATGACGTCAACAGCTTATAGGCGGTCGAAAAAGTCAAAAATCCGGCAGGTCGCTATGTCGCTTGCCGAAAAATCTCAAAAAATCCAGCTAGCGACATAGCGAGGTCGCCGGAAAACTCAAGAATCCCGCAAGAGTCAAATTAGCGAATCAACACGTGACACATGGCGATATGGTCAAACCAAGTTTGACCCGAGTGAAACATATGGTGGAATTTTCAAAGGTTAAAATTTTTTTTTTTTTTAAAATTTTTTTTCTAAAGATCATGTGGGGTAGATTTTTTAAATAAAATTTCACTTATCATATAGTTTGAAACTATATAAAAGTTAAAATTTTTGCAAAACTACATGGAAGTCATGAACAAGACAAAGATTTTCAAAAGGCAATATCTGGGGCAATTTTAAACCAAATTGGGCACTCCAATATACCATCGGAACCGGGAAGATCTGAATTTTCTGAATTTGAGGTTGGTTCTTGCACAGGTGCTCACTAGTTTGAGTTATAGGTCAATTTGTGTTTCTTGGGGCATTAGCGACAGAATGAGCAAACTTGATTCTGGAGCATCAAAATTGGTTAGAGGGCAATTTTAAAGCTTTTCGAGATCTGAATATGGAGAAAAATCAACTCTTAGTAGTTTCTTGCATTTTGGAGGTCACTATGAATTGATTTTCACTTTTTACATTGAGTTCTTTTTTTTCATCAAAAATCAGTTACATTATTTCATCATTAGGTTGCTGAGATATTTGATGCTCTTGAGAGGTAAAATGAAAAGATTTGATTCACCAGTTGAGGGGAAAGATTAAAGAGTTGTTTTAACCTGTTAAGAAGGTTTTTCAGATAGACAAGTGTCAATTGCAAATCAAATCCGAGAATCGCCTTCTCCATACATATTCTGTCTTCTTCTCTGAAAAAAGGTTGTTGGTTGGTTTTCTTTTTCTAGTTCTTAGAGCTCTGCTTAGGCTGTGAAAGCCACACACCTAGCATATCTTGTATGAACAACATATGGATTTCATAGATAGTTCTAATACAGTAGTGTGATCTTGTATCTTGTTTTATGCATTCCTAATGTACTTATTTCAAGGAGATAAATACAATGTGCAGAAGGTTTTGAATTTCAATATAATTCTGTCTCCTTTCTTGTTGAATTTGTAATTTTATATGTTCAAGAACAAAGATCTTGAACCTATTTGCAATTGCCCGGTTGTATGTTTGAGGTTTTCTTGCCTTTGACTCAAGGAGTCATATAATTGCTTGTGGTTTTAGACAGGGTTGTAGATTCATTGAGAAGGATGCGTGAAAGTATGGGGTTATATCGGATGTTGTTGTCTGATTCATAAGGTGAACAGACCGAACATGAATGTTTCTACATATGCCATATGTTGAGTGATGTTCAAGGATGCATAATTCTGGAGTATAGGATTGCCCTAATGGATAAGGCACTGGTCATTTGTAGGATCATTAAGTTTTTGTTGCATATTGGACATGCTGTCTTTTCTCAATATAAATCAATCATTTTCCCTTCATGTTGAAGTGGACATTAAAGTTTAAACCCTCACTCAGTTTATGAATAATATAGGTTTGCACCTAGCTATTGTAGAATCTGTGTTGTTTCATAAGCCACTAGGAGATATTAGGGGGTTTCAATCTGCTTTGTATTAGATTCAGTGTATGCTTTGATAACTGGTACCATATAAGGAATCTATAGGTTCACCCGCCTAGGTTTTGCAGAGCCTGAAGTGCAGAAGGAGTATAGCCTTATAGTTGGCCTGGTGTCTGAATGGATGTGTTGATAATGGGAGTTAGCTGCCCCTAGATGCATCTTGTTCTCATCAGG